>JAYESA010000019.1:50394265-50746839 GCA_036927795.1 Iris macrosiphon | reverse complement strand
CGGCCCCAAAGGACATCCAAGCGGAGGCAGTGAGGTATTACTCAGACTTGTACAATCAACATAATTATTTAACCATGTTTTCTGAGTTGGTTTGCAAGCGTGTGGTCACGCCACACGATAATCGTGTTCTATTGGCTCCGGTGACAATGGAAAAGGTGAAAGGGATTATCAAGAGGGTGGATCCAAATAAAGCACCGGGGCATGACAGGTTTGGCAGCCGCTTCTATCAGGTGCATTGGGAGGAGATTAAGTTCGAAGTACTAGAGGTGATCACGAATTTCTTTGAGAAGGGCATGCTCCTGCGGGAGTTGAACCATACTTTCCTCACACTCATTCCGAAGGAGGAGGGTGCCAGTTCGCTCGCGGACTTCAGACCCATCGCGTGTTGCAACTACCTTTACAAGCTGATTACGCATTTGATGTGTCGGCAGATGGAGGACATTATGCGGGAGTTGATTTCTCCGTACAAAGCAGTGTTCATCAAAGGGAGGGATATTGCTGACAACAACCTTTTAGCTCATGAGATGGTACTGGACTTTAATAAACCAGGAGGGGACAAGGCTTGCATTAAACTGGATCTTCGAAAGGCATATGACACCGTGAATCGAGAGTTTGTCTGTTTGATCATGCTTGCTATGGGCTTTGCCAGCAGATGGGTGGCCAGGGTTCAGGAGTGTATTACAACCCCGACTTTCTCTGTGCTAATCAGGGGGCAGCCGCATGGATTCATTGGAAGCAACAGAGGGTTGAGGCAGGGTGACCCGCTATCGCCTTATCTGTTTACACTGGTCATGAAATATTTCTCCTGTCCAATGGAGGCTGCGATGCTCAGGAAGCATATTATTCCGATTCACAGGAGGGTGACGCCACATGTGTCTCATCTGATCTATGCAGATGATTTGTTGGTTTTCTTGAAACCAACAATGGAGGTATGACTCAGCTGGCTTCTATCATGGAGATGTTCGGTTTATACTCGGGACTGCACATGAATTGGGACAAGAGCAAGGCTTATTTTAATAAACACTGGCAAAATAAGGAGAAACTTGCATCACTTCTGGGTGTAAAGCGAGGTGAGCTTTCGGTCAGATATTTGGGGATCCCGCTATCAGTCAACTATGCTAGAGATATGGACTGTCAGAGCCTAGTTGAGTATACACAGAGACGAGTATAGAGGTGACATGCCCAAAACCTATCTTTTGGAGGACGGATTGAGCTGGTTCACGCAGTCATCACGGCGATTGTCCGCTTTTGTTTACATGCTATATTGCTTCCGATCTCTACGATTAATATGATCGAAAAAATTTGTGCCAACTTTGTTTGGAGAGGGGAGATACATGCTATAGGGTGGGACACCCTCTGTAGACCGCATAAAGGAGTATGTCTGTAGCCTTTACGACTGCTCCATATGTGGCTGGGCTAAAGCTTACTTGGAAGTTTCTTTCGAGAAACTATGGGTAGCTTGGATGGGGAACAGATACTTGGGGGACATAATTTTTGGAGTAGGTCTTCAAACAATAATGACTCCGTTGTTTTCAAAAGTACTACCTTGTACCGATCTCAATTGAAGCAGTTGATCTCGATAGCCTTCAAAGATGAAGAGACCACAGACCTAAGGATTGCACATCAAAGTTTGGTAGAGCGAGGAGAGTCACTTGCGTTTCGAGGGAATGGAAGGAGGGAACGTGTATCATCCTGAGGAATGGAGTCTGGCGACCAGAGTTACATGACGGCACGCATCAATTCAGGGAGCTAATTCGAACGATGAGGGTGGACACATTACTTCAGACTGATGCATGAATTTGAAATAATATTGGGGCGGAGCAGTTCACACATAGAGCCGTAGCTGATGCTATCAGAGTCATGTACCCAGAGATGGAGTGGCGGATGTAGTGTGGCCCAAAAGTGTTGCTCGAAAAATGTAGTTGTGTCTATACAAATTAAGCATGAGAAGATTACTTACTCTTGATAGGTTGCGACGATTTGGACTGTAGCTGGAGGTCCAGGAATGTTTACTGTGCCGGCAAGGGATGAATCTATGACATTTTCTTCCAATGTAAGGTGGCGCAGAATATTTGGCAAGCCCAACATGATAGGTTGGGTTTATCCAGTAGTAGGGTCCATGACTGGAGTGCAATCGTCAAAGACATCAGAAGAAAGAAGCGGAGAGGCCTTGTTTAGTACAACGAGGCCTGGATCAGATTTACTACAGCGATATGGCATATTTGGAAGGAGCGAAACCGTATCTTTGAGGTACTACAGCGATATGGCATATTTGGAAGGAGCGAAACCGTATCTTTGAGGGGTCGATAATTTTCACCATTGGGATTATCCATAATATTGAGCATGATATCAGTATAATGAGAGAGAAGACGCACCCTTGATTGCCTCTTGTATTTGTAATTTTTTGTTTTAATTAATACAATTACCTTCTTCCAATATATATATATATATATATATATATATATATATATGCTAAATTACAACTTGATACCATCAACTATCCAAAATGTTCAACTTGATACCCTCAACTTTGATAGATGCGAAAAAAGAGACTAAATTGCCCCTCTCCACTCTCTCCTCTCCGACGACCAGAGGGGGGAGCACAGCAGTAGGCGGCAGCAGCAGTAGCAGTAGCAACAACAGCCGGAGGATATTAGGTGGTGTGGGATATTTGGCAAACCCAACATGATAAGTTGGGTTTATCCAGTAGTGGGGTCCATGACTGGAGTGCAGCCGGAGGTGGACGCTAGGGCAGGGGCGCGACGTGGGTCGATCTGGAGCCGCGCATGGTGGTGGGGTGGCGGGTTCGCGGGCGGGGAGCGCGATGTTCGCTGAGGGACGCGGGGGCGGGTGTGGGGTGGGTCTCGCGGGAACTGGTTTGGGGGGCGACCGCGGAGGGGTAGGGTGGGGGTGCCGAAGAAGGAAGAGGGGAGGGGGTGGGGGGCGGGGGGGGGAGGGGGCGGGTTTGGTAGGGAGGGATATTTTTGTCTTTTTTTAAAATTTTGGGTATCAACATGAAAATTATTATATAGTTGAGGGTATTAAGTTAGCACCTATCAAAGTTGAGGTATCAAGTTGAACAGTTTGAATAGTTGAGAGTATCAAGTTGTAATTTAGTATATATATATATATATATATATATATATATATATATATATGGTTATTTACATTAACCTTCCCTATGTTTTATGTTTATTACACGAACCTCCCTTATTTTGAAATATATATATATCATAATGTTTCTATTCATATTAATCCAGTAATAGTTTATGATATTTGGTATTAATATAAGATATTTTTGGAACTATAAATGTATTTATTATTATTTTTTTAATAGTAAGTGTCGCGTCTTCTAGACGAAAATTCTGGCTACGCCCCTGGTTACATATGAACGTATTATATTACATATAGCAATATTATGTTACATATGTATGCATTGTGTTACTATTACTGATATTGTAAACTATTATTGATATTGTGTTACTGATATTAAAACTAGGTCGCAACTTACTATTTGTCGATATTGTGTCACTATTATCGTTATTGTAAAATTATCGGTATCATATTACATATTAACCAATTGTGTTACCATTATCAATATCGTTTTACATATTATGGATATTATGTTAGTATTATCGCTATTGTGTTTTTTTTCCTATTATTACTAATACATGTCACAGTATCAAAATATTATCTTGTGCATTTGTGCCCATGCAACATATGTTTTAGGCCTAATAAAATTTTAAGTGAATAAATATAATCATATAATTAATGAAAAAATTACTAAATGGTTGGGGTCTTTGTTATCGATAAGAAAGGGGAGAGGATGTTCATATTCGAGTCCCGATAGTATCTCATATTAAAAAAAATACTTTAAAAAAATTATTTATTATTAATAATGTGTGATATAGGAGAGAGGTGGAAGCTTTTTAGTTTTTAGAAATTATACATTTTATTTCAAATTAATAATGAGTGAGAGAGTGATAGAAGAGCTAGGAGGGAGACAGAGAGATACGAGAGAAAGGAACGAGAAAAGAGAGAGGAGAAAGAAAGAGAAGGACATGAGAAAAGAGAGAGGAGAGATAAAAGAGAGAGATTGACGAAAGAAGAAGTGAGAGAGTGATAGAAGAGAGAAGGAGAAAGGATTGAGAGAGAAGGAGATAAGAACATGCAAGCTTAGGTGCTTCATGGTCTGTCATGCAAACATTTGTATTCTGGTTATTGCATCATATAAAGTAGAGAAGAAATTGGAGAGGATGTTTGGATTTGAGTCTCAATAGTTGCTTATATTCCAAAAGAGAATGTTTTTAGTTTTAAAAGTTATAAAAAATTATTTCTAATTAATAATGTGTGAGATAGGAGATTTAGGACGAAGATTTTTAGTTCTTAGAAATTATTAAAATTAATTCCAAATTAACAATGCGTGAGGGAGAAGAGTCATAGAAGAGGTAGGAGGGAGACAGAGACGAGAGAAAGCATTGTTAATATGAACTTGTAGTATATTTCTAAATTTTACCAGCCAAAAAGCTTTTCTTGGTGAATCCAGTAACTATATGCATGTTTTTTGCTTAGAGATGGTTGACTTATTTCAAATTAACAATGCTTTTCTTATTCCTTTCTTGTCATTTTTAGGAGAAACTTTACCAGGTAACTTGACTTATTTCATCCTGTCAACTAATTAGAAATGATAGAAACTGGCATTCTACAAATGTAACTGATAACAAGCCCTTTGGCCCAATTCTATGGGGTCGGCTACAGAATCCTTTTCCTCGTTTTAGTTAAGCCAAGGATCATGTCTCAATTATAAAGTCCAAAATTGGAACAATTTGCTCTCATACAATTACATCTTCTTTATATGTTTCTGAAAAAAATTCTAGGAGAAAAATTAAATCCCATCATGACTACAGTTAATCTAAATTGTATACAAGTGTAGCTAAAACAGTTGCAAACCTGCATCATCTTTCTGCACCACAGTTCCAAAAGAATGTAAGCGCTTCTTCTCAACATTGTTCTGCAAACAACAGCCGAAGAGAAACTAAAGTGACTAAGATAAAAAAAAACATGCATATAGTTACTGGATTCACCAAGAAAAGCTTTTTGTTTTGAATAAAAGGTGGTAAAAGCGAGGAAGTACTGAGATATCTACAGCATTAGACAATTCCAACTTCCTGCTATTCACTACATGGCGATGTATTTGGTGAATCATCTTTAACATATGAAGAAACCAAACTTGCTATACGATCCAAATTAAAATTCTTTTTTCATATAACCTTCTATATGTAAACCACAAAAAGTCACTACCTGAAAGGAACATCCCAGATTAGTCAGTGACCTCCTAACCATCTACTTTAAACATTGATCTTTCAACACGGAACTTGGAATGTCGTAGGATAGCACAACTTTATTATTGCAGAAATTCAGAACATCTAGTTCGATTTGGACTAGTATTTAGAAATTCAGCATCGACTGGTGAACTAGGTAAACGACTAGGCTAAATAGGTCTTTCATCACAGAACTTGTCAAGAACTCTGAAAAAGTATTCATACATCCTATATAAAGTCTCATTGATTGGTAACTCAAGGCAGAAATAGGATTGATGTGTCATGGGCGAGGAGGATGGTGATGCAATAGAAAAAGCCCAGATATCAGTGGTGGAATCATCTGATGAAGTCATAAAGTTAAGAGTACGTGCTTCCACTCCTCAATTGCCTCTATATAAGATATTAAAAGTCTAAGAGAAGGTCACTATAGTATAGATGCATACACATGGAGATGCCTTGGAACACAGCACTAGTGGAAGCCAAGATCTAAGTAACTTTCATTAATTTTTCAAGGAAACTGAGAAGGAAAACGAATGGCACTAAGGTCTAACATACACTAAACAGAGGATGTAACCAATTTCTAAACAGAGGATGTAACCAATTTCTAGAAACTAAGAACAAACACACTAGAGCCTAATCAATTTCCAAAGGATAAAGGACTAAAAACTAAGCCAAATCAAACCTGGATGGTAAAATCAAAGAGAACTAGAGCCTCTTCTCTGAAATATGACCCTCTAGTTTGGCTGGAATGAAAGGGAGTGCTCATGGCTGTACTAAAGCCTCTGGTCAGAGGACCGAATTCCAGACGTAGCCTCAGGTCTTAAAACAAGATACTCTGGTCCATCTCCCATAATTTGTTTTCTCTAACACTTCAAATTTTATGTTCGATCTGATGACTCAAATGCTAGTTCCATATATGGGGGGGTATGTAGATCCACGGTCCACCACTTTCCTGTATGGCTATGTAAACCTATAGCAACCATGTTCTAGATCATACTTCTATCTCTTTCATGTTGTAGTATATTGTCATGCCTTGTGATTCTACCATTTCAATCTATCATCGTGTTATTACATTGTAATGCTCTGCATTGACGTTATGCAACCATTCTAATTTGTCGTGTCACTGCATTCAAATGCTCTGCAGTGACAATACGCGATCGTTTTAACTTACTGTCTTGTCATTGTGTTGTAACACCTGCATTGACTTTATGCAGCTCATTTGATAATGCATGTATCTTTCTTTCAGTACAAGATCATTTCACAAAATCTTCAATCTATTCAGAGTTATCACAACTGACATTAAAAGTATGCACTTTTACTGAAAGATCTACAGGCATACCATGCAAGAAAAAATGTATGTTAACACACAGGATTGGAGAAAACAAGTCTTGAAGACATATAACTTTTTATTGATCCTAGTAAACAAAAAAAAACTTAACTGTATACATAATGGTTGTTGATAAATGCCTACTTAAATGTGTACATATATATTAAAGAGTTGTGGTGAGGGCCAAGGGTTAACTATTCATATTATTCTAACAGGCCCTGCAGATCGAATTCCCATTTGGGCTGAGAACTGGATTTGTGTAGCTGTATAATCTTTTTCAGCAAATCCACTTAAGTGCGTGTCAGGATATTTGAATTTGGGTTGCTCTGATACCGTGTTAAAGTATCTGCCACCACACAACGCTATAGTTGGGTGAGAGTTGGGGTTAATTATTCACATTATTCTAACAAGAGTAAATTGCATGAAACTTCCCAACATTTTACCAGTTGTAAGTAACCCTCTCATTAGTTCATTGGCATCTACGTTGTACGACCCGATTATGACATGAAATGGACTCTGTGGCATGGACACAGCACCTTTTTGGTGTTTCCTAGTGTCTTACCAGTTGGCATGCTCTGATATGATTTTGTCAATTTACTCCAATTTTCATGTTGGATCTTAACCTATCTCTTGATTCAATTGCAATTTCTGTGACTTTCTAAATAATTCCTTGTAGAGTTTGTAATCATCATTGGTTATTAGTCAGATTTAAGCGGAAGGCATTGCATGCAATGCTATCAGCTACACATGGATATATGTTGCACTTCACGTTAACTGCACACATCTAGCATTCTGTTTAGGATTCTTCCATTAGATTTGTCTAGGTTCTTGCCTCAATGTGTTTCTTTGTGATCACCTGAATCGTTCCAACTAGGTTTTCCTTTAGTCTTGACATTCAGCACCGGAAACAACTTGATATTCCATCAACTCCTATCAATGGTGGATTTTAAAGTACATCCTAAAGATAAACACAAGATGAAGAAAAATGAAGAAATATCAAATTATCATCAACTTGATCAGATAAACAGATTGAGTCTAAATAAACAGGTCGAGTCTGAGAAACATTAATGACAAGGCTCCAAAGAAAGATTAAGAAAGGCTTACTACTTCTTGTTAACTAATGCCAAATTTCTAAAATAGGAGATATGGACAAAGGGCCTTACCATGAAACCGATAAGGCCAATAGGAATTAAGAGAATTATAGCTTAACATTCGGGCAAGTTTCCCCAACCAAAAAGGTACATTAAGCTCGTCCAATATAATCTGGAGGTTTACCTCATCCAAACAAGCAAAACTCCAAAATCTCACCTAGATAAAGGAGGGCCTGATGGAGCTGTACTCCTCTCAAGGGTATAATATATATGCCAAAAAGCTACCCTGAAGCAAAATTTAAATACAAAATAATGCAAAGTTCCAACATGAAAACTACTTGAGCATTTAAAGCTGCGGTGAAACACTTAGATTTGAGATTAAGAATAAAAAAAGGAATGGCATTGAAAAGTAAAGATGAACCTCATGAGAAACATAAAGTGCCATCTCTTGCTGATGACATGATGAAAAACCCAAATTTAATATCCTACGAGTAAAAAAAATCATATGAAAAACAATAAAGCATGACATGAATGAACTTGCAGAACATACCAGTTCCAAAGTTGGATCACTTCCCCCCTTCTTCCCAGTCAACGATGAAAGGCAATGAATGAGCCCATCAAGAACATTCTTAAGTTTATTCTTGTCTTGTAAATAGATCTGATTGTTTTTTAGAATATCTATATAGTTATCAAGAACCTGTCAGAAAAGAAAATATATTTATACTTGTAAACAAGCAATCCACAAACTAATATCTTGACCAAAAACTAAATCAAATTGAACACAAAATTATAATGTAATTAGACAGCTACAACTTATCTTTATGATCATAATGTATGTGTAATGAATGAAGAAAATTAAGCTAATATGTAGATCAAGATGACGGTGATGATCATGATGGGATGGCTGAGATGGACCTTGTGTATAGTCCTGACTCAAGAGGGCCACTAGACTATCCATAATGCATGTGTGTCAGCATAAATATATACTCACGTGCATAAATAAATACATAGGGAGTATATATATATATATATATATATATATATATATATATATATATATGGGTAAACGGGATATGAACCATAGTGCCCATATTCCTACATGAACCATGCACATGTGGACCAATAGGAATAGACTTCTACATCCCATGTGCATCCATGTGCACTAGTACACTCTATTCCTATTGGTCCACATGTGTATGGCTCATGTAGGAATATGAGCACTATGGCTCATATCCCGTTTACCCTCTCTCTCTCTCTCTCTCTCTCTCTCTCTCTCTATATATATATATATATATATATATATATATGTGTGTGTGTGTGTGTGTGTGTGTGTGTGTGTGTGTGAACTTTAAAAGGAGACAAAAACAATGATAAACCTAAAAGACTCTAAACTAAACATGAAGTAGCTACTTCCATCAACTAAAGGGTCAAAGTCAAGCAACTACAACATCTAACAAGCTAAAAATAAAAGTATGCAACTAGACAGATGAACCAATAAACATTCATCAGGTATCCTCTTACCTTAAACAAGGGCTTTAACCATTATCCATAACCACGGTGCCTAGGCAGGGCCAAGATGTTCCCCTAGTACCAAAAACAGGTAGGAGCCTATAAGGCAGACAAACCGAGACTAGGCAAAATGATTTGTCCTAGAAGGGACCTAGGCGGCCTAATGTTTTTTACTACGCTAGTATCATTCACTTGTCTCCAGCTGGCAAATGTTTACACAATGTCACCGAGGTTAAAAACTAACACACTTCACTTGCAGTCAAAAAGAAATTCACTGCAACTTCTAAGGCTAGTATGATATTTTTGCATTTTCCAATTAAAGAAATGAGAAGAGAAAATCAGCTTCAAAGTAACTAACACCAATATAAGTCGGCATGACGGCATTTGCAAGGTTGTCTCATGTACCTCGATAAATGATGATTATCAGACACGATATGTGTGTGTGTGTGTGTGTGTGTGTGTTTCTCCTTCATCGTTGAATGTGTGAGATCAAAAATGGAATCATCTTAGATAATTAAGTATGTAACATGGAATCATCTTAGATAATTAAGAATGTAACATGGAATCATCTTAGATAATTAAGCATGTACATTACAAGCAAAAAGTTGCAATGAGTACGAATATCAAAAGACTGAAATGTATCAGAATACTGACCTTTTCAGCGTATAGGATGAAAGAGGATGAAAAACAATGAACTATAAGGTTAAAAAACTTAAAGGCCATCAGACGAATATCAACTGCCATGTGTGTCATTGCATTGAAGACATAGGCCATCAGTAAGGAAATGACAGGCCCAGAAATATCCTGAGGAACAACATATTAAAACAAGAATTATGCCTTTGAAGAAACCATGAGATAACATTATTATCTTCAGTAAAGACAAATAAGGCAGTCTACAGTAGCATGTATGCAAAACAATGAAAAAGCAAAACTGTGGCCAAGCTCACTAAAAACTGTAAGTCAAACATGTTCTAAAAAAGTTTATCATTTGGCTGATAAGGTCTCCATATATTCTGATAAGTTTGCCATTTTTTTGTCGTTAAAAAAAAACCATAAGTCTAATACAAACATTATCTGAACAGGTAAATGTTGGCAGCATCTAGTTTTGAGTGAGCATGAAGAATCTCAAAATATTAGCAGAAGGTAGAAATTAGTAGTCGACCAGTTGTGATGTGGTAGTGATCAGTAATCGTGATGGTATGGAATGGGATGAAGGTTAATGGACAACTTGTGGTAGCAGTAGCACGAAGAGAGGAGAGGGGAAAAGTTTGTGGCAAGATGACTGGTGATCAAGGTGATTGTCATAATTCATAAAGGAAGATGGATTTATTTGATTGTATATCGTCTTGAAACTTTATAAGAATAAATATTCTACATATACATACAATGGAGGGTAAGACTGTACATGAAGCGGCTTGTAAGTTGCAAGTATCATGTCTCAAGAAACAAACAGGTTAGATTGTGAGATCAACGGCATGGACTTACCTATATTAAAATAAAATAGAAATAGCAACATCCCTAATATCTGGTTAAAAGGGTATTCCAGTATCCAGCGAAATCACCACCAAGGTGGTGGTCTATTGGTGACAGTGTAAAGGCGGGGGAGGGGTGCGTTCGACCCTAAGTTCGGGCAAAATTTTAACTAAATGAGAGGGGGTCTTGGTGCTAGTAGCCCATACAAGGACGATCATTGATGACTGGCCTTGTCTCATATATATATATATATATATATATATATATATATATATACATACAATTTACCCAACCACACAAAATAATGCTTACCATATCTTCTCACTGATCTGTATCCATACCTTACATAGCACTGAAATAAGAGTATCAAACAAGGTACAAATAATATGAAGATTATGTCTTCCCTACATCAAGTACGTACTAGAGTAAATAATTTTAGTTGAAGATGGATCAGTTGATATACTCATTCCTAACGAGTCGATCCTAAACAAATATGAGCAGCTATATAAATAGTCTATAGACAAGTAAAGTTTTAAGACAACAGGAGAATAGCCATGAATACCTCCTTTGAACTTCGAAAAATCTCAGTTTCTAATAGCTGATATAAGCTTTCTCGCACAACTTTGTCATTGTCACAAATTCGTTCACGCAGCTTCTCTATTATAGCAACTTTATGTAGTTTTAACTCAGATGGATGCTTCTGAATAAGATCCTTTATCCCAGTTAGTGCCGCTACATTGAACAAAGAGCTCTTTCTGTTAGCATCTTAATCATCTCGAGACACAAGAATAAACTTCAATACACTAGGAAACTATGAAAGTTCAAACTTAGGCCATAGAAACTTAGAAATAGTTTGCCGTATATGCCGATACCGATTCGATACGGCCGATACCGATACAAATTGGCATGTCCCAATCCGATACAGACCGATACCCGATACTGACCGATACCGACATTAGAGGTCTCTTTTCCGGTCATTTCGACAAAGAAAATTGAATGAAAAAGACCAATTAGTAAGGATGTAAAAGCACAGTAAGGTTGTAAAAGCATATAAAAAAGAGAAACTTATCTATCGCACATAAATCAACCGACAAGGGTGACTACTATTTCATTCAATTTAAAAAATACTAAGAAACGACATTGAAAATACTTAAAATTATGCATAAATGTATAAAATATATTTTCTAAAATGTTAATAATTTACTAATAGTTATTTGCTTTCCGATACCAAAAAATCGGATACTCCGATCCGAAACCGCCGATACTACCAATACCGCCGATCCCAATACTCATAGGAATAGTCTGATACCGATTCCGATACCGATACTTTGAACCTTTTAGAAGAAATGACGCAAGTGGAAATAACTATTGTCAAAGAAAAGAATGCATGATTTCAGAGATGGAAGACAATGTGCAATAAATTTCATAAGAAAGTAGCTTAGTTAACACCAGAAAATTGATTGGTGCTGTCAGAGGATAGTGGTCTAAGGGAACCACAAACCCGAAAAGTATTAAGAAAATATCCATGACACTTTCAGCATAAAAAGTTGACAAGTGTCAAGAGGATCGAGGTAATTAGACAACGTTAAGATCCAAGATATATGCCATGATTACAAGCAATATATGAAGAATTTAAATGGACAAGTATCATAAATTACATTTTCATCCCGTAGTACAAATAGCTAAGAATAGTCAAGACTGACTTTGCAACTAGCTATTAACCAAATGTAAACCATCTTCAAGTTGGTGTTGAACTCTTGCCCGAGTAACTATGAGCAAGAGAGGGTCTTCCACCAAACCAAGGTTTGTTTCATATATCGATCCCAGCATCCATTATGACTAAGGACAACGCCCTCCCTCCTATTCATCAAGAAACCTAATTGGCAAACTGTTATGCAAAAAGATTCTGATTACTCATTTTAATCTCATACAACCAAGGAACAACTATCCCAAATAATTACTCCAAATCAAGGTTTTAAGCATCTGCCGAAACCGCGGAAGCAACCGAACCGACCAATCCAAACCCCTCGGAACAGCCGGAACCGATTAGAGAGGCATGGTGCAAGCAATTCCTAATAGTCAATCAATATCATTAAAATATGCAAAAAAAAAAGGAAGCAATGTGGTGTCGGTGCCGCCGTGTCCTTATCAATATAGGAAGCATAGGAAAAAGGTTGAAGTTGGAAGCTTTGGGCACCTTTCCGCATCTTGGCATTGTGGTGAGACGTCTGCTGGAGGAGCTCCCTCAGCGTCAGCCCCTTCTTGTTCACGGCAAACCCGGCCCTCTCCGACGCCACGCTCTGCTCCGGAAGCACGATAGCTGCTCACAGACACAATCAAACAAACATTATACATCGAATTTGCGACGGAACCATCGACGGGATCGCGAAATTCTACCTTTGGATTTGATCTGGGTGTCGGTGAAGTTCTTCGGCGGCGGCAACTTCCGGCCGATCTTCCGCTTGAATTTCTGGAAGTCCACTCCGCGTTTGGGCTTCTTGGAAGGACCCGGCTTCGAGCGCACCATGATGATTCTAAGAATGAAGAGGGAGGAGAGGTGGATTTTAGGGTTTAAGAGGAGTTTTTTTTAGGGTTGGGGGGGGGGGGGGGGTGATTTTAGGGTTTAAGAGGAGTTTAAAATTTAAGGTGTAAAGTGGACAAAAAAAATCCCTCCTAATATAGACATACTTAATACTTTCGCAATTGTTAATTTGATCAAAATGATACCTCCTATCAACTCTTAGTTAAAAGTGGACTTGCTTTAAAATAAAATTTAAACTACCCAAAATATCCCCCTTCCCATCTCCACTCCGTCCTTCCTCCCACTCGTGTCCAGCATGGCCACCGCAAATTAAAACTTATAGATCAAATTAACAATTAAACCCTCTCGCAATGGCTAATTTGATCAAAATGATCCTCCCATCAACTCTCCATTAGAAGTGGACGGTAGTGACAGTTTTAACCCAAAAAAAAAAAAAAACCAAAATACACCTCTCTCCACCCCTACTCACCCCCTCCCACCCGCGCCCAGCCTGACCACCCCCACACCCACCCGCTCCCCCACCTCCTCCCCGCGCCGGCCACCCCCACTCCTCCACGAGTACCCCTCCACCCCGTGCCATCACCTGCTCCCCTCTCCTCCCCGCCCCCCCGGCTGCCCCCACTCCGCCCCCCCTCTTGTTACGTCCCGATTCCGTGGAATCGATAGTCCTCCCCGGATGATGTCGTGTGTGCCTAGGTTGCGCAACGCACAAGGCCAAGGTATTTAATATAACGAGCACATATTAAGAGTACGCATATAATTGAATACAATATTGAAACAAAGAAAAGTTCTCTTTATCGATGTTGAACATCATTTACAAACTCTTGAACAAGTATAAAATGTCGTCGTACGGACTTACAAAAGTGGACGCAAAATGTGATAATCATCCGATACATTACATCCTTTTACTAAAACTTCAAAAGCTATAGACACCTTCGGACGAAGTTATCGCCTTGCCACGGAGCTGCATAAGGTATGTGCATGAGCTCCTGGAACTTCAAATATGCTTCAAAGAGACACGAACATGACTTGTCGGTAGGTGGACTGGAATGGGAAGTCGCCTTAACTCCTTGCAGGATCGCCTTGGCACGGAGAACCTGTTGCAATGAGGGTTAGTACATCGAAATACACTGGTGAAGGCAAGCCAACCCAATATACCAATCAACACGTTATTTATATGAAGCATGCAAGTTACTATGTAGTAAACTCCCTCTTCTTATTTTTTTAAAAATAATATTTTAGGACTTGGGATTAGAAATAACCTTATGTTTAGGAGTTTAAGTCTTTATATAAGTTATTAATAAGTTTTTCAATCATTAAATAACTAGGTCCTTATATATATTAAGTATTACAATCACTACTTAATTATTTGCTTTATTAGGTTGCTTGTAGGTTTAATCCCATGTGAACTCAAACCCTTCCCAACATCAGCCTAACTTGTGGGCTCATTCCACCTATGTTAGCATGTGTGGAACCTTAGCCCTAGTTTCTAGGCAAAAGAAACCCACACCCGAAGCAAACTAACCACTCCATTTAGCCAACTGTTAGCCCACAATGCATTTTCCTTGCTTCCATACTTGCTCCTTTATATAGTAAAAATAAAGGTTTGGACCAAGCACCACTCTAATATCCGACCCCATAACCCATAACCTTTCTCTACAGCTCAACCATTAGACTCTAACCTGGCCTAGTATTAGTGGCAGCAAGCAAACTTTCAATCAAACTACCAACCCATTGTTTAAGACCCGACCACCAAATAATCCAACCCGCTCTATTCCATTTCAAATAGATAAGAACAACTTGCATGGTACTGTAAGGACTGCAACTGCAGGAGCACGCTGTCATACATCAGCTCACAACCCTTAATCCCCATCCAACCGTCCATTCTCCATCTCTTCCTTCCCCCTCCCTACTCTCTCCATCTATATATAAACCATCTGTCACGTCCGGATGGGTCAAGGAGATCGTCCCGCGGGAGCGCTGTCGCGGTGATTCTCGCCTAGCGGGGACGGCCGATTAGCCTGTGGGAGATCGGGGCATGACAGATTGGTATCAGAGCATGGCTTATACGCCTTTGGACTTCGTTTCGATTTTTACAGTTTTGAAAGCTCATTCGTGGGTTATGTGCACGCTCTCTCTCAATGTCCCCAATGGAATGTTCCAACAATGAGTCTAAATACTTTCAAAAAGCGTATTAGAATAATGTGATTGCTTGTATAAAATCGTGATGCTAGGACCTTTGTGCTGACCTGTGCAAACCCTTGAGATTTTCGCAAGTAGCTTGTCCGATTTCACTATCTCTAAGTTTGGTTGAATGCATATGTTTGAGGGACGTCTTGAACGTGTGCACAATCCAAGACTCGAGGAGATGTGAAACTCGAGTGCTAAGACTTCGCTATCGCCGAGTTGGTTGACATCCATATGTTTGAGGGGCACTTCGAATATGTGCACGATCCAGACTCGCGATATGCTGATCTCAATGCTAGTGCAAGTGAATATCCAAATGAACAAGTATAACGACTTGTAATCTCGGCCATGTGTCGCCTGTAACACTTGTTTATATCAATAAAGAGTTTGTTTTACTTCAGCTTGTGTTATTCAATACTTCCGCTATTGTTGACTCAGTGAACTTGTTACCGATCGCCTATGCGTTCATAATTCTACTGCACTCGGACAATCTGTGCGACTCTGTGGCTTAGATCTCTAACTGCCAGCCAATGAACCACGGCCTTGCACGGGCGTGGCTCACGTTCGTGCGGCATCATGCCCGGATGGGTCAAGGCGATCGTCCCGCGGGAGTGCTGGCGCGGTGTTTCTCGCCTAGCGGGGACGGCCGATTAGACTACGGGAGATCGGGGCGTGACAGATATATCCTTTGTCTCAAACGAGTATTCTCGCTGAGCAAAGCGGGTCAGAATATTGCACTTTTGTCGTTTGAATCGGCAGTCCGCTTGAGCGGAATGGGATGTTACACCATCACCTCCTCTTAACCCTAAACCTAGTAACCTAGCCATCATTTCTATCCTTCCGTGGAAGCTCTTGGCAACGACATCAACGTTCAACGAGTTCGACACCATCGACGACACTGGACGCTCCGCCTAGTGCACTTGAGCAGCGGTTGTCACCACCCCATTTCCAGAGCCGGATATTTTTTTTAATTTGGTTAATTATGTATTATTTATAATTAATTGTATTTATAATTAATTATTGATTGTATTATTTTTTTATTGATTGTTTTAGGATTTTGGCTAGCCTGGACCCATGTCAGACCCTAGTGGACCCATGTCCGACCCAGCCCACACCCCTGTGAGACTTATTTTTGGGTTTAGAATATTTATTATATTTTTAGTGGGTTAGTTGGAGAGATTTGGAGTTAGTTTGAGTGCTTTTGGAACCCCGAAACCCAAAACCCAAGTTATGAGAGCATTTTGGTCTTTTGGCTTGTTGTAACCCCTTTATTCTTGCTCCCAGACCCGACCCCATCCCATTCCCAACCGTGAACACGGCAGCTCCCCTTCCCCCCATTCTTCTTCTTCATATTCTTCTTCTTCTTCTTCACTTCTTCTTCTTCTCCACTTCTTCTTTCTTCTTCCTTCCTTCTTCCAAAGTAAGTTTTCTTATTTTTCTTCCTTCCTCTTTTTATTTCTTCTACTTGTGTGAACCCTAACCCTACATTCTTTCCCAACCTAGGTGGGTAGAGCCTAAATTTGGTGTTGGAGCTTGGATTGGGAGCTTGGAAGCTAGGTGTGGTGGATTTGGAGCATTTTGGAGACTTTGGCTTGGGATTCCAACTCCCAAAAGGTAAACCCTAATTTTTCCCTTGTAATTACTCTTTTATAGTGTAATTAATAGTTTAGAACCTTCTTAGACCCTTAGGCTACCCGTGGGAGAAAGTTGGAACTAGTTGGGTTGTGTTTGGAGACTTTAACACTAGGTTTTGTGTCAATTTCGGGTGGAATCCGAATTTGGCCCAATTTTGGGTGATGTCCTAGGTTAGACTGACCTAGGTAGACGTTATCGGGTGTCTTGAGGGTGAGTGCGTGTCTCCGTTCGAACACGGGAAGTCGTGTCACGGAGAAACGGGCGTTTCGGGCATTTTTGGGGTTTTCGTCGTCGCCGATTCTAAGTGCGTGCGTATTTTTGCCACGGGCCTAGAATCGACGTGGTAGCATTTTTTCTAGGATCTAGACATCGTTTAGGACCCGTGGATAAATTTTGGACCGATTCTGAGTTGGTTTGGTGTGCGTTTCAGGAGGTTTTCCGAACCGCACACCGCATGTTCGTCGAAATGACCGAACGGCCATTTCGGCGTGGTTTCGTAGTTTCGGGCTTGTGCGCACTTTGGGTTAGCATCGGGGAGTGTGTGCTAGAATTCTTGGGCTATATTTTATATATTTATAGGTGTTTGTGTGTGTCGGGGTCGTTGGACGCGCGTTGGTGAGCGTTGTGGGCGTTGTGTTGTGTGTTGTGTCTGTGTGGCATTTATATATATATATATATGTATGTATATATATTTGTGTGTGTTTCTATATATATATATATATATATATATGTGTGTGTGTGTGTGTGTGTGTGTGTGTGTGTGTGTTTTTATGTGTTTGTGAGTGTGTTAGTGAGTGCTTGTGTGAGTGTGGGTTGGTGCTAGTGTATGTGTGTAGGTGAGTGTGTGTGTGAGTGTGAGTGAGTGTTTATAGATATATATATATATGATTATGAGTTTGTGTGTATATAAGTATATATATTTATATATATATGTAGGAGTGTTTGTGTGTGTGGTTGTGTGTTTGTGAGAGTGTGTGCTAGTGTGTGTGAGAGTGTGTGTGTGAGGGTGTGTGAGAGTGAGTGTGTGTGAGTGAGGGTATATATATATATATATATATATATATATATATATATATATATATATATATATATATATGTTTGAGAGTGAGTGTATGTATATATATATATATATATATATATATATATATATATATATATATATATATATATATATATATATATATATATGGGTGTTTATATAGATATATATAGATATATGTATGTGCTTGTATGTGTGTGTGTGTATTTATATGTTAGTAGATGTGTTAGTGTGTATATATATATATATATATAAGTGTGTGTGTGTGTGTATATATATATATATATATATATATATATATATATATATATATATATATATATATATATATAATATATATATATGTATCTATGTGTGGGCGTGTGGCAGAGCGAGAGGGGCAGCGAGCAGCGGGGGAGGCAGCGCAGCGCTGCCAGCGTGCACAGCCGCTGCTGTGCTGTGCACAGCAGCAGACTGAACAGTGCTGCAGCAGCAGCAGTAGCAGCAGCAGCAATTTGAAGCAGGGGCAGCAACAACAGTAGCTTAATGCGAGGGAGAGAGGGGTATATATATATATATCTATATATAGATATAGATTGATTGATATATAATTAGATAAAAATATTTATGGATAGATAGATGAATAGATAGCTAGGTAAAGAGATAGATACATAGATAAATAGATAGATTGATAGGTAAGTAGGTAGTTTGATAGATAGATAACTAAATAGATAGATAGGCATTAGATAGTTGGATAGATAGATTAAATACATAGATAGATAGATAGACATATAGATAACTAGATAGATTGACAAATAGATAGATAAGTATATAGATAGATCAATAGATAGATAGATATATCTAGATAAATAGATAGATACTAGATAGTTAGGTAGATAGTTACATAGATAGATATAACTATAGATACATAGGTAGATACGTGAATAAATAGTTAGATATTGGATATAGATAGATGGATAGGTAGATAGTTAGATATAGTTAGATATCTATATCTATATCTATATGCATAGATATATATACCTATAGCTAGATAGGTATGTGTTATAGTTATATATGTATATATATTTATGTAGGTATAAGGTAAGGTATTATATGTGTATGTGTGTATGTGCTATGTATATATATATATAGATACTTAGATATGTATAAATATATGATAGATATATATTTTCTAGCCTAGATTAATAACTAGGTATATATCTATTAGCCTAGATAGCTAACTAGAGGGGTAGTTAGAGGGGTATTGGAGGTATCTCAATACCTTGAGATAACAAGGTATCTCAATACCTTAAGATAACCAAGGTATTGAGTTTCGAGCAGGGTATTTGAGCAATAGCCTAGGAATAGTATTGGAGTAATTTTTATATGCTTATGTGTATATACTTACGCGTGCTAGCATAGGTTTTAGCGGGTATAGGCGGGGTGCGTAGCCTAGGTTGAGGTATCGGATACCGAGGGTATCCCGGTATCTTAAGGAGGCAAGTTTGAGAGTTTTCTAGCTTAATGAGCTCGGTTTGACCTAGAATTTCAGGAGCAGCCTAGTTTGACCTAGACTAGACCGTAGTTGACTCGGTTGACCGCCGAAGTCAACTTTTGACCTAGTTTTGACCCAAAGTTGACTTTTGGACATAGAGTTGACTTTTTGACCCAGATTTCACCGGTTTGATCCGTTTGACCTAGAACGACCCTAGAAGCCTATTTTTAGTTATTTTATATCTGTTTAACTTATTAGAACCCTGTTTAACCTTGCTTTTCGCAATAGGTCCTTGCGACACCGGTTCGGATCGTCAGTTGCTCAGGACGTCAGGCGAGTACATTCTCTGATAGTTTTCATTACCTGATGATTATTATGATTCAGCTTCTAGTATGATATCATCTGATTTTCTGGCACAACACGGGACACTGACTGGTATTTCTGGATTCATTTACTTGCGACACGTACATTTTATGTTTTTGGCCCCTATTCTGGAATTACTACAGGCATCACTCATGTTTCAGGCTGGACTCATCTTGATTTGCGTGTCGGGTCTTGGATCCACTTGTATTAGTCGGGGCAGGGAAATACTCGAGTAGACATGTAAACATTCTCATCTGGAATCATCAGGAATCACTCCCTCTGGTCTAATCTGGAATGATAGCAGCCGCGCACCCAGTGCGCGGTGAGCCGTACTTACCCCTAGCCGTTTACATGTCGAAACATGTATTTCAAAGACACCGAGTTCATTCTTTATAGTCTGGACTCACTTGCATTCTTGTTGGACTCACTTGCATTCTTGTTGGTCTCACTTACATGTTTCTGGATTTGACTCACTACATATTTTTTATGCTGGACTCACTACACGTTCATGTGCACGGACTTGATCTTAGCTTAGATTTCCTGTATCTTGCAGTTATTACTATCTTGCTCTGATATCCATGCATCTTTACCTTTATGCACCACTGATTTATATATTTTTTCTTTCATACTTGCTTCATTCTTCTTGCTACTTGCTATAACTGTTTTATAGTTTTTATCATTTAAATTGAACTGCTGTTAGAGATGTACTTGCTCAAGTCGTGACTGGACATATTTTTTAGAGTATCCGGAGGAGTGGTGTCCGACGTTTTATGGACCTGAGCCTGTCGATGGTGCAGACAGGGACCCTCTAGTTTAGGAGTGATTTCCGGGTTGGTAGCCGGGATCACTAGGACCTTGATGTTGTTTTTATTAGCTTTTAGCACCAGATTTGTCTCCGGTTTTGGATTGAGACCTTGTATGGTATATTATTTTGGATGTTGTATTATTATTATTGATGTTGCGGTTGTTGTAGTAGTTGCAGTTGTTTAGACTTTATAGTTGTTAGTCTTCTTTGTTATCTTATCGTGCTTAGATTCGTGATTGAGTACTTGATTATCATTATGATATTGCTCCTCCGTTTGGAGTTAGATCTTGACAGGTTTATATATTGATTGTGTGAGATTGTTATCTAGATAGTTGACCTAGACAACTTTCTACCGCCGATGTTGCGGCATAGGTTGGACGTACCCACGACTCATGCCCGATTTTTCGGGTGCGGGTCGTGACAGCGGTAGAATCTTTCTGTCTGCGCAAGCCAGTAGGTCCTGCTCTACTTCGGTAGCCCGACGGGAACACCGCGGTCGTCTTCTCCCCGTGAATATTCACTCCTCTTCGTTGGTATATACCCCTACTCCTTCTTTCCGCTCATAAACTGTGCTTGGATCTCTTTTCTAATGATGCTCCACCCTTGTTTCTAATGCAAACCAGCAAGGAATATGTAGCTAGGATCTCTGTTGGGGTCGGTTGCATATGTCAAAATTTGAAGAATGTAGCTACTAGCTTGGGCTTTTGGTTCTAACTAACATTGGAGTTTCTTTCAACAAGCCATGGCCGTTTAAGTATATAGGAGATAACTTGAGAATCACTAATAGGTAGTGGCAAGAGTTTATAGACATGTGTATCTGGTGCATGGATGGTGGAAGAAAATGTTAACATTATTTATTGTTCACAGTAGTGTTAGGATTTCGTGAAGGAATAAGAGAGTATTGTGAGGAAAGAAGAACTGTAAGTATAGTGACCTATATCAGCACAAAATATTAGGAAGGGGGTAGTCGAATATTATGTAGGGAAGTGATCCATGTTATACTTCTTCTTCTTTTATTTATACGCATATACGTATAGTTGCTTGGAAAATACATGTGTATGGATATTATATGGTGTTGAAGCAAGACAAGGAAGAAGGGAGTGATCCTAGCAAGTACTTGAGGAAGATGAGAGCAAACTAAATGTTTGTTAGTGTGGGTATCCTTATGTATGGTTAAGGTTAAGCAAAATCGTGTGCAGTACAAGAATGGAGGTGTTTGAACGTGTAGTTATAAACAAAGGAGTTAAAAAGAAAAGAAAAGAAAAGAAAGGAAAGGAAAAGCCTATAGGCTGCCATAAGTATTATATATTGCATAGTAATATAAAGATGTAGCAATGATGACAAAATGAGTAGTTTTGATTTTCTTACAAGTTTGAGATTGTTTAACATATCATTAATGGCTTTATGGCTTGTGTGGGATATGCATGGGAATACAACAAGTGAAGTCTTGTGTGATAGTTTAAGTTGTTATATATATATATATATATATATATATATATATATATATATATATATATATATATATATATATATATATATATGCGTGTGTGTGTGTGTGTGTGAAGTTGAACCATGAAATTGTTAGAATGAAGATTGTGTTATGGACTCCTCTATGATATGGTTATAATAAATTATTATTTTTAAAAAATAAAAATATAGTCATTAGTATATAAAAATATTATTATTTTAGAGTAAGCCAGGAAACAAGTTTTATATTAAATTTTCAAATTTATTCTCTAGGTACCTTTGGTTCTTTGGACTCGGGTTCTATACCATCCTCTTATTCCTTCCAGCTTACGGACCCAACAAGTATACCTTGTCACTCTTGTTTACAATTTTTAAATACTACAACTGCATTTATTTTATTTTATTATTCTGATTGAACGATATTGCGCGTCCAAGAATAACTTGAGTGCAAGTCGGTGTTGGACCGATTACGCGTGACTTAGTACTTAGAAGCCAAACCCCTTATTTGAGAGGTCCACAATCTCTCTATGACCTTGACACATTTATGACACGAAGTCGTACACTGGTACAATCGAGATGCATGACGACAACATTTAGATACTTTGATATTGACTCTGGAGTAGAAGCTGGACATGTCGTGTTGCACGACAGATACAACAGCATTGGGTGGGAAGAACACTCACTAGACGTATGGATTATGTTTACACTTCCTTTTGTAACCCGCAGTCTCCGTCGGAGTACTGGGTATGACGACCATGGATTTATTATTATGAGAGAGAGAGAGAGAGAGAGTAGGCCTCTAGTGTCCATGACACTATGCTATATTTAGGCCTCTGTTTTTTTCAGGGAATTATGCCTATCCCATTTAGCTTGGTACACCCTTATTTATTGCAGTATTTTTGTATTTTTAGTGTCATATTTCTATGTATCTTGTTATGTCCCTCTGAGGACCTGATTTCTTTTCAGGTTTAGCTGAGCCGGAGTACGAGCCAGTTTACGGGCCGGGTCCTGACGATATCTACGAGGCAGAGGAGGTGTACCTTGGCGAGTACATTTGATCTTGGTATGATACCATCTTGGTTGCAGACTTCTACTTGAGTTCGTCCTTATCTTACTTTCAGCACTTTATTTCAGCATATTATGTAGTGGGTTTGTCTCCACCAACTCTAGACTCATTTGGTTCTGTATTGACATATTCTGATTACATGACTATTTCGTATTCATCCTAGTTCATTATATATGTGGGTAAGATTTAGTATGCATGTGACTATATTATTCTTTAGGTACAACAAAATACGTAGTTAAGGATTCCATAAAATTGGGCAAGTCCTTGATTACATAATGGCTGGTCATTGCCACGTGGCCTAGTCCCGTATATTTTGGGACTGGGGCATGGCATGGTTTTTATGGTGGCCCATGCAAGTCCTGATTTAAAACATCTTGGTTACGTTATTGTGCCAAGTGAGCCTGTAGTAGGATTATATATTAGAATCTCATTCATATGCTTGATTTCTGTTCTTGATTCCATATATATGTATCCTAAATTCGTTCTTTAAATTTCATCTCGTTTGATTCCACTCTTATTTGATAAACGTTATTGTTCTTTTGGTCAGGGAGATGAATCTCCACAGCGGTCGCGTTGCGCAGCCTGGCGATGTTCCCCGGGACACTGGCTCACTTGGAGGGCCAACTCCCAAGAAGGTACTAGTGCTGACGCTTGCTCCCCATTTTCAGCAGGGACAATCATCCCGGCTGCCAGAGATAACGCAGGGGGAGCATCATTATCAGCATGCAGACCTTGGAGGCCAATAGGCACAAGATCAGGGGGGAGGAACCTTTGCCACCACCACCAACACCATATTTTCCTCCTTAGGGGCCATTTCCATATCCATTTTCCTTTTTGCCTCAGCAATAGCCTGGTCAGCAAGTACCGCCGTAGGACAGCCATGCATTCATATACCAGTTCTTCCAAGGCATGATGCAGGCCCAATGGCAGCAAAATGAGCTCATGAGGAAAAGCATTGAGACTGGACGACTGGGCACTATCGACAAGTTCAGAGGGATGCACCCTCCACCATTCAAGGGTACCGAGGATCCCTATGAGGTGAACTAGTGGCTTGTTATCACGCCCCAGTCCCAAAATACGTAGGACTAGGAATACGTAAGCATGTCAGCCGTATGTATATGGTAACTCCAATATATGAAAACCATAACACATACATACGTTGTAAAATGAATAATAATTCACAAGTGGTATATATTATCACAAGTCACAGGCAATACTAATCTCATCCATAAAACCAAATAGAAATAAATACCAAATATGACAATGAACCAAGTATGACATAGTTGAGAATAACTAATAGTTGGGTAGAGACAAATCTACTACTAAACTAGGATATAAAAAAATGATAATACATCATCTAATGATCAGAGATGCTCGAAGGAAAGACCTCCTCGAAAGAGAAAGAAGTAGCAAGTCATGATCCGTGCACCTGCAAATAGCCATGATCGTCTACACCTGAAAATGGATCAGGTCCTCAGAGGGACGTAACAAGATACATAGAAGCATTCCAATCATAAACTAAATATAAATATATGTACTGGGTAAACTAACCAAGCTACGTGAATGCAATTGAGGATAACCTTTGCACGAATGGGTTGTCTGGCTAAAAATGGAATTGGTATGATTCTCTTAGAAAATCAGTGGTCTACAAATCATAACGTCTTTCGATCGTCAGAGGCCGCCTGTAAATAATATAAGGGTCATCCGACCACGCATCTCTGATGGAGCGTGCATGTTACAAAGGGAATGTGTAAAGTAGCCCAAACGACTCGTGTATATCCTTCCCACTCAAACGACTGTCCAAAATCGTATCCATGACACGACACGTCCAGTTCCTCACAACTAAGTCCAATGAATACAACTAGACACTAAATATGACTAGGCCGATACACGTCCATTGCATATCAGGAGCGACCCGAATACGATGGTTCGTACCATCTCACGCCTATCACACATCTGTGTATGTACAAAGTACGTGTCATGGTCATAGAGATATGAGAATACCTCGCAATTATAGGGTGGTCACATAACTCTAGGTCAATATGAATGGTAAATAAAATAAAGACGATGCAATCCGCCGTTGCACCCAAGTCATCTTGGATGCACAGTTTTTATAGAAAATAACTAAGTAAATAAGTAACATAAATGCAATATGCTGTAAAAAAAATGTAAATAAACAGTCATCATAACAATGTATACTTGCCTGTTATGTCCATGCTGAGTTGCGCTCCCAAAGTTTAACCAAGATTTGTCCATGAACCAACAATCTATGACCATCATGAATATCTACCAAGTCCAAAAAAATATACAACTAAATATCATACACAAATATAATTACAAACAACCACTACTAACTAGGAAGGTGAGATTAATCTAAGTCGGCTATCATCTATGCCACATAAACAATTTATTAGTTATAAAATCTAGAATTAAGTCAAATTAGACTCTATAATAAATATTTATTATTAAAATTCTGAATTATAAGTTATACCTAAAAATAAATCATGTTTGTAAGTTCGGAATCCGTGGGACGCAAATCAAGGTATTTCGTTGACCAAAAAGTCAATTGACTCAAATCCTAGATTTGTGTATGGAATCTTGTATATGTCATTGTAACGCCCCAGTCCCAAAATACGTAGGACTAGGAATACGTAACATGCCAGCTACGTATTCGACCAAACTCTGGTCTGACTCGAATACGTATAAGCTGTAATATAAGGGTAACTATTTAAGAATACTGAAAATATCTGTCTCAATCCACATAAAGAACAAAATATCAAGAATGAACTACATGTGCTAAAGTCGGCCACCAGTAACACATAAGCTTGAATAGACTCGAGAAAGGAATATGAGTCTATAAAACTAGGCTACATCAGCAGATGAATAGACAATAAGAATAAATAACCATAACTCCGGTAGAAATGATATAAGTACCTGGCATCAATGCCTGCAAGACAAAGCAACACACATCAGCAACTCCAGGCAAGCTCCACAACGGTCTATGCTGCAAAACTGGCAAGGGACCAGGTCCTCAGAGGGACATAACAAGGTACAAGAAACATCATACCAAAGTAAAACAGTATAATGCCACATACTCCAGGGTAAACTAATATAACCATCTAAGTGAAATATAAGTGAGAGCAGCACTAGTACTCAGGCTGAACCACTAGAAGCTCTGTGTCAGGGAGCCCGTAGCAACAAGAATATCACGTAATGGGCCAAGCTCTCATATAGAGACTAAAGCACCTCAATAATAAAGTATATATATATATATATATATATATATATATATATATATATATATATATATATATATATAATCAACCTGTAGCTTGTGTATCTCTCCCCAACCAATGTAATCACATGTCTCATGTCTACGACGTCTCATGTTCATAACACACAAGATCATGACCTCTAACTAGTACAGCGAGTCATAATGATATCTATGTATATGCAAGTCTTATGTCACGAATCTTGTAAGCCTATACAAAATTACCATGAATAACTCAGGAAAGATTCTGTCACATAAATAGTGTCAAGTGTCCGATGTTATGAAGTACTTGGTAAAGCAAGCACGAAAAATATATAGGATTGTGGTATCAACTCTCTAAGTGATGTTACACGACTCCACGTACGGCGTCGACACCCGAATCTTATTCGGACGTTAAGCAATGTCTCACGGTTCTAAGTTGAACAAGTACATCACATAAGTATATATATATATATATATATATATATATATATATAACTCAAGGAAATAATATCAAAGGAACTACTACAAGTTTGGCAAGGTACACTTGCCTGGAACTCCAAGCTGATAATACAAAGAACCTGCTCTCGAATCCACGCTCGTGCGTTCCCAAGAGCCTAAATATATAATATCATAAAATCAGTCACTATGACACCGTTCACTAAGCATGCATAAGAGTACAACTACTCTACGTCATTAATCATTAGACAATTAGGGTCTAAATTAATCAAAGATACAACTTATACAATGCCATCAGTTATTTAGAGTCTAAAATAATTAGGGGTTCTAACAAAGTAGGTTGGCTACGGTTCACTAGTCAAGGACCAACAAAGTGTGTAAACACGAAGCCTACTAGTCACATAACATCATCAAGCCTCATAAACATGGTTATAACGAAGGTTCACGTAGGTACTAGGTGTTCTCATACTAGATTTTCATATACAATATATCATCAATCTTGGTATTCACTAAGTGTCAAACTATGTTAACCAACCTAGGGTTAGTTTTGTCTATTAAAATATGCACATGAGCATTAACAATAGGTCAAGTTAGGGTCATCACAAACAATCACATACTGTATTTCTTAAGTATATCCATTCATCCAACTATATACAACTCTTGTTGTACTACAAAATGTCAAGTATACATAGACAAGTCAAATCTGAATTTATAATAAGATCATGGCATATATCTCATTTCTAACTTGTATTTGTCATGAAACATGTGTGCAAACACTACTACAACTAGTGAACAACCTTAGCATGTCATCTTCTATATTCCAACATAGTGTTTATAAACAATAAAACTAGCTATCACAAAACCTAGGCAAAGTGCACTACTATTTGTACAATATTTAATCATGTCTCAACCATGCATTTATTTATATATAACACCCTAAACAAAACTTATATATTTTGAAATTTAGTGACAATTGGAGTAAAAATTATATTTTGCAAGTGGTTACTTGGGTTTTAGATCATGGCAAAGTGAATAGGATAACAAGTGCATAAATAACATTCAAGTCTAGACATGAGAAGTAATAAGTGTTCTTGGTGTAATATCATAAAAAATATGAATAGAAAGTTGGTAAAATTTAATAGGGATATGAAGTACATATAGAGAGAGTTGAGTAGGAGGAGTTGGAGCTTTTACCAAAGTGAAATAGGAAGGCAAAAGAGGGCTGTGCACGGCTTGCACAAATCTATCCAGATTTGGATACTTCATCTCGTAGCTGCTGTCCGGGGATTCAAAGCATTTCTCTAAGTACTTTGGTGCTTAGAGAGATTAGGAGAGAGGTAGAGGATAAGGATAGGGTGGTTGTTGAAGGGGTTTTGGTGCGGGAAGTGGTGGCAACAAGGTATTGAAGTGGTGCTATTGCTGACGGGTTCAGCAGGGTGTCTTCGTTTTGTAGGGGATGTTTGGGGGAGTTGTGGGATAATTTAGGTGCTGAGTTATAAATAAAACTTGTTAAGGAGAGGTAGGGGAAGGATATTTGGGTGCTTTGGTGGTGGTTTGGAGTCTATGGAGGTGGTGGAGTGGCCTGAGAAGAGGATACACTGAATTTGGATTCAGCCTGGACACCTCTGATGGAGGGCTATTTTGAGAAACTTAGAGTGAATTTTGATGGAAGATTTGTGAAGAGAAAGTGATAAGGACAGAGAGAGGAAGAAAAATACAAAATTTGAGAGAAAGATACTTACTATGGAGGGAGATAGGGCCGGATTAGTGGAGGTGTTGCTGAATTCAGATTCAGCCTGGGTAGAGTTGGATAGATGGAGGTGTGGAGGGAGATAGAGAAGGAATTTGGAGATGGTTTGTGAAGAAAAAATGTGAGAAAGAGAGTTAGAAAGAAGTTTGCTTAAGGTAGTTTGAATGAGAGAGGTGAAAAGAGGGGGGTTATGGATAGACTAATGGGGAGGGAAAGGGTTTGGAGTTACCAATGGGGTAAGGAAATGTCACAAGTTATAACCCCTTCCCTTTGACATTCCACCCTAATGATTTAATAAATCCATGGCTGTCAAAAACTAAAATAATGTTTAATATGGATGGTCAAACCTAGATTAGTC
This sequence comes from Iris macrosiphon, assembly GCA_036927795.1. Taxonomy (NCBI): domain Eukaryota; kingdom Viridiplantae; phylum Streptophyta; class Magnoliopsida; order Asparagales; family Iridaceae; genus Iris; species Iris macrosiphon. The sequence goes on along the minus strand of JAYESA010000019.1, from coordinate 50,717,723 downwards.
AACCTAGGTTAAGTCCAACTACTTCTAGTTGGGTCAGGTTCGGGTCGTTGCGGTTTAGTTTGACTAGGTTGGTCCGATTCACTAGAAAATTGATCATTTATGACTATTGAGGGTAGGTAGCACATAGAGGTTCAATAGAGTTGAACACAGGTATCATATGTGTCTTAGACCTAGTTTGGATCATGATCATGCATTATGTCGAAATAATTGGTCGAAATTGGATCTCCAATAAAAATTGGAATGGTCAACGGTTGCACTGTAGGTGCTAGAAATTGAGTTTTTGACCCGAATATTTTACATTAAAAATAGAGCACAAGGAGATGTGTTTGAGTGGGATATGATAATCATAAATTAAGGTGAGCTCGTCTAGATTATGCATATAAAATTTGTTTGGAGATAATGACTAATGTTGTGCTCCTAAAAATTAAAGCTAAAAAAATATTTTAAAATGATACTTTTATTTATTTAATCATAATTAATAATAAAAATAATAATTTTAAATATTATATTAAATTAAAATAACTAAATCTCTGAATGAGGGGTTTACAGTCATCGCTACATGAATGCTGGAATCGACGGTTTCACAAAATTATAAGATGTAAAGAGTTATGGCCAATATGGCGCACATATGGCAGTTTTTGGTATTTTCCTGGTTACATCTACGTTGTACTAACTTTACATAATAGTAAACTAGAATATTTAATTCTAGTAAAAATATATGTCATGGTTCATCATGTCAGCTTTCTGAAACATTAAACGGATCATGATTCCGAGTTCGGTATCTCCCAGAATCTCGAAATCACGAAACATGTTAGATTTCGGACAACCGATGCTCCACGAATTTTACAGAATTTTGTGTACATAATTATTAAAAATAAATTATATATTCTGGAAGCTAACCTCATGATGGTTCCAACGCAAGAAATAATGAAGCGTTTGGAGTCCGGAGCTAGGATATATGGCTTCTCGAAGTTGAAGTAGACCCTAGATGAAAACCTCCACAAACCTCTCTTTCTCCTCTCTTAATATCCAAAAATTTATTTATTAAGCAGTTTTAACCTAATTAACTCCAAATAAATATGTAAAAATATCAGAAAATCTAGAAAAATCTAGAAAATATAAATTAATTTTTATAAACCCTATAAAATAACTTGGGGCCATTTTATGGTCATAAGATTCTACAGTAAATTCTAAAAGTCCTAAAAAAAATAGTTATTAGCCTATTTTAAAACCAAATAAATTCTAGAAATTCTAAATAAATTCTAGAAAATATATTTAAGTATTTTAATCCTAAAATAAATGTTTGGTAGAAAAATATGTAAGTATGGTCTCACAGTAAATCATGGAAGCCCTATAAAATTATGTTTTATAGGTTTTATACCCATAAATTCTAGAAAAATTCAAGAAATTCTAAAATAGCCTGAAAATAATTCTAAATAAGTATTCATATAAGTAATTAAATCAATAAAGTTATTTTCTAATTAATTAATAAAATAGCCAAAATAAATCCAATAATTTAATAAAAATACTAAAATTAAAAATTAAAAATTAGGGGGTTTACACTTGTCACCACAGAGCAGATGTTGGAAGCCGCTGAGCTACCCAAGGATAAGTGGGTCACCGCCGTCCGCATGCAGCTTCGGATTTGGCCCACCATTGATGGAAGGCGGAGGAGCAACACTTTGAGACACCCCCATCTTGGAGGGAGTTTCGTCGGTTATTTCAGGAGCAGTTCTTTCCAGCTTCTGTTCGATTTGAGCTTTAGGCGAAGTTCACTCATGTCAGTCAAGGTACCATGACGGTGAGCGAGTAAAATATAAAGTTTAGAAGACTGAGCCAGTTTGCCCCTTCACTGGTCGAGGATGTGTCAGACAAGGCTAGTTGGTTCCACAAGGGCCTTAACTACGAGCTCCGATAGTTCACGGGCAATGTGGCCCACACTACCAGAGCAGATCTCCTGAAGGCTGCAAAGATTTAGGAGGCTCTTCGCTTAGATAGGGCACCAGAGAGGCGTGTTGGTGCTTCAGCCCCGTCCCAGAGAGTAGCATTGAGCGTGCCGATCAGAAGCCCTATGGAGCAGTAGCAACAACAGCATCAGTACCGACCTCACCCTTACCAGACGAGGGAGCTTCCTATTTGCCATTATTGCGGCAAGAAAGGACACATGTAGAGGGACTGACGCCTTAGATTAGGACAGTGCCTGAGGTATGGATCGGGGCAACACCAGGCTAGAGATTGCACAGTACCACAACAGGCACAGAGGCCAACCTTGAGGATAGCACCACAGATGTCGAGGGCAGCGACATCCGGACCAGGAGCACCGCGACCTCCAGCACCTGGTGGTTATCAGAGGGGTCCACCCTTGGTACCGCAGGCAGTACAGTATGACCTGGCGAGGCAGCATAGGCAAGGGCAGGCTTTTGCTATGATAGTTAAGGAGCCTGATCCAGAGGAAAAAGTTATCACAGGTACCTTATTAGTAGCTTCAATTCCTGCACATGCTTTATTTGATTCCGGCGCTACACATTCATTTCTATCTACTAGCTTCGTAGCCATGCATAGTGTAGCTTCTCAGTCATTGACTAAGGTCATTCGGATACTTACTAGAGGCGGTATAGTGCATGTTAGTGACACATGTAGGGGTTGTTCTGCAGTAGTGTGCGGTAGAGAGATAAGGGCACAATTTTTGGTGTTTGATATGCCAAACTTTGATGTCGTCATTTGTATGGACTGGTTGAGCCAGTATCATGCTACACTAGATTGTAGGTGAGGATGTGTGATATTTAGACCCCTGGGGCAGCCAGAGTTTGAGTTCTGTAGAGGACCCATCATAGAGGATAACCAGCCAGTCGATGAGACCCAGCTAGCGATGGAGGGCATATATTATCCTCCAATCGTAGACGACTTCCAAGATGTGTTTCACGAGGAGCTGTCAGGACTATGAACTGACAGAGACATAGAGTTCACTATAGATCTTATCCTAAGAGCAAAACTGGTCTCTTCCTATATGTACCGACTGGCCCCGAAGGAGCAGCAGGAGCTGAAGATTCAGATTGATGAGATTTTAGACAAGGGCTTTATTCGATCTAGCGGATCTCCATGGGGAGCACCAGTTTTGACCGATACGTCAAAACTCTTCCCAAGTCTGACAAGGGCTTTATTCAGATTGATCGAGCGATTGCCGGTATGTACATCTCCTGGAAGAGTCTGGAGAACTCTTCCCAAGTAACTCGATCTGGTCCGAGCCTGGTCTCTTCAGATAGCCACCAGTGATGAGCATTGTCCGTCAATTGCATTCTGACGGCGGTCATCCAACGTTCTCTTGGAAGTTCAGCTGCTTCCAACTGGTGTTGTATGTTGGTGAGCCACTCATGCACTTCAGTTGGTCCTTCTTTGCCCGAAAAGGTACGGGGCTTGAGTTGACGGAAATCGGTAATAGATCCCGTTGCTGGTCGCCTAGCTTGTGGGTTCACTTGCTCCAATGCATTTACTAGGCTGTTTCTCAGGTACTCTGCCTCCTGACGATGCGCCTCCTGATGAATTTGTTGTTGGTCTTATTATCTTTTCTGTGGATGAGATTAGTTTTGAATTGTTGATGTAGACCCTAATACAGCTTAAGTATGCTCCGATGGATCCATTAAATTGGGTTGTCCATCGGTGCGTGCTGCTGGCCATTATCACGTGCTCAGTCCCTCGATATTTTAGGACTGGGGCGTGACATTCGTGCCGAAGAAGGACGGATCTATACGCTTGTATATCGACTACAGGGAGTTGAACGTGATGACAGTGAAGAACAAGTACCCTTTGTCGCACATCGATGATTTGTTCAATCAGTTGAGTGGAGCATGGGTTTTCTTGAAGATTGATCTCAGGTTCAGCTACCATCAGATCAAGGTACGGAAGGAGAATATTCAGAAGACAACTTTCTGGACGAGGTACGAACACTATGAGTTCTTAGTTATGCCGTTTGGTTTAACCAACCCGTCAGTAGTGTTTATGAACCTGATGAACAAGGTGTTCGATTAGTATTTGGACAAGTTTATGGTAGTTTTTATTGACGATATCTTGGTATATTAATTCCAAGAACCACGAGGAGGACGAGGATCATCTTAGGATCGTGCTGGAGACACTACGACATGAGAGATTATATGTCAAGCTCAACAAGCGTAAGTTTTGCTTGGATAAAGTATCTTTTACTGGTCACATTATTACTGGTGATGGACTATCAGTTGACTAGAAGAAGATCACCTCAGTAGAGTCGCGGCCTTCTCCCACTTCAGTCTCAGAGGTTAGGAGTTTTCTCGGACTTGTCGGCTACTATCAGAGGTTCATGAAAAAAAATTCTAGGATTGTGGAGCCTATTACGCGATTGACATGTAAGGACCAGGAGTTTGTTTGGACGCAGGGGTGTCAGATGGCATTTGATGAGCTAAAGAAGCGTTTGAAGACGACACCTATCTTGACTCTTCCTTCGGAATTAGAAAGATTTGTGGTTTATAGCGATGCGTCCGGGAGCGGATTAGGGTATTTTCTGATGATGTCATGACCCGCACCCGGTGTAGGGATGCAAGTCGGGAACAACACCCAGCCTACGCTGCAACATCGGCGGTAGAACGCTGTCTTGGTTAACTATACTATCTAATTATCTCACAAAATTGCATAATCCTCCAATAATATCTCAACTCCAGGAAGAGAGTAATTAACTTAATTTAACACAATACTCAATCACATTTCTATGGCACAAGAAGATATCACAGAAGTCTAACATAACTATGTAGTTAAAAATATAACAACAACAAATAAAAATAATATCCAAATCACAAATATATGCCGGAAACAAATCCGGTACCAAAATGCTAAAGAGAACTAACTATGCTAACTAGTGAACCCGGCTAAATCTTCCGGCAGTCACTTCAGCACTAGTGGATCTAAGTCTGCACCATCTATAGGCTGAGGTCCGTAGTATGTCGGACACCAATCTCCCGGATCCTCTGAAAAATATTTTTCAGTCAGGAATGGAGCGAAGTACAACCCAATAGTAGTTTTAATTAATTGACAAAAACTATAAAATAGTAAAATAGAAGATGCTATATACGATGAGAATATAACTGATAATCAAGAACAATGAGATAATAGACAATACTAGCAATAAAATATAATCAATGCGTACAAGAATAAAGAAATGAACTATAATATCAGAATAGAACAAGGTAATCAATGAACTGAATAATGGAATCTACAATAACTATGTGTTTGAGATACTAACTAAATATGTGATCGGCCTGGGAGATTCAATGATTACACTAAGGAGCTTACTCAACCATACATGAATTTTATGGTTAGTTAGTAGCCAATGATTACACTACTAGCCGATAGTTTCTTGATCACATATTTAATTGGTATTTCCCCCGTCTCAATTGATACGATTGATCGAATCATGATACGTCACTAGCCAATTTATCCAATGTTTAATCTACAATATTCAATGTTATCCAATACCAACAAGGACAGTATCCGATACCATCTCCATAATCAAGGTAACATCCCATGACCGACGATCCAATAACAATACCAATCCGTGTACCATCGTGTCAAGAATCATAAGTAACATTTCTAAATACTTGAATTATAGTGGTAATCAAATAATGGAAACTATCAGAGAATGTACTCGCTTGTGGTCCAGAGCAAATGATGTCCGAACTGGTGTCACAGACCTATATATGGACTATTGTATTAATAAAGTTTTGGGGAAAGAGAATAAATTAAACTAGTCAACTTCTAGGTCATAAAGTCATTTCTAAGTCAAAAGTCAAACTAGGTCAACTCTAAGTCAACTATGGTCAAACTATGGTCAACTACCTATTTCTATGTTGCATAAGTCTAATACAAAATATTGGGTTCAAATACTAAAGTCTAGGTCACAAAATTATATCTTAGGATATTAGGATACCGTATCTCTAGATACGTAAATCAATAGGTAAAACATACATACACATATTGTCAAACAATATTAATATATATATATATATATATACAATCTTAACATTAAATGGATACTTGGTTTTGAACTAACTTGGTATCATAAAAACCAATATTGATACCCAAACCCAATATCTTGGATATCCCCAATTACCTTGGTACTTACCTTGGTATCTCAAGGTAAAGCCATCTAGTATATATTACCTACCAAATCTCTAAACTATAGGCTAATATGTATTAGTCTAATACAACTACTAGCTATAACTATTAATATTTACTAATACCTAACTACCTATTTGTCACACCCCAGTCCCTAAATATCGAGGGACCGGACGCGTGGTAATGACCAGCAGCACACACCGATGGACAAACCCAATTTAATGGATCCATCGGGGCATGCTTAAGCTGTAATATAACAATAAGTAGGTCCAATGATACCAGTCACAGTCTATACTAATCTCATCCACAACAGAACAGTATATGAACTAAATAGCAAACTGGAATAAATGCTATAAGTAAAGACACCGTCGAATATCCAACAAAATGATACTAAGTCGGGTGGAGACAAATCCACTACCGATAAACAAAAAATAAAGACAAGAAGATATAACTAAAAACATGCTAGAAAGTAACAGGGCCATCAACTGCTATCGTACCCTCGTCTGGTGTCGGTTCGTAAAGTGGCAGGTACTCCTCGTCTACTAAATCTGGAGAACAAAACCAGGTCCTCAGAGGAACGTAACAAGATACAAAAGAATACGAGCCAAAAGTACAGTAAATAAACATGCAAGATAGACAAGAAATTAAACACAAGAGAAGCAAATAAGACACGAGAAATCACTACATCTAAGATGGTGGCGTGCCGATGGTGCTATCAAACATGACTACAAGCAAATTGGGGTAACCGCAACTCAATGGGAGATCACGGTCCTATAGAAAGTAGGCCAATGGGGACTCCCAATCTATAGTATAGCTCTTTCGCCGCCCAATGGGAGCTCACGAATGAGGTAGTCAAATAAACAAGTCTCTATCGCAGCACAATGGGTACTCACAATCGAGAATGCTCAAGTATAGTCAATGCCTTATAATGATCATCTAGGAACTAAAGAAACCAATCGATTCAACTCAAGGAAACATAGAGTAAACATCCGATGATGCTATCAAACATGACTACAAGCAAATCGGGGTAACCGCATCTCAATGGGAGATCACGATCCTATAGAAAGTAGGCCAATGGGGACTCCCAATCTATAGTATAGCTCTTTCGTAGCCCAATGGGAGCTCACGAATGAGGTAGTCAAATGAACAAGTCTCTATTGCAGCACAATGGGTACTCACAATTGAGAATGCTCAAGTATAGTCAATGCCTAATAAGGATCATCTAGGAACGTAAAGAAACCAATCGAGTCAACTCAAGGAAACGTAGAGTAAACATATACCATCACAATATGACTATGAAACAAATAGTGATATATGGAAAAGAGCAATAATGTATATGCACGTAAAACGAGAAAATAAGACTAGAGCAGTAGGAATAAATCAAATATGAAAAAACGCATCAAGAAACTATATACGACAAGACAATAACAACTGAAAAGGAAAGCATGCAAATAATATGCAAGAGTTGGTAAGGTATCTTGCACGACAATGTATAAATAAGTCAAGGAAATAAGTAGCAAAGCTGCAGGGTTTGGCAAGGTATACTTGCCTGGGGTCCTGCTGCTGGTATGAATCAGAGTCCAAGTCACAGTCCAAATAGCCTATGTATTACAATTTACCATGTCAAAAGATAATTTATTTTAACTTATTTAATTCTAAAATAATTACTCTAAAATCCTATTTTAATCTTATTATTCTGATTTTTAGGTTAATTCCTAAATGTTGTCCAAAGGAACTGAATTTTATCAACTCGAGACTCATGGCACGCAAATCGAGGCGATCTGTTGACCAAAAAGTCGACCGACACAAACTCAACTTTCATGCATGATTTCCAGTAGATTTCATCATCAAAAACATGCTGGAATTTATGGCTCGTCCGAATTCAAATTCGTTTGGGATTATGGCACATACAAGTTTCGTATCGTGCACCGATGGTTAAATTCTAACCTAGAAGTTCTACAGAATTAACAATATGAAAATACATCGAATTAAATTCTGGGAAAAACATATGTCAATGATCTCGACATTAGCTTTCCGAAACTTTAAATGGTTCATGATTCTGATTCCTAGTTCTTCCGAAATCGCGAAAACATTGAAACACGTCTATTTTTGGATATGCTGTGCTCTACAAATTTTCCAGAATTTAATACTCATAATTTTGTAAAGTAAATTATATAATCAGAAAGCTAATCTCAATATCGTTCTAACGCAAGAAACTAGGCCTCATTTGGAGTCCGGAGCTATGCGCAATGGCTTCTGGAAGATGAATGAACCCTAGATGGCAATTCTCCAAAATCTCTCTCTCTAAAAATAATGGGATAATTAGGGTTATAATAATATATATATAGGGATGTTGAACGGCTGAATGAAAGTTGATAGGGTGACACGTGTCATGATTTGATTGGATGGTTTTGGTTATATTATTTGTTTTTTTTATTTGCCTTTATCAAAACATTATTTAAGTCATTTTAAATCTACATAACTCAAAATAAACATTAAAAATAATCATAAAAATCTGGAAAAAATACAGAAAATATATTTTGAACCTAAAAACCCTAGAAAAATATTTGGGATAATTATATATTCATATATTTCCTACTATAATTAGGAGAAGCTCTAAAAATTAGTTTTGCCATAAAACTAAAAATAAATACTAACATTATTACAAAAATTCTGAAATAATTCCAGAAAATATATAATAATATTATAAACCTTAGAAAATAACATGGGTCCATTCTATATTCCTGGGCTTGCACCATAAATTCTATAACTCCTAAAAATTAGTTATTAGCCTAAATAACACCCAATGAATACTAAAAATACTCAAAAAATTTCCAAAAACTTCTAGAAAATATATTTTATTATTTAGAACCTAAAATAAAAGTTTGGGATATTTTAATTATATTTGAATCTAAAATAAATTCTTAAAAATCATAAAAAATTATAGAAAATTGTAAAAAATCCAAATTAAAATTTTCTGAAAAATCAGGGGGTTACACTATTACTACTAACATATTTTATATACTAATACATAGATACTAACTTAACATATGATACACATCTACTAACTTATCCCATAATATAATATATGTTATACTAAATATTATACATATAGTATATTAAAATACAAATAGCAATTAGGAACATGTTTACATATATAATAATACCCTATATATACTATATATATAACTATTATATATAAATATCTTTTATTAATAAAACTGCCAAACTGTCGCTAAAATCGTTGCCCACTGTCGCTGAAACTCACCGATATTGCTGATACTCTGCTGTTTTAGCGACGGTTCTGCTGTTGTCGCTGCTGCTGCTGTATGCTATTGCTGCTGCTGCTTTTGCGACGCTGTTGCTGTTGCTAAACTATTGTCGCTGCTGTTGTATGCTATTGCTGCTGCTGCTGCTTTCGCGATGTTGCTGCTGCTTTCGCGACACTGCTGTTGTTGCTATTGCTCCTGCTGCTACTGCTGCTATGCTGTTTGCTACACTGCTGTTGTTGTGACGCTGTAATCTGTCGCTGTAGCTCTGTTCTCCCCTTCTATATATATATATATATATATATATATATATATATATATATATATATATATATATATCTATATCTATAATATATATCTATAATATATATCTATTACATATAATATTATACTAAACATATGTATATAACTACAAATAACTAACTATACATATACACACTCCTTTCATGCATCTATATGTACTTAATACCTACATAGTAATATACACATACACAATATAATTACATATATATATATATATATATATATATATATATATATATATATATATATATATATATATATATATATATTATATACATATAATACCACCTATAAATATATATCTACATGTAGAAAAATTGCTACATAATAAATATACACATATAATATATACATAGGTACATAGATCTAAGACACAATATTACATAAATATAATATATATTCACCACCATATACATATATACATAACAACCACATATATAAATACAATAATTAGTAGATCTTACATATGTAGAATAATAACTACATAAATATACAACACATATATATAATAGATATATACATCTATGATATTTAATACATAAATATATATAACAATAATATATGTATATATATATACATATATATAATTACACAATATCAAGGCCAAGAACACAAGAGAAAATAGATCTACAATTAAATTGCACACATGGAACGTATCATCCCGTATCCCACTAGATCTAGGATACGCATGCGACACGAGTCCACCACACATCCAAACGTACCCCGAAGGACACGAACAAGTCATATATATTATTTATGAATAATACGAAGAGTCAAATACAAATCTACGTGTCCGTGTCAAAATATGACATGCTCAAAGTCCCGTATCGGAGGAAAACACCCCAAATCAACACGTATCACCAAATTGATGGGATACGACCTATACATACCCAATTATGGATATGATACTAGCCCCAAACACACAAGCACATGCCAAATTGATCTATATGATCAATTGATAAACACAACAAATGTCAATCTCGAAATTCTCTCAAAATTGACACAAAAAGTACCATAACTTTCTCAATAGGCCTCCTATGAACACAAAACCAAATCCTATTGGTAGCCTATGCATATAGGTTGATTTCTCATGGTTAAATCTCTGTTTTATAATCTAAATTAAGGGAAAAACTGAACTATACCTATTGGGAGATGGATTCCCAATGAAATATCCAAAATTAGTGAAATTGGCTTCCAACTTATAGATCCTTGCTCCTCTTTGTAGATCCTTACTTCCTCCTTCTAGATCCTTGATCCACTAGTCTCCAATGGTGATTTGGGAAGGAATTAGATAGAAATTTGGTAGAGATTTGATGGAATTTGGTTGAGAGAAATTCTAGATCTAGATTTGGAATGAAAAATGAAGAGAGAGAAAGTTTCCATCCTCTTTATATAGGCCTCACTTGCCCCCTCCCTCAAGCTACTATGTAAAGTCTAAAATACCCCTTGGTGCCTCTCATGAAGAAATTAATTAAGGAGGGAAGGTTATAGTCTAATGGGTTTAACTTAATTAATCATCCTCCTAATAAATGAGCTTCTAATTATTGGGCTCAAATCTAACTAAAATTAAATGTTGGGTCCATGGATCTATTCTAACTAGTTAGGTCCACTAACACAAGTCCAAAAATAATCTAACATGCTAACAATAAATAAATAATACAATAAATAAATATTTAACATGCACAATATTTAGTTAATTATTAAATGACCAAAATATCCTTTCCTAGAAAATGCGGTAGTGACAAGTCTACCCCCCTTAGAATAATTTTGTCCTCAAAATTTAAGGGTGATCGTACTCCTTCTAGGTCAATCCCCCAGCAATCATAATCTAATAAGGTCTTATCTAAAATCATACAAAGAACAATACTATGCAAAGAACAACATGCATGGTTATGGTCTCCGTTTGTCTTATTACTGTTGTCTCTGTTAGGGTATTCTATAGCTACACTAACTATATAACACAAGCATCCAAAAGATACTAAAGATGCAATCAATCAAAATAGATGGAAGGAACAGAAAGAAAGAACAGAACTCGCTAACCCATCACCTGTAGTATCGGTCTCCTCGACCGCCATCGCAAATGCTCCGTCCTGCCGAGGTAGCTCCTTTTGCGGGTGATGAGCAATCTGCGGTGCTACAGGTGGCCTAACTCTACCTCTCTTCCCTCGATCTGCACCCTGGCCTAGACGTTGAAGGGTCCAGAGACAATCCTTCACCAAGTACTCCGTAAATTGACTCAGCCTCCCGAACTCTGCGGCATACTCCTCTACAGACATGCTCCCTTGTGTAAGGCTCTCAAACTGCCTTCCTAATTCTAATCTGTCCGTCCGAGCAAAGAACTTCTTCTTAAAAAGATCCTTGAATATCTCCCAAGACTGCCCCGCATCAGTAAGAATTGGCTAATTCCTGAACCAAGTGCGGGCAACGTCGAACAGTTGAAGTCTTACCGCCTCAACCTACAGATCCTCCGCAAGATGGGATACCTTCATGAGACGCTCGATATCTTCAAGCCAATCGTCTGCATAGACTATACCTCCTGTCCCCTTGAAAACTCGAGGCTCCAACTTCTTGAAATTTTGAATGTTGCCTAGCTCGAACTAAACATCCTGTGGCTGTGGAGGAGCCTCTTTCTGAACTGCTGCAATAGCTACCTGATGAGAATTTTCCATACTCTGCTGCATCATATCTGACTACCTATGCTGGGCCTCTATCTGTGCCCTCTGTAACTCCATCATCTCTTTAAACATTGCAACCATCGGCGCGGCATCTCCTGAAAATGGAGGTAGTGGAAGTCCCTCCGAAGCAACTGGTGTAGTCCTCGGAACAGGTAGAGGAGAACCCCCGAAGGCAGCTGGGACTCCTACGTGAACTGATATCGTAGGAGGTACAAACCCTACTACCTGAGTGGAAGACTGAGAGGTGGCAGACCTCGCAGAAACTGCTCCCGATCGATGAGATCTAGTCTTCGGCGACATTCTAAAGACAGATCGAAACAAAAGAGATCAATTGACACATGATAAGATATTATCAAAGAAGGACAAGAATATTCAAACTATTCAGAAAAAATCAAAAGTAGAGATTCAATTCAGATTAGAATTTCTAGTTGTGATTGAGTATCCCTCTCCCATCCTAGTATCCTATGTCATATATCATATTGCAGGCTCGCAGTAGTACAACTAAGTCGTCGAACTACCACGATATCGCACTACTTGCGAAGCCTGACCTGCATGAACCACCACTAAAAATGTGTCATGACCCACACCCGATGTAGGGATGCAAGTCGGGAGCAACGCCCAGCCTATGCCGCAGCATCGGCGGTAGAATACTGTCTTGGTTAACTATACTATCTAATTATCTCACAAAATTGCATAATCCTCCAATAATATCTCAACTCCAAGAAGAGAGTAATCAACTTAATTCAACACAATAATCAATCATATTTCTATGGCACGAGAAGATATCACAGAAGTCTAACATAGCTATGCAGTTAAAAATATAACAACAACAAATAGAAATAATATCCAAATCACAAATATATGCCAGAAACAAATCTGGTACCAAAATGCTAAAGAGAACTAACTATGCTAACTAGTGAACCCGGCTAAATCTCTCGGCAGTCACTCCAGAACTAGTGGGTCCAAGTCTGTACCATCTATAGGTTGAGGTCCATAGTATGTCGGACACCAATCTTCCGGATCCTCTAAAAAATATTTTCCAGTCAGGAATGGAGAGAAGTACAACCCAATAGCAATTCTAATTAATTGACAAAAACTATAAAACAGTAAAATAGTAGATGCTATCTACGATGAGAATATAACTGATAATCAAGAACAATGAGAAAATAGGCAATGCTAGCAACAAAATATAATCAATGCGTACAAAAATAAAGGAATGAACTATAATGTCAGAATAGAACAAGATAATCAATAAACTGAATAATATAATCTACAATAACTATGTGTTTGAGATACTAACTAAATATGTGATCGGGTTGGGAGATTCAATAATTACATTAAGGAGCTAACTCAACCATAAGTAAATTGCATGGTTAGTTAGTAGCCAATGATTACACTACTAGCTGATAGTTTCTTGATCACATATTTAATTGGTATTCCCCATGCCCAGACTGATACGAAGGACGTAGTTTGGGTCATCGTGGACCAACTTACCAAATCGGCGCACATCTTTTCCTTCAGAGTTGGGAAATCAATAGAGGTTTTGGCAGATTTGTACATGAGACAGATTGTATGTTTGCATGGTATGCCTGTCAGTATTGTATCAGATCGAGATTCGAGCTTCATCTCACATTTTTGAGGAGTATGCAAGAGAGCCTCAAAATTCGATTGAAGTTCAGCACTTTATACCATCCTCAGACAGATGGTTAGTCTGAGCGGACTGTTCAGACCTTAGAGGACATGCTTAGAGCCTGTGTGCTTGGCTTTGGAGGATCTTGGGAGGACCATCGACACTTGGTAGAGTTCTCATACAACAAAAGTTACCAGGCTAGCATCCAGATGACACCATTCGAGGTACTTTATGGGAGAAAGTATCGCTCGTCCGTATGTTGGAGTAATGTTGGAGAAAGACAAATACTAGGGCTAGAGTTAGTGGTCAGTACAGTGGAGAAGGTGAAGAAGATACAAGGTCACCTTCGAGCAGCTCAGAGCAGGCAGAAGTATTGGGCAGATGCACACCGTCGACCTTTAGAGTTCAAGGAAGGCGATTATGTATTCTTGAAGATCTCGCCTACCCGTGGCAATATCAGATTTGGAGTCAGAGGCAAGCTGAGTCTGAGGTACATTAAACCATTTAATATATTGGAGCGCATTGGCAAGGGCATATCGTCTTGCATTGCCTCCATCACTATAAGATATGCATGACGTATTTCACGTATCGCAGTTGAGGAAATACATAGCTGATCCGAGTCATGTGCTGGACCATTTTGATATTACGGTAGGGCCGAGTCTGCCTTATGAGGAGCAATAGGTTAAGATTCTTGACCGTAGTGATAAGGTGTTGAGAGGGCAGACGATTCGGCTAGTCCGGGTAGCATAGAAGCATCATTTACCGGGAGAGTCTACTTGGGAGCACGAGGACACCATTCGAGAGCGTTTCCCTTATTTGTTTAGGGATTCAGGTGCGCACTTGGATGCAAGTAATAGATTCAAAACAAACCCTATCAGAGGTGATATAGACGTAATAGGTTTTGTGGACTTAACACCTGTAGCGCCCCGTTCTCCCGGTGCGGAGAGCGCGGCTAAGAAATACAAGTCGGTATCGTTCGATCGGGATAGATTGAATTAAGAACTCATCCTCGTTATGGATTTATTTTTTCGGAATCGATTCCCATATTCAGTGGACTGCTCCCCAAGTATCGGCTTAGCGGCAGAGTCAGGAGGGACCTCTCCGCTGCTATCTTTTATTGCCTCGGTTTTCGATGTCGCTTGTTACTTTCGTGCTTTGAGTTGGTTTTGGGATTTGCTTGTTTTCCTTGAACGGTTTCGATGGTTTTTATTGTTTTCGTTCATTGACTTGCACTTCTATTCCGAGATTGGAAAGAGAGGAAAACGTATTAATCGAGCTGTTCGTGTGCAGGTGAACGAGCAGTAGGCGGCTTACGAGCGGAGTCGTGAAGCACCTCTTTCCTTCTCCCTTCCAACAATCCAAGTGAGTGGCTACCAACCCAATTAGCTAGCCCTGCTTCCAAGCTTCATGCCCTAAAATCTGTATCCTTCTTTGCCCCGATCAAACGATACCGAGTAATAATAAAAGAAACCAAGATAAAAGAGAATAGACTTGGTTAATACTGCTTGTCAATCAAACTCGTGAACGGTTACTTACTTGCATGCTTGTTCGCTTGGAATGTTCTATATATGCTTCAATTTTAGTTAGAATTTATCTTCTTCTATAATTGAGTTAAGCACAAATTATTCAAGGAGGCTATGCAAAATAAATCATGCAATATTATTTGTCCTGTTCAACGTGTTGCCTCAACTGTATAAATATTTAACGTGTTATGAACGAATGATCACGGACAACTTGTGCACAAGGTAAATGGTTCCGCGGACGGTCGCTGGGGCACTGGCACCGATCCGGTCCGGGCGGAACTCAACGTTTAGTCTCACGTGATTGACGAGATGCTTGCAGCGCACCACGTGCTTTCGTTGCAAACATCCTCGTCAATGACTATTGTCCATAACGGCCTCTGGCCAGTGATCCCAACGTGTATATTTAAACCTATTGCATACTAACTTGTGTCTTCGTGGCAGGGAAGGCATGGTAAGTATTGTGCAGGTGATTCAACGGACTGGTAAATTCCACCAAACGGTGGCAAGTTCATTTCAGTAAATTTCTATATGCTGCTTACTTGTAAATGAACTAAGGCAAGATAGAAACCCATAAAATATGCATGCTTCATTAAAACAACGTGTTGATTGGTATAGTCAGGTTAGCTCGCCTTCACCAGCATGTTTCGATATGCTGACCCTCGTTGAAATAGGTTCTCCGCACTAAGGCGAACCGAGCGAGGAGCCGAAGTCGTCTTCCCGATCCAGTCCAGCTGTTGGCGCATCTTCACCGCACCCCTTGAAGCATTTTGAAGCCAGAAGCTGCAACTCTTCATACACAAATGCAGCTCCGTGGCAAAGCCGTCCTCCAGCCTGGAGGTCTATACATTTTAAAATTATAAAGGGATATAATGTACAGGACTGCTATCTTATTTTGAGTCATCTCTTTTGTAAGCCGTTCGGCATATTAGCTGACTCGTTCAAGAGTTTGTAATAGATGTTCATTATCAATAAAGAGAACTTTTTCATGTTTTAAATCTGTGTTTCAATTTATCTGCGTACTCTGAATATGTGCTTGCTATGCAAATCATTAAAGCCTTGTGCGGGCGCAACCCCAGGCCCGCATGGCATCACGATTTGGGGGACGCCCCAACGATTCTACGAAATCGGGTCGTGACAACACCGCTGGCGTACCTAGAGTTAAGTACGGGTGGCAAGTTTAGATGGCAACCGATATCAGAGGTAATATTGACGTGATGATTGACAGTCAAATAGGAAAGTTTGCTCAGAGGTAAGATGGACATGAAAAACTCTACTAAGGAGAATGTGAGGGTGGTAGTTCAGAGGTAATGTTGACGTGAACTAATGTCCAAGAGAACTCAGGTTACTAGTGGTGGTCTACCTAGGAGTGTAGATAGACCTGAGGGTTATTCCACTAGGAAACTTTTGAGGATCTATTATCTATTACGTATTCATGACTCCTGAATACAGATAATGACTTTTACTGTAATTCATGTAGGAGAAGTGCATAATGTTCTTATACACTTGCTGGGGCTAAACAAAATATAGGCACTATACATTTTGCATTTGCTGGAGAATTTTGCCCTTGATTAGCAAATTTTTGTTAGGCTTTGCGAGCATGTATGCACTGTTGAATCGAGGAAACACTGTCTTTGACGTCTTTGATAGAAGGTTGGATCGAGAAAACATTGTCCCCGATGTCCGTCTTGTCAACCATGGCTGAAAGTTTATGATTTTGGAACTCTAGCCCTATAGGTTGTCGTCTTGTTAGAGTGATGATGCGTGCTAGCATCTTCATATCCTAGTCCTCTGTGAGTGCTATTGTAATAACTGTCAAATTAAAAAGGAATACGCCATCATTTACCAAAATTTAGACCTTCAACTTTTTGGACGTCATGACGCATCTTCTGCATAAGACAGAGTGATTGTTGGCGGTAATGATGGAACTGTGGTAGCTTTTCATTTGTTGCATTGAATATTTTTGATGACTTAGCTTGTGCATAATAAGAAGCTCCGTGCACAGGAACATTGCCACGTATACATGAGAGAGTTGGCTAAGTTGTGCGCGTAGGATCATTATCGCGAGCACACGATTGTCTACCACGCCGAGGACCATCGCTTGCAGCATATTTTTGTATATCGTGCAGGGGAACACTGCATGTTGCCCATAAGGATTTGTTACACAGAGAAGTACTATCATAAGCGCATGAAGTGTAATACATCCTTGCGCTGAAGACTTGCTCGGATGCGTACAATAGAATATTGCCTATCATACACCATTGTTGATGTGTCATGAGAGACTTGGCTTTTGTGCACAGGGAGACTTGTTGAGCTGCATTGAGCATCCAAAGTCTATAATTTGTGTTTTCTGAGGAAAGGATCACGCGGCCTGGCCTGCATTACTTTTGACCTGGTCGTTGAAAGTGCTACTTGTAGTGCCAGTTTTTGAGCAATGATCTCACCTCTTGGGGTTGTGAGTGATACCAAGCCTACTACTTGGTTGTAAGCTGACGGGAGGTTGACGAACTCACTGGTTTTATGGGCTTCCGTCACTGAAAAGTCGTCGAATTGGAGGGATACTATGTTCGCAAAGACCGTCTTATCCTGGAAGTCGAGGGTGAGGTCATTGGCATCGATCAGTTGTTGGATACATCTTTTTAACCCAGAGCAGTCTCTGGTTGGATGATGGATGTACCGATAAAAGAGGCAATATTTTTGGTCATCGACCTTGTCAACCTCTTTAGGGCATCTGATGTTGGGTAGCCGAAGTTTGTTACCATTCATTAGTACGTTAAAGATTTTAATGATGTCGTCGTCATCGAAGGAGAAAGTCCCCTTTTGCTTTGGGGCTTCCGATTCCTTAGTCGTACGGTCTTCAGGAAAGACCGGTGATTTTGCATCGTCTTCGGACTCGGAGGGAATGCTACCCCCAACTTTGGATGCTGCTCTGACTTGTCGAGGGAGGCTACCCCCAGACATTTTATTGTCTAGTTTTTGGGAATCACCGTCCTCACGACATGACGGGTTTGTGTGGATCACCGGAAGATTGCTACTCTCGTCTTCCAGAGTTACTGCGGGCCCTGAGGGTGGCAGGACCATGTTCACCTTGATCTCCAGTATTTCCTGGGTCAAAGTCTGCAATATGGCACTCATGGTATGCATCATTGCCTCCAGAGCATCGAGACGTTGGTGATCGCTGAGTCCTTCCGCCTTCGGTTCCTGAGTCGCACTGTCCTCCGGGAAGATGGACATAGTTGCATTATCTTCATACTCAAATGAGATGCTACTCCCAGCTTCAGATGATGCTCTGACTATTTGAGGGTGACTACCCCCAAGCATGTTATTGTCTGTTCCTTGGGAGTTACGGTCTTCAGAGGAGATAGGCATTATTGCACTATCTTTCAATTCCGGAGGATAGCTACCCCCAGCCCTAGATGCTGCATTAACCCTAGGCACGTTGCTGTCAGCTTCCTCGAAATTGCTATCCTCAGAGAAAGTTGAAAGTGCTATATCTTCTTTAGAATCATAGGGAATGCTACCCCCAGCTTTGGAAGTTGCGTCTTCTTGATGAGGGTGATTACCCCCAGAGAACTCGGCATCTGTCCCTTGAGATTCACTTTCTTTATGGAATACCGGGTTGTTGCATAGGTCCGGGGGATTACTGTAGAAGCATAAAAAATATGCTGGGGAATTATACGCGTAAAACCCCCAACATACATGAAGCACGCGTAAAACAGAGCTTCAGCGTTGTGTGGCATAAAACATGACTTCAGAGTTGCCTGCGTAAAGCAGCGCTTCAAGGCTGTTGTGGCCTAAAAGGTTGCTATGCCTCCCTACATCATAAAATACGTTTGACTTTAATGCAACGTAAATTCATACGAGGAGCTCTTCATATTCCTTGAATGAATCTGTCAGACGGAACCGTGAACCTGACTCCTGACAAAAGTACTGCACTACGATCGAGAGGACGACTGTAATGATGATTCTGCACAGAGGCCCAGAATGTCGTTTAGTGACATATCCTTGATACAAGTCATTTTTACGCATTCAAGGAATACGCTGCCTATTCTATACAGGCAGAGACGAGCTTTTACGCTCAAGATGAGACAAAATCAGACGTCACGTCAAAAGCTGTTTCTCATGCAGAGCTCGAGGCATATCTCGGCATTTAATGCACGAGATTGAGGCATATCTCTGCATTTAATGCAAGATATTTGGTTCTATCCTTTATAATTTTGTCATGAACTGGGAGAGCTAAAACTAGGGCTAATACGCTTACATCACCATCCTGGCATTTTACGCCAACCAGGCTATTTTCAACCATAGGAGCACGTCATATGCTATCTCCTCGAAATACGCTAGCCAGGCTATTTTCAACTATAGGAGCACGCCGTATGCTATCTCCTCGAAATACGCCAACTCAGGCTATATTTGCAAAGGTACATGATAAGGTTATTTGGCCCAGAATACGTTCAAGACCTCAGTCAAGAAGGATAATTGGCTATTTTTACGCTGGTTCTCTGTTATTCGTGCAGCCTCAAGTTTTACGTGCTATTTGGCTTTTACGCCAACAAGACATCTATTTGGCTTTTATGCCAACAAGACAGTTATTTGGCTTTTATGCCAACCATCTTTACGCGAGGGGCAGTTACCTACGTGGCTTGCATGCCGTGATCTTCGAGAAGCAGTTATACGCATTACCTTATAATGGGACACGCGTCATATGCAGATTCAGGAGATCATTCAGACGTGGGTAGCAGTTATTATAACCGCCACGTAAAGAGTGCAACTCTCTTCACAGTTTGGCTTCTACGCCGACTGGACAGTTACTGTGACTAAGCTCTATAAATAGAGACCTCCGGTCACAGGAGATGAAAGGTCGAAGGGGGGAAGGGTCGAAAGATCGAGAGGTCAAAAGGATCAGAGATCAAGAGATCAGAGAGAGAGAGAGAGAGAGCACAGACAGAGAGTAGTGATTGACGACTTTGGCAACGAGAATCCAATCCCTCCTGCAATTTTTGAAGCTTCTTCTTCTTCTACAGCACTTCTTCATCATCGTGTGGTCCAAGGGACAAAGTGATCGGCCGCAGATCAGACTCCTATAGCAATTTTTTCCCATAATCATTTTTATTGTACTTAACATCCTCGTATAGGATTAATTGTACTATTTTTTCTTGTTTGTAAACAAAGAAAGGGTTTCGGATAAACCTAGTTTCATTCTTTCGTTTATCATTAAACAATTACTACCCCCAACTTGTGTAACCCCCAGGGGTTCTGAGGAAGAACTACCCCCAGTGGCTGATAGCTTCTTCTTCGAGTGGGTACCCTAAAAAATACATGCTGCAGGTCCCACTGTTGGTCCTCCTATTAGTCGTCTTCTCAATGCGCTGGTTAAGAGTGACGGACTGGAGGTGCTTTCTTCCTCCCATGGTGGAAGGGACCTTTTGAGCTGAGTAACATGAGACGAAGGACCGCTCCTCCTCCTCTGGTGTTTGCACCTAATCTTTGGAATATTGCAGGATAGGTGCCTTCGGGTGCAATTATTGGAATGCTGACTGCATACTTGTAGGTACTGCTACATTGTAGCAGCAGCAGTTGATGATAATTTTGGCACAGTGATGTCCTGGGGAGAAACTTCGCATTCCATAGCTGCCTCCCTCACCTTGCGCTTGTGAATGATCACATAGCGCAAGTCAGGCGAGAGCTGACTCACCTTTGTACCCTTTTCGTGAGCACGGGTAGACTGAGCGCACGGGTGCGTGTGTGTTATTTTTGCTCCCTGGTCTAGGGTCCGTACAAGAAATTTTTCCAGATTGTCAGTGGAAGACTTTTGAGATGGACCCCGTCCATTTGTCGCTGAGGGCTGGACACACGGGTCGGTCTTATATAGCTTTCCATCAGGAGCCCGTATAACAGTTAGCGGTGCCCTCCGATGGTCAGCCGAATGGACAGTTTCTTGAGCATGACGAGCTCACAGTGCCCCTGTAAGCCCCTCATTTTGGAATAGGGATAATTTGGTACTTTTTAATTAATTAATTTATTTTATTTTATTTAATATTTTAAAGTATTAATTTATAAAATTCTTTTTTTATATATGACATTTTGCCATGGCTTGGATATTTGGAGCAATGCACAATATTTTTATTTCCAAAAAAATTCATATTACTAATCTTGATTGTACCTAATATATTTGGGATATAGATGTTGCATTTGTTTGATCTCTCACATGCTCCAAAAATATTGACAAACATCTAGAACCACGGTTACCGTAAAACTGCTTCCATTTGACTAGAACTTGACCCAAACCAAACCCAAACACATGTAGGCATGTAGTGCACCCAAATACCCCTATATATATTGTATATTATATTATATTATATATATATATATATATATATATAATATTTAAATTATTTATTTTTATTTATAGAAAGTGCCATATGTGTCATCATAGTTGGCCTAACTACCTAACTACCTAAGATCTTAACCAACCAAATTACAATCCTAACAAACAACCCCATATCTTTTTTCTATTCCATAACATATCCCACATATAAAATATATCCACAAAAGTTGAACAAATCAATTAAAGATTTAAATCCCACATTTTCAAATTAGGAAACTCCTAGTTTGTTGCATATTCTTATCTTTGGATCAAACCAAATCCTAAGTGAATATTTTTGTGACAATCCACTAATTTAAATTTCACCCCTTAACATTTTAATACTCCATAAAATCCTACCCACATATTTTTAAATATTAAATCAAATTCTAACCACCCACATATTTAAACTATATATATTTATCAACTCCCCAACACTTAAACCTAATTATTAGGTTGGGACCCCCTTTTTCTCTCCCTCATGAAAAAAAATCCTTCCTCACATTCTCTCCCTCTTCTACTTCTTTCCCTCTTTCTCTCTCCTTCCCCACATGCCACAACTCCACAAAAATCCCAACCGAACCCCCTTTTGGCCAAATATTGGCTGTTGGTTGCAACAGCAGTTCAGATCCTTCCACAGTAGAAAAAAATCCTAAAAATCCTAGATTTATTTCATACTTGAAGTCTCCAAGAGTCTTGTCAAGTTTTGTGAGGTTTGGAGTTCGTTTGGTACTCCGTTTGGCCGTAGTCGCAAAAAAGGTCAGTGCCATAATCGCAATCGCGTAAGTTTCTCAACTTTGTTTCTTTTCCTATTTTTTCACGAATAATACCTTTTGTAAATTTATATTAATGATATATGATGTTTATAATTAGTTCCATGCATCCAATCTATATTTTTATATACAAAAACTATCCCAAACCAATGAACGACCTTGACACGGACACGTCACATCAAGACTAGTTATAGTTCTTTGATAGTTGTTATATTTTACTGAAGTAAATAAATTCCAAAAATTAATGTATATTAATTCCAAAATATTTAATGTATTAATTTCTTATTTAATTATATTTTGATGCCAACGTGGAGGTTTTATGTCAAGGCTACGTGCCGAAGTTGGTTAGAATGACTAGTTATCGTCCGAAGTAAATAATGGCATGCAATGCCAATGTTTGGTTATTTTTTATTATTTAGAAATAATTTCAGAATATTAATCATGATTAATTCAGTAATAAATGATATTAAAATACATGATTAAATGGTTCCATGCTGTCACGACCCGCACCCGAAAATCGGGCATGAGCCGTGGGTACGTCCAGCCTACGCCGCAGAATCGACGGTAGAACGCTGTAAAGGTCCGTTCTAGGTCAACCATATCTATCTATATCTCACAGAAAAATCCGGCATAATCTCTCCAAAAGGAGGGCAAAACCACGCAATATATATATATAATTCTCTCCCAAAGGAGGCAACCACGCAATATATATATATGAACTCTCAATCACAAAATCTAGGGAAAGAAATAAAGCACGATATGATATAAACAAGGAAACGGAACCAAGAGAGCAAGACAATCCCAAAATAAAATAGTCCAAGTCTACAAATAGCTACAACATCAAGCAACAAAAGAATAAGTACAGTCATCCAAAATACAAACCACTGAAAATAACCCAAGAAACCCACCTAGCTAACTAGGGTGCTATCGGCGTCTCCTCGGCGCACTCCTCCTCGATCACGGGGTCATAACAGTCGTCAACACCCGGCCCGTAGAACGTAGGGCAATAGTCCTCAGGATCCTCTGGAAAAAAATATGCCCAGTCAGGACTGGAGCGAAGTACATAACTCTGAAAGCAACTCCAAATACATGGTAAGGTGTATATGACGAGCAATAGAAAAGTAATCAAGATGCACAGGAAATAAATATATGCTGGAGCACAATAAGTAGCTGCAATATAAACTGGAGAACAATACAAGTACTGGAAAAGTAACTGCAGGTGAGAAACATGAATACTAGCTAAGTGCCTTGAGCACAAGTTCGTTATGTGATCGGCTTAGGTTGCACATGAAAAACACTAAGATAACTCCGTTATGCGTGAGTTGCATAACCGACATACACATGAATACTGTTTGTCTTTGATCATATAACCAACTCACTACTCCCCTCCCCCACTAATACCATTGGATCCAACCACAACACGCTACGTACATGATAATAGCTCGCGCACATGAAGGCGAGAGCACAATAAGCACATGATAGCACATGAGAATTAATACCCGAAGCACATGATAAAATACACGTGATAGAGTACCCGCTAAACACGGTAAGGGGGATAGCATCTCATGACGGGATCCACTAGTACCAGCTCGTGTAACAATGTGTCAGAATCAAGTATTACAGTTCTAGAACAAGTAATATAAACGCTATCATAAAATGGAAACTATCAGAGGTAGGTACTCGCCTGATGTCCTGAGCAACTGATGAGGATCGAGATCCGGACCGGTGTCGCAAGGACCTAATGCGAAAAGCAGAATTAAACAGGGTTCTAAGCATTTAAACTGATATAAAATAATTAAAAACAGGCTTCTAGGGCTATTCTAGGTCGAACGGGTCAAACCGGTGAAATTCGGGTCAAAAAGTCAACCCGGGGTCCAAAAAGTCAACTCTAGGTCAAAACTAGGTCAAACGTTGACTTTTACGGTCAACGGGGACAATTATGGTCAAAGCTAGGTCAAACTAGGGTGCCCCTGAAATTCTAGGTCAAACCGAGCTCATCAAGCTACTAAACTCACAAACTCGCCTAATCGAGATACCGGGATACCCTCGGTATCCGATACCTCGCCCTAGGCCACGCACCCCGCCTAAACCCGCTAAAACCTATGCTAGCACGCGTAAATATATATATATATAAACATACAAAAATCATTCCAAGACATTTTCTAGGCTAATGCTCAAATACCCCGCTCGAAACTCAATACCTTGAATATCTCAAGGTATTGAGATACCTCGGTATCTCAAGGTATTGAGGTTTCGCTCTAAAACCCCTCTAGCTAGCTATCTAGCTACTAATTATGCACCTAGTTATAAATCTAGGCTAGGTAATATAGATATCTACCATATGTTAATACATCTAAGTAGGTATCTACCTATATACATATATATCCACATACACATATACCCAATTACCCATTATCTTACCCTACGTATATATATATAACTTATAGGCATATAGATATCTATATCCTAGATAGGTATATCTAAGTATCTAGCTATCTACCTATCTATAATCTATAAATCTAACTATCTACCTATTATCTACTTATCTAAGTAACTATCTATCTATCTAAGTAACTACTTAATCTAACTAGCTATTTATCTATCAACTAATCTATCTAACTTATTATCTATCCATCTATCTATTCATATACCTATCTATCCAACTACCTATCTATACCCAAACCTCGCCACGCTCCCCGCTGCATGCTGGATCTTGTACATGCTGCTGCTACTGCCCTCAAAGCTGCTGCTGCAGCTACCTGTTACTGTTGCTGCTGTGCTATGCTACTGCTGCTGCTGATTCTGCTGCTGCTGCAGCTATTCCTGCTGCTGTGCTGCTGCTGCAGCAGGTTCTGCCCCCCCCTTTCCTCTCACATACACACACACACTCCCATATATATACCTATATATATATCATCCTCTATATATATATATACATACATATATATATCTATCTATATATAACTAGATATCTATATATATTCACACTCATCTACACACTCTAACACACACACTAACACACTCACACACTAATACACACACACACTCACAACACTAACAACACACACACACATAAATATATACATAGCCATATATATATATATATATATAAACTTAATATATATATATATATCTACACACACTCTCAACTATATATATATATATATATATACATACACCCAAAATATATATATACATATACACACACACAAGCACACTTACACATATACATATATATATATATATACACATAGACATATACACACACAAGCACATAGATATAAATACACACACATATATATAAATATATATACATAAACACACATACATATAAATATATACATATATATATATATATATAAATATAGAGAGAGAGAGAGAGAGAGACACATATACACTAACACAACACAACACACAACAACACACAAACCACACGCCCCACTCACGCCCAACGACCCCGACACTCACCAATACCCTAAAATATATAAAATATAACTCGAAAACTCTAGCACACACTCCCCGATACTGACCCAACGCGCGTACAAACCCGAAACGAGAAAACCAAGTCGAAATGGCCGTTCGGTCATTTCGACGAACACGTGGTGCGCGGCTCGGAAAATCTCCTAAACGCACACCAAACGAACTCGGAATCGGCCCAAAATTTACCCATGCACTCTACACGATGTCTAGATCCTAGAAAATGTGCTCCCGCGTCAATTCTAGGCCCGTGGCAGAAACGCGCACGTACTTAGAATCGGCGACGACGAAAAGCCCCAATTTCGCCCGAAACGCCCGTTTCTCCGCGACACGACTTCCCGTGTCCAAACGGAGACACGCACTCACCCTCTAAACACCTGACAACGTCTACCTAGGTCCATCTAACCTAGGGCATCACCCAAAATTGGTCCAAATTCGGATTCCACCCGAATTCGACACAAAACCTAATGTCAAAGTCTCTAAACTCACCCAAACTAGTTCCAACTTCCTCCTACGGGTAGGGTTAGGGTCTATGAAGGTTCTACAACACTAATTACATTACACAAAAGTAATTAGGAAGGGGAAAGTTAGGTTTTACCTCTTGGAAGTTAAAATCCCAAGGCCAAAGTCTCACAACCCCTAGAAATTACCTCCCTCAAGCTCCAAGCCACCAAAACTAGTCTCCACACAAAGTCTAGGCTCCACACACCTAGGTTAGAGAAAATGTAAGGTTAGGGTTAGCTTAAGGAAGAAGGAATGAAAGAAGAAGGAAGAAAAGTGAAGAAGAGACTTACTTTGGAGAAGAAGGAAGAAGGAAGAAGAAGTGGAGAAGAAGAAATGAAGAAGAAGAAGTAGAATGAAGTAGAATACAAAGAGGGATGGGGGCTGCTGCTGTGGTGTGCGGGTGGGAGCGGGTAGGTAGGCCGGCCAAGTCAATTAAAGGGGGTTTACAAAGTTCCAAATTCCCAAAACGCCCCTACTCACTTGGTTTTGGGTTCCGGGTCTCCAAATGCACTCAAACTAGCTCCAAATCTCTCCAACTAACCTCCTAAAAATAAAATAATAAATCTAAGCCCCAAAATAATTCTCACAAGGGTGTGGGCTGGGTCGGACATGGGTCCACTAGGGTCGGACATGGGTCCAGGCTAGCCAAAACCCTAAAACAATCATTAAAAAATAATACAAGCACTATTTAAATATAAATATAACTAATTAAATACAATCCACTATTTATCAAAAAAAAAAAAATAATACCCTATTTTCTAGAATTGGGTAGTGACAAGTCTACCCTCCTTAAAATAATTTCGTCCTCGAAATTTGTCACGACCCGCACCCGGTATAAGGGCACGAGAGCGTGGGTACGTCCAGCCTACGCCGCAGCATCGGCGGTAGAACGCTGTCTAGGTCAAGTACTATCTAGATAATCTCACACTAGTATCCAACTCCATAAGGAGACACGGATAACACTAAAATAAATCTAGAAATACTCAATCACAACTACAGCACGATAGGAAATGAAGAAATAAAAGAATACAGCACAAGTCTAATGATAACATAACATACCTGCAATCCTTAACTTCCAATCCCCAATGTCAGAAACCAGTCTACTAATGTCACAGTCTGGAAAAATATTTTCCAGTCAGGAAGGAGCAAAGTACATCTCTAAATAGCAGTTCTATATGAATGACATAAACTATGTAGCAGTTCTAGATGGAAACATACCAGATGCATGTATAAGTACGAGAATGTACAATGAGAGAAGTACTGGAAATACTGTAAGTAAATGCAGGAAAAGAAGCAATATGTCCATGAGCAAGAATTCTATGACTAAGTGTGTGAGTACTAGTTTTAACATGTGATCGGCTTGGGAACTTGATCAGGCTGGTTACATGTGATTAGCTATGATTCATGGAAGGTCAGGCTAACCGTTGGTTAGCTATGATGCATGGAGATAGTCAGGCTAATCACACGTAACAGCTATGAGGCATGGAGATGGTCAGGCCGCACCCGACGTGAGATGTGGGGTGAGCTATGATGCATGGATAGTTGGGTATGATCACATATCTACACTAAAATACTCCCCAAACCCCCGACTGGTATAGTAGATCCAATCATGGTACGCTATGGCACGGGATTCCCTAGGAAGGTAGCAAATCTCCCCAGGAATCAGTGTCTGTACATGCACAAGATAACAAGGAAAACAAGTCTTGTACAAGCTACACCATGAATAAGGAATAACATCTCATGACGAGATCCATGTATACCAATCCGTGTAACCAATGTGTCAAGAACATGGATATTTACACTAGATACAGTGAACATAGGAGATATCATAAATTAGAAACTAATCAGAGAATGTACTCGCCTTGGGTCCTTAGCTGGTAATTATTGATGTCCTGTTCCAGAGTATCCCCTGGGTAAACCAACAGTCCTATAAACATATCACAAGCAAAACCACATTTGCATCAGATGCTACACTAACACATTACAAATACATGAACTCAGGGGCTCTGCCAGACATGGCTCTAGTCAACTAGGGTCATCTAGTAGGGCTACGTATATAATACACATTACGCTTATTATACTTACAATATTTATACATGCACCAATTTAAATGTATTTACAATATATATATATATCTTTTAAATACATATTTGATTTATACCAGTTGAACATTATATATGTATACTCATACATATGCTAAAATACCTTTTAAAATATATATATATATATATAAATACTAAATTGATTACATATACTAGAAATACGTATTTACGTATATAAATCATTTCGAACTTATTTTGAACAATAATTTCAAATAAAAGTTTATTTATAAAAAACTAGAATTTGTAAAAGCCATCATATATTTTTATATCCATGGAAAAATTGGTCACCAGCCCAATTAAACGAGTAGATCTTATTTTTATTATTGAAACTATAATTTTTAATAATAATATAAAACCCAAGATTTATTATATTTAACATAATCAAAAAACCTTTTAATTATAACTAACTAACTAATTACATTTATTTACTATATTAATTACAAATTAACTAAACTAATTATAAGAAAATACTAAACTAATTAATCATTATTTTAAACTAATTATATACTTAAACAAATAAATCAATAATCACTAACTGATTACATTAATTACTAAACTAAATTAAACTAACAAATTAAATGTTATTAAACTAATTATATAATTTACTAAACTAATTATATTTAATAATTACTAACTAATCTGATTAATTAATTACTAACTAATCCTTTTTAACTAAACTAATTTAATCATTAACTAATGTTTTTAACTCATTACTAATTATAATTTAACAAATAACCCTAATCTACAGTCTGAAAACGAGAAAGGAAAGAGGGAAAGAGGGAGAAAGAGAAGGGGCTCACGATTTTGGGTTCTCCCGGCGTCGTCGGGGTCTCGCCGGCAGGGCGGCGGCGGCGTGAAGCTCGAGGCGGCAGCGGTCTCGAGGAGGCGGCGGTTTCCTGGCTTCAGCGGCGACGACGACGTCGACTCAGCGGCGGCGGCTTCGTGGAGACGTCGGCGGAGATCGACGACGAACCAGCGGCGGCGGCGTTCGATTCCAGCGGCGGGCCAGATCGAGGAGGCGGTCGACGGCTTCGTGCCGAGGAGATCCGGGGCGGTCGGCGGGAACTTCTCGGCGGATCTGGGCGTGTCAGGGGGTGGACACGGCGGCTTCGAGTCTAGGGTTAGGGTTCTGTCGTGTGTCCGGGGTTGGGTCTGTGGATCGTGTCCGGGGCAGGACACGATGGGTGCTTTACTGTGGACGTGTCTGGGTTTGCCGGACACGGAGATGCTGTGTACAGGGGTTGATGTGGAGGTGGTGTCCGGGTGTGTCGGACACGGAAAAGCTGGTTGTAAACTGTAAATCTGGACACAGGAAAAGAAATGGATATGGTGGGACACCCGGGGTCGGACCCGAGGCCATCACGGCTGACACGGTGATGCTGGACACACGGACACGAGCACAAAAATGGTGATGATGGCTTGTTGGCTTTGTGGGGATTTGTGGGGGCTAGCTAAAAAATGAAAATTAGGGTTTCTTGGGAATTGTGAGAATGAGAACTTAAATAGGGAGAAGGGTGTGGGATGAAGGGTTGCGGGTTGGCCCAATGATGAATGGCCCAGAATTAAACATAAAGGGCTTTTCATGTGGGAAGAATGAGGGCGTGAATGGGAGACGGAAAACGGTAAATTAAATAGAAAAGAAATTTAAGAAAAAATGTTTTTAAGAGGCTTTCGATTAGCTACTAATTAAACTCAATTTTCAAAATATTAGAAAGTATGTAATTCATTTATTTACTACCCCAATAAATAAAAATCTATTTTATTTTATCAACTAGTCTTTTAAATAACTATTTAGTTAAAACAATAATTTTATGACTCAAGCCAATAAATATTTGAAACTAGAAATATATGTTATTATTTATTTATTTATTTTGTAATACATCGTCATTTAGGAAAAATGATTTTTATAAAGATTTTTAAATTACCTTCTAAAATCAGACATCGTTCAAAATCAAATAAAAATTTTCAAGGAGAAATATTTTATAAAACTTGATATTTTAAAATAAAATTAAAATCTAATTATTTTGGAAATTGGAAATCGGAGGTTACAAAATTAAAAGACGAAACTAGGACAGGAATGCAAAGAAAGAACCATACCTCAGGGCTCGAAGAGATAGGGATATCGCTCGCGCATTTCATCCTCCCTCTCCCAGGTCGACTCCCCTGGAGAGTGATGCCTCCACGCGACGCGAACCAAGGGAATAGTCTGGTTCCTCAACACCTTCTCTCGCCGATCCAGAATCTCCACCGGCTGCTCTGGATAGCTAAGAGTAGGGCCTACCGCGATCTCCGAGTGATCCAATACGTGACTGGGATCCACCACGTACCGTCTCAACTGCGACACGTGGAACACATCATGAACTCCCTCCAGCGTAGGCGGCAACTCAAGCCTATACGCTACGGCGCCGACCCTCTCAAGAACACGGAAGGGTCCGACGAAACGTGGGCTAAGATTCCCGCCTCCACCGAAGCGAATAGTGCCCCGCGTCGGAGAAATCCTCAGGAACACCAGATCTCCAACCTAGCACAAACAAGGTCTCTGTACTTAGTCTAAAACAAGCAATCACAAGCAAACACAAGAACAAAATCTAG
This sequence comes from Iris macrosiphon, assembly GCA_036927795.1. Taxonomy (NCBI): domain Eukaryota; kingdom Viridiplantae; phylum Streptophyta; class Magnoliopsida; order Asparagales; family Iridaceae; genus Iris; species Iris macrosiphon. The sequence goes on along the minus strand of JAYESA010000019.1, from coordinate 50,686,376 downwards.
ATTCTAAGCTATACCTCGAACTCCAAAGGTCTCCGGTGGCTATCGGCCCAATGCCGCTGCCTGTCCTGCGCTACCCGAAGTCTATCTCTAATGAGCTTGACCTTCTCCGCCGCATCAACCACCATCTTCGGGCCAAGCAAAGCTCTCTCACCTACATCATCCCATGACAATGGAGTGCGACACCTCCATCCATACAATGCCTCAAAAGGTGACATCTCGATACTGGCTTGGTAGCTGTTGTTGTAAGCAAACTCTACCAAGTGCAAGTGATCCTCCCAAGAGCCTCTGAAATCCAAAACACAAGTCCGAAGCATGTCCTCAAGTGTCTGAATGGTCCTCTCTGACTGACCATCTGTCTGCGGGTGATACGCACTACTAAAGTTGAGCTGGGTGCCCAAGCTAGCCTGCAGACTCCTCCAGAAATGCGAAGTAAAGCGACTGTCCCGATCTGATACTATGCTCACTGGAACTCCATGCAGTCTGACTATCTGGCGCACATACATCTCTGCTAGTCTCTCTGTAGACGTACCCACTTTGAATGGTAGGAAGTGGGCCGATTTGGTCAACCTGTCCACGATGACCCAAATCGCATCCTTCCTGCCTGGAGAATGGGGAAGTCCAGAAACAAAATCCATGGTCACATGCTCCCATTTCCACTCCGGAATGGGTAGCGGCTGGAGTAAACCTCCTGGCCTCTGCCTCTCCGCCTTCACCTGCTGGCACACTAAGCATCGGGATACGAAGCGTGCTACCTCCCGCTTCATCCCGTACCACCATACATGCTGTCTCAGATCTCTATACATCTTGTTGGCACCTGGATGCATAGAATACTGGGATCGATGTACCTCCTGGAGAACCTCCTCGCGCAACGACCCACTCGGCACACACAACCTGGTACCGTGCCGCAAAGAACCATCATCAGCAATGGTGAAGTCATCTGCTAATCCCATCTGAACCTGCTCCCTGATGCTCCTCAGGGACTCATCCTCAAACTGTGTAGCCCGGATCCGGTCTACCAACTCTGACTGAATCTGCAGTCCCCACATCTGCATCTCAACTCCAGGCACTATCACCTCAATGCCCAAGCTCTCTAGATCTGCCAGAAGATAACGATCTGTAGTCAGGCACATAGCTACCGGATACCTGCTCAATGCATCCGCAACTACGTTCGCCTTCCCTGGATGATACTGCAACGATATGTCGAAGTCTTTCATCAACTCCAACCATCTCCTCTGTCTCATGTTCATCTCTTTTTGGGTAAACACATACTTCAAGCTCTTGTGGTCTGTGAAGATCTCCACACGCTCTTCGTATAAATAGTGTTTCCACAACTTCAGAGCAAAAATGACCGCTGCCAACTCCAAATCGTGGGTAGGATAGTTCTTCTCATGAGGACGCAATTGCCTGGAAGCATAGGCAATCACCCTCTCATTCTGCTGCAACACACAACCCAGTCCCTTCCCCGATGCATCACTATAGATAGTGAATCCTCCAGAACCTGATGGCAACGTCAATACTGGAGCTGTCGTCAACCTCCTCTTCAGTTCATCAAAGGCGATCTGGCACTCCTCTGACCAAACGAACTCCACGTCCTTCCGAGTCAGCCTGGACAACGGCTCTGCAATCCGGGAAAAATCCTGAACAAATCTCCTGTAGTAGCCTGCCAGTCCCAAGAAACTCCTGACCTCGGCTACTGAACTCGGAGCACTCCATGCCTCTCCTGCCATGATCTTTCTCGGATCTACCGAGATACCCTCTCCAGTCACCACATGACCAAGGAATTCAACCTTGTCAAGGAAGAACTCACACTTCGAGAGCTTTCCATAAAGCTTCTCCTTCCTGAGAGTCTCCAGCACTATCCTCAGATGCTCCTCGTGCTCCTCTGGGGTCTTCGAATACACCAAGATATCATCTATAAACACCACCACAAACCTGTCCAGATGCTGATGGAACACCTTGTTCATCAGATTTATGAACACTGCCGGGGCATTAGTCAACCCAAACGGCATCACCAAGAACTCATACTGTCCATATCTGGTCCGGAAAACTGTCTTCGGAATATCCTCCTTCCTGACCTTCACCTGGTGGTAGCCTGTCCTCAGATCAATCCTGGAAAACACCCTCGCTCCGCTCAACTGGTCAAATAGATCATCAATACGCGGCAGTGGATACTTGTTCTTGATTGTGAGGCTGTTCAGAGCCCTGTAGTCGATACACATCCGTATCGACCCATCCTTCTTCGGCACAAAAAGTACCGGAGCACCCCACGGAGAAGAACTAGATCTGATAAATCCCTTGTCCTGAAGCTCATCCACCTGCTTCTTCAACTCTACCAGCTCACTGTTGCTGACTCTATAGACGTGCTGGGATATCGGCTCCGCGCCTGGCACCAAGTCTATAGAGAACTCCATATCTCTGTCCGGAGGTAACCCTGGCAACTCCTCCGGGAAGACATCCATGTATTCCTCTAACAGTGGATGTAGCGACCTCGGCTCTACCACCAGGGCTCCGCAGAAGACTCCCTCGGTCTGCTCCGCTGCTCCTCTGGCAAACTGAAACTCTGGCTCACCTGGCGGACTAAACAAAACTCTGCCTCCACGACAATCTATACTAGCACAATGCGTACTCAACCAATCCATCCCGAGTACAATATCGTAGCTCGGAAGTGGCATTACGAGTAGGCACACACTCAACTCCCGGCCTCCCAAGGTAACTCTCCGGTCTCTGCAGACATCACGGACTAGGATGATACCACCCCCGGTCGTGATCTTGCAGAGTCTAGCTAAAGGTTCAGCAACAAGATGGTGTCTAACAGCAAAAGATACAGACACAAAGCTATGGGAAGCACCGAAATTAAATAAAGCAAGTGCTGGAATAGAATCAAGAAGAACCGAACCTGAGATAACGTCACCAACTGGCTCGGCCTCGTCCATTGTCAGGGCAAAAGCTCGCCCCTGCTGTCCTCCCCGGTGCTGCTGCTGGTGCTGGGCGAACCTCTGCTGCTGAGTCTGCAAAGGCTGTCCTCTCTGTTGCGCTGCAGGTGCTCTGGCTGGTGCCCTCTGAGCGGCTCCTCCGCCCTGAGCTGGACGGGCAAGTGCTGAAGGACAATCCTTCAGCTGGTGGTCTGCGGCGCCACACAATAAACATCTGCCCAGCCTCTTTCTGCATATGTCCCATCCGTGCCCTGGCTTCTTACAGAAAGGGCAAACGATGGGCTGCCTCTGGCCCTGCTGCTGACCCTGCCTCTGCTGCTGGGGCGCCTGCCGGAAGGACGCTCGACCCTGACCCTGGTGCTGCTGGGTCTGCTGGAATGGCCTCTTGGCCGGGACTGCACTGCTGCCTGCTCCGGAAGTGTCTCTGCCCCTCTTCGTCTTCAGCTCCAAATCATCCTCAGCCCTCTGAGCATCGCTAACAATCTGCTCGAAGGTCGCCTCGCGGTCGCTCCTAGTCAAGGACTTGACCGCCATGACCAAGCCCTTGCGGAACTTCCGCGCCTTCGCTGCCTCAGACAACCCCTCAACAAATCTGCCCAGACGGCAGAACTCCGCTGCATACTCATCCACTAGCATACTCCCCTGGACGAGCGCCTCGAACTGACTCTCTAAGGCACTGAGAGCCACGTCCGGAAAGAACTTCTCCTTGAAAAGCTTCTTGAAAGCCTCCCAAGTCAATCCCGGAGCTGCTATCCGCGTATCCGTGCGGAACCAAGTGAGGGCAAGGTCGAACATCTGGCTGCCCGCTGCCTCTATCTGCATGCTGGCTGGGATCATCGCCAGCCTGAAAATGCCCTCTATATGCTCGATCCAGTCGTCGGCGTACAGGATCCCCTCTGTGCTGCGGAACTCCTTAGGCCGCATCCTCTGAAAATCGATGATAGTACCCGGCCTAGGATACTGAGCCTGCTCTGGCTGTGGCTGGATCTGAGCCACTCTGTCGACCGCTGTCAAAGCCACCTGATGAGCATTCTCAATGCCCATCCTCATAACATCTGCCTGGCAGTGCTGCGCATCCATCATCTCTCGGAAGAATGCGAACAACTGCGTGGCATCCACTGGCGCAGGCGGTGGTGGAGGAGGTACCACCGGGACAACTGGGGTGACTCTCGGATCAATGGGAGTAAGGGGATCTCCGAGAGAAACTGACGCTCCCTCAACCGCAGGAGTGGCGAGTGGAGCGGTAGCGGCTGCCGGAAGTCGAGCAGGTCGAGAGGTGGCAGACCTCTCGGTGGCAGCTGCTGGGGCGGTGCGCTGAGATCTGGTCTTCGGAGGCATCCTGAACACAGATCAAAAAAAGTCAATACAGTGCAAGAAACGATAACATCAATGAAGGACAGTAATATTACAAAGAAATAATTTCAGAAAAATTAAAGATAGCAAAAGAAAGTAGGAAGGGTCCTAGTTGTGATTGAGCACACTCTCTCTCAGCCTATCTCCTATATCCTATTGCAGGTAACCCTAAAAAGCAGACCTGCATGGGCCACCACCAAAAACGTGTCACGACCCGCACCCGAAAATCGGGCATGAGCCGTGGGTACGTCCAGCCTACGCCGCAGAATCGGCGGTAGAACGCTGTAAAGGTCCGTTCTAGGTCAACCATATCTATCTATATCTCACAGAAAAATTCGGCATGACCTCTCCAAAAGGAGGGCAAAACCACGCAATATATATATATAAAATCCTCTCCCAAAGGAGGCAACCACGCAATATATATATATATATACTCTCAATCACAAAATCTAGGGAAAGAAATAAAGCACGATATGATATAAACAAGGAAACAGAACCAAGAGAGCAAGACAATCCCAAAATAATACAGTCCAAGTCTACAAATAGCTACAACATCAAGCAACAAAAGAATAAGTACAGTCATCCAAAATACAAACCACTGGAAATAACCCAGGAAACCCACCTAGCTAACTAGGGTGCTATCGGCGTCTCCTCGGCGCACTCCTCCTCGATCACGGGGTCACAACAGTCGTCAACACCCGGCCCGTAGAACGTAGGGCAATAGTCCTCAGGATCATCTGGAAAAAAATATGCCCAGTCAGGACTGGAGCGAAGTACATAACTCTGAAAGCAACTCCAAATACATGGTAAGGTGTATATGACGAGCAATAGAAAAGTAATCAAGATGCACAGGAAATAAATATATGCTGGAGCACAATAAGTAGCTGCAATATAAACTGGAGAACAATACAAGTACTGGAAAAGTAACTGCAGGTAAGAAACATGAATACTAGCTAAGTGCCTTGAGCACAAGTTCGTTATGTGATCGGCTTAGGTTGCACATGAAAAACACTAAGATAACTCCGTTATGCGTGAGTTGCATAACCGACATACACATGAATACTGTTTGGCTTTGATCACATAACCAACTCACTACTCCCCTCCCCTACTAATACCATTGGATCCAACCACAACACGCTACGTACATGATAATAGCTCGCGCACACGAAGGCGAGAGCACAATAAGCACATGATAGCACATGAGAATCAATACCCGAAGCACATGATAAAATACACGTGATAGAGTACCCGCTGAACACGGTAAGGGGGATAGCATCTCATGACGGGATCCACTAGTACCAGCTCGTGTAATAATGTGTCAGAATCAAGTATTACAGTTCTAGAACAAGTGATATAAACGCTATCATGAAATGGAAACTATCAGAGGTAGGTACTCGTCTGATGTCCTGAGCAACTGATGAGGATCGAGATCCGGACCGGTGTCGCAAGGACCTAATGCGAAAAGCAGAATTAAACAGGGTTCTAAGCATTTAAACTGATATAAAATAATTAAAAATAGGCTTCTAGGGCTATTCTAGGTCGAACGGGTCAAACCGGTGAAATTCGGGTCAAAAAGTCAACCCGGGGTCCAAAAAGTCAACTCTAGGTCAAAACTAGGTCAAACGTTGACTTTTACGGTCAACGGGGACAATTATGGTCAAAGCTAGGTCAAACTAGGGTGCCCCTGAAATTCTAGGTCAAACCGAGCTCATTAAGCTACTAAACTCACAAACTCGCCTAATCGAGATACCGGGATACCCTCGGTATCCGATACCTCGCCCTAGGCCACGCACCCCGCCTAAACCCGCTAAAACCTATGCTAGCACGCGTAAATATATATATATATATATATATAAACATACAAAAATCATTCCAAGACATTTTCTAGGCTAATGCTCAAATACCCCGCTCAAAACTCAATACCTTGAATATCTCAAGGTATTGAGATACCTCGGTATCTCAAGGTATTGAGGTTTCGCTCTAAAACCCCTCTAGCTAGCTATCTAGCTACTAATTATGAACCTAGTTATAAATCTAGGCTAGGTAATATAGATATCTACCATATGTTAATACATCTAAGTAGGTATCTACCTATATACATATATATCCACATACACATATACCCAATTACCCATTATCTTACCCTACGCATATATATATATAACTTATAGGCATATAGATATCTATATCCTAGATAGGTATATCTAAGTATCTAGCTATCTACCTATCTATAATCTATAAATCTAACTATCTACCTATTATCTACTTATCTAAGTAACTATCTATCTATCTAAGTAACTACTTAATCTAACTAGCTATTTATCTATCAACTAATCTATCTAACTTATTATCTATCCATCTATCTATTCATATACCTATCTATCCAACTACCTATCTATACCCAAATCTCGCCACGCTCCCCGCTGCATGCTGGAGCTTCTACATGCTACTGCTACTGCCCTCAAAGCTGCTGCTGCAGCTACCTGTTACTGCTGCTGCTGTGCTATGCTACTGCTGATTCTGCTGCTGCTGCAGCTATTCTTGCTGCTGTGCTGCTGCTGCAGCAGGTTCTGCCCCCCCCCCCCTTTCCTCTCACATACACACACACACACTCCCATATATATACCTATATATATATCATCCTCTATATATATATACATACATATATATATATCTATCTATATATAACTAGATATCTATATATATTCACACTCATCTACACACTCTAACACACACTAACACACTCACACACTAATACACACACACACACTCACAACACTAACAACACACACACACATAAATATATACATAGCCATATATATATATATAAACTTAATATATATATATATATATATCTACACACACTCTCAACTATATATATATATATATATATATATATATATATATATATATATATATATATATATACATACACCCAAAATATATATATACATATACACACACACAAGCACACTTACACATATACATATATATATATATATATATATACACATAGACATATACACACACAAGCACATAGATATAAATACACACATATATATATAAATATATATACATAAACACACATACATATAAATATATACATATATATATATATATATAGACACATATACACTAACACAACACAACACACAACAACACACAAACCACACGCCCCACTCACGCCCAACGACCCCGACACTCACCAATACCCTAAAATATATAAAATATAACTCGAAAACTCTAGCACACACTCCCCGATACTGACCCAACGCGCGCACAAACCCGAAATGAGGAAACCAAGTCGAAATGACCGTTCGGTCATTTCGACGAACACGTGGTGCGCGGCTCGGAAAACCTCCTAAAACGCACACCAAACGAACTCGGAATCGGCCCAAAATTTACCCATGCGCTCTACACGATGTCTAGATCCTAGAAAATGCGCTCCCGCGTCGATTCTAGGCCCGTGGCGGAAACGCGCACGTACTTAGAATCGACGACGACGAAAAGCCCCAATTTCGCCCGAAATGCCGTTTCTCCGTGACACAACTTCCCGTATCCAAACGGAGACACGCACTCACCCTCTAGACACCCGACAACGTCTACCTAGGTCCATCTAACCTAGAGCATCACCCAAAATTGGGCCAAATTCGGATTCCATCCGAATTCGACATAAAACCTAATGTCAAAGTCTCTAAACTCATCCAAACTAGTTTCAACTTCCTCCTACGGGTAGGGTTAGGGTCTATGAAGGTTCTACAACACTAATTACACTACACAAAAGTAATTAGGAAGGGAAAAGTTAGGTTTTACCTCTTGAGAGTTAAAATCCCAAGGCCAAAGTCTTACAACCCCTAGAAATTACCTCCCTCAAGCTCCAAGCCACCAAAACTAGTCTCCACACAAAGTCTAGGCTCCACACACCTAGGTTAGAGAAAATGTAAGGTTAGGGTTAGCTTAAGGAAGAAGGAATGAAAGAAGAAGGAAGAAAAGTGAAGAAGAGACTTACTTTGGAGAAGAAGGAAGAAGGAAGAAGAAGTGGAGAAGAAGAAATGAAGAAGAAGAAGTAGAATGAAGTAGAATACAAAGAGGGATGGGGGCTGGTGCTGTGGTGTGCGGGTGGGAGCGGGTAGGTAGGCCGGCCAAGTCAATTAAAGGGGGTTTACAAAGTTCCAAATTCCCAAAACGCCCCTACTCACTTGGTTTTGGGTTCCGGGTCTCCAAATGCACTCAAACTAGCTCCAAATCTCTCCAACTAACCTCCTAAAAATAAAATAATAAATCTAAGCCCCAAAATAATTCTCACAAGGGTGTGGTCTGGGTCGGACATGGGTCCACTAGGGTCGGACATGGGTCCAGGCTAGCCAAAACCCTAAAATAATCATTAAAAAATAATACAAGCACTATTTAAATATAAATATAACTAATTAAATATAATCCACTATTTATCAAAAAAAAAAAAACCCTATTTTCTAGAATTGGGTAGTGACACATGCATATTAGATGAATATGATAGCAATGATGCAAGTTTTGCGACATCGATACGTTCCTACGTACATATAGGACTACGTGTAGCCAAACACATGTAAGTTCCTATAAGTACGTATGATATGTCGATGTAAGACACCCTCATAATGTATTTTTAGAGTGTCATGGCACGCGTATCTTGGCACGTTGTTCAATGCTACGCAACTATTGGATTGTTAGACAAGAACGTCAACTGAAAGTTGAGGTTGTGCAACGATCTTTCGTGTTGTCCTAGAGTAGTTAGAGTGTATGGTTATTGATTAGAATATATTTAACATGGCATCATGGATCTTCTACTCTTCCAGCAGAGGATGTCCAACAGACAGCATCGCACCCACAAATAGCAGGCAAGTGTACCTTGCCATGATGTATCACAGTTCCTTGCCTTAATTATCTTATTTAGTTATTATAGTTATTTGATATGGTTGATGTGTATATTTACCCTAAGGTCGTGAGACGTTGCTTAGCGTCCAAACAAGATTCGGGTATCGACGCCGTACGCAGAGTCGAGTAACGTCACTTAGAGAGTTAATACCACAATCCCATTTCACGTGCTTGTATTCTTGCATGTCAGATCGTAGGACACTTGATACTATTTCATGTGACAGAATCCTTCTTGAGGTATTCATGGTGATTCTGTATAGGATTACAGGACTCGTGATATGAGACTTGCATATTATATACATATATTATTATGACTCCTTGTACTAGCTAGAGGTCTTGATCTTGCGTGTTATGAACATGAGACGTCGTGGATATGAGACGTGAGGTTACATTGGGTAGGAAGAGACACACCATACTACAGGTTGATTATATATATATATATATATATATATATATATATATATATATATATATATATATATATATATATATATATATATATATATATACTATGTTACTGGAGGTGCCTTAGACTCTGTCCCAGATCTTTGACATATTTATTGGCCCTACGAGATATTACTTGCTGCTATTGGCTCCCCGACACAAAGCCTGTAGTAGTTTTAGCCTGAGTACGAGTGATGTTCTTATATGCATATCACTTAAATGGTTATATTAGTTTACCCTTTAGTATGTGGCAGTATACTATTTTACTTTGGTATGTTGTTTCTTGTACCTTGTTACGTCCCTCTGAAGACCTAGTCCCTCACTAGTTTTGCAGCATAGACCATTGTGGAGCCTGCCTGGAGTTGCTGATTTGTGTTATTTTGCCATGTGGGCATTGATACCAGGTACTTATATCATTTTTACTAGAGTTATGCTATTCTTTATATTATTGATTCATCTACTGATGTAGCCTAGTTTTTATAGACTCATATTCCTCCTCGAGTCTATTCGAGATTGTGTGTTACTGGGCAGACGACTTTAGCACATGTAGCTCATTCTTATTGTATTTTGTTCATTGTGGATTGAGGCATAGATATTTATATTTACTGGATTATCTAGATAGTGACCATTATAATATAGCTTATATGTATTCGAGTCGGACCAGAGTCTGGTCGAATGTGTAGCTGGCATGTTACGTATTCCTAGTCCTACGTATTTTGTGACTGAGGTGTTACAACCCCAGACTTCTTCGACTTGGCACGTGCAGGCGTATAGTATGAAGAGTCCAAGTTTGGGTTTTCACCATTCTCAGCATGGCGCATAGGGTTAGCGCTGCATGAGATTCAGTCGAAAACTGAGGTTCGATTGCTGCTAGAGTCGTATACGGCCATCTACCTGCGGCCGTCAACCGATGCCTTATAGTGAGTCTTATGCGGCCTCCTCCTTGGCCGCATAGAGCTTGCATCAGCACCCGAACATCTAGCATCGTAGTATTTTTCTCTGCCGGAGTTTTGGTGCTGAGTGTTTTCTGTGTCAAGTGAGGATGCTGCATGGACAACCTGGGTGGACGCCTGGCGAGCGCCTTCAGCAACAGAGAGAGAGACAAGGATCACAAGCTCCACAGTTGGGTGAGACACATCGGCCTTTGCAACCCATGTCCTGCGGGTCTTCTTGGGCTTTGCCAGCCTTGACGAAGGACTAACGATTCCCTCCGAGAGTATCCTCTTGAAAGCTTGTGGGTCGAAGTGGACCACCAGCCTCCTTTGAGTTGAGCCAAGATTGGATGCATTGAATTGTGTCACAACTTTCTCATTAGAGGAGAAAGATCGTCCACAGTAGAGTCGCCACCTTGTTCGCCATTAAAATTAATTTCTTTAATAACAAACAGAAGAAAGTATAAAAAGGTTCTAGACAGACAATCTAAGTATAAATTTTTGGTTCTGGGATATGAAAATGGACAAAGGACGCTATGGCGGCTCCTTTACTCCGTTGACGATCCGACGAGTGAGTGAGAGGTGCTCTCTTCTCTTCTCTTTCTTGAGCCTGGGTGAATGTATGCAACACTCTGGGAGGGTATGGTCTCTCTCTATGAAGCAAAAAAGTTGACCTTTGGGACGTCCAAGTTGCTCCTATTTATAGCCATCGTGTTGATGGGTTATAGGTGCCGCATATGTCTCTGTTTGGTGGCCACATAAGGCTCCTTCAACATAATACGGTTGTAACTGTAGCCGCATATCATGGGCAGATTGTCACGTGGTCTTGGTTAAGATATGCTGTTGAAGAGATCTCGGGGTGGTTGCGTGTGTGACTTGGTCAATTGGACATGTAGTCAGCACTGATTGCGCAAGAAATCATTTTCTGTTGTAACGGGAAGATCTTGTGAGTTGGAGGCCGCATAGCAACTTGGCCGCATATGTCTTTCTGTGGCCGCATGGCATCGTAGCCGCATACGCGCTCTCGTTGGACCTTTTGGTCACATGGCGTTATGGCCGCATGCACGCTCTCGTTGGGCTTTGGTCTAATGGACATTTAAGCCGCATGGTGTTTTGGCTGCATGCGAGCTCTCGTCGGTCTTTGGTCAAATGGACACTTAAGTCGCATGCTGACGAGGCCGTATGGGTCTTGTAGCCGTATATGTAGGACACGTGGCATGGCATATTTATCGAAGTAATTAATGCACTGATGTGACTTGTTGTCTTTTCATGAGCTGTCGTCTTCATGAGTCTCAAAGCGTCTTAGACTGATGAATGATGTGTCAGAGTTTGACAGACATTAGAATCTGTGTCGAAAGCTTTTATGTGGCCTCCCTGCTATGTGGTCGTTCTGGCCGCATATAGTATACTATGCGGCTTCTCTGCGACTTGGTTGATCATGCCGTATGTGGCTGCTTGAGGTAGTAGTGGCGCATGGAGAGCATAAAGAGCTTCATCTTTTGGAGAGTTTTGATGCATGGAGGTTTGTCGTATGTACGCGTGGCACTGTACAGTTGTATACAGACAAAAGCAATCATGACTCTCTGACGTAAGCGCTAACACTTCACCGAATATGAGATATTTGCAGAGTAATTAATGTTGTCAGAGTCATTAAAGTTTTGACTGATGGAAGTGACACCCTGCGGCTAGCTTGCCTATATCTAAAATCCCTGTCGCATGTCTTTAGGATTATTGCCTGTGCCGCATGGACAAAGATGTGTTGTGTGCCGCATAGAGAGTTCACTGTCCCCTAGCTCATGGACCTTGGAAGCACTGTCTTCGTTCGACCATTGCCTGAGCTGGAGGATCATTGCCTCGAGGATGCTGCCTATGTTGTATGCAGCATGACCTTTACCGAATCAGGCCCTTAGGCACATGGCTGCTCGGGCGCATAAACATGAAGAATTTTTATGCTCCTACAGCTCCGTCGGATGATGAGTTATAGATAAGAGCCATTGGTGGTCTACATAGGGGTACGTACTACGGTACGGAATCCTACGACGCCTATGTTGTGTTACAGTCCTCTAGGACACCCTATGCCGATGTGCATACCCCATAGCCCTCACAGGAGTCACAGCAATCCCAAGAGAGAGTTGATCTTCAGATAGCATCTCTGCGTGATGAGTTGATACAAAGGATTACGGTGCAGCGGCAGACGAACGATGTGACGCTCATAGCATATTTGGAATCGCTGGAGCGTAGCATCATGGAGCTGAGGGATCTGGCCACGTTGACAGAGCGCAACGTGACGTCGCTGTAGGAGTCGCAGTTGACCGTGGGCACTATACTATCGAGGATGTAGGCATCACATATTGAGATGAGCAAGCGAGTGGAGACCATAGGCGCTACACTATCGAGGATGCAGGCATCACATCTTGAGATGGGCGAACGAGTGGAGCATAGTACTAGGAGGATGTTATTTGTCATGGATACTTGCGACGCTCGACTGATATAGTTGGAGCAGCGACATCCTCCTACTCCGCTTGCATCGTCATCTACATCAACTCCTGCATCAGGTTCCGTGACGCTTACACATGAGAAGTTTGATGCGCTATTATCTCAAATTTGATGCGGCTCCTCCTCCTGATCAGTAGTAGTTTTATTTGACATGTGTGTGTTGGCCCATTCATGAGAGTTTGTACTTATTATTTGTACACTTTTATTGTATGACTTATTTGTATATTTTTATTGTGTGACTAGATATTGTGTGACTACATTCGGGCCTTAGAGTCATCTTTTTGTTGATTTATTTCATCATTATTGTTGTGTGATTGTACCGGTGTTGAGTGTTCCAACGAAGGGGTCGACAAACCTAAGAAATTTAACAGAGGGTTGCTTCGAGTCTGTCTATTTATTTAAAATATGATACTGCAGGCATGTTATACTATGATATTGCAGGCATTCATTTATTTCTATTTTTTATTTTTCAATATTAGCAACATTTAGCAACGTTTAGTGACATTCGGTGACATCCATACGCGTCGCTAATGACGTCGCTAAACTGTCTCATTTTTTATTTATCAATATCAACGACGTTTAGCGACGTTTAGTGACGTTCAGTTACGTCCTTATGAGTCGCTAATGACGTTGCTAAACTGTCTCATGGCATTGCTGATCGTCACTAGACGTCGCTAATTATTGCTGACATAGAAATTTTGGCCATGTTAGCTATTCGTCGCTGATTATGTCGCAGGTAGTCGCTAAATTTAACGACAATTACCGACCAAATTTAAATATCAAAAAATTGGCGACACTCGACGCTAAGAGTCACCATTTTTGTGACTTTCTAACGTCGCTAAATTACGTCGTTTGAGCGATATTTTCAACGTTGTTTTGATCAGCGACTAGCTTTTTCGCGACTAAGTACAAATGTCGCTAAATACGTCGCTACTCAGTATTATTGACGTATTTTTGACATTTGGCGACGCTTTTCTGCATCATTAATTTGCCTTATTCTGGTAGTGTGGCTACTCACAAGTTGGTAGAGAGCAGAAATGAAAGAGGTGCTTCAAGACTCCGCTCGCGCGACCCCTACTGCACGATCACCTGCATTGCCAAAAACAGATGATCAATACCTCCACTCCTATTTTCTAAGCTCGAAATGAAAGCGCAATTCAACGAACAAAAGCAATGAAATCCATCGAAACCGTTCAAAAAAACACAAACTTGAAAACCAACTCGAAAGCACAAAAGCAACAATGCGACAGCGAAAAATAGGCAAAAAAACTTGCAGCGGATAGGTCCCTCTTAACTCTGCCGCTTAAAAATAGATTTCGAAGAAGCTAATCCATAACGAGAAAAAGAGCTTGATTCAATCTATCCCGATCGAACGATACCGAAAGTATTTCTTAGCCGCGGGGGGGACGGGGCACCACACCTCCCCCCCCCCCCCGGCAGCCCCCTCCTCCCCGCTACCACTGCTGCATCGCCGTTGTCAGAGAAGGAGGGAGGAGGGTGCTGCCGGAGAGAGAGAGAGAGAGAGAGAGAGAGAGAGAGAGAGAGAACGAGGGAGGGATTTTTGCATGGGCATAATCGTTATTTCAGGCCTAATTTAACGTCTGTTAACGGCAGAAACTAAATTATGTGTAAATTGAGCCAAAAATGAAAAAAACAAGTTTATTTTTAATCTAGGGTCTTATTTTGCGAGAAGTGTTTATCAAAGGAGAGATTTTTTTGCACTTTATCCAAATTTAAGCCCTAATACGTCTAATTAAAAAATCTATGCCGTGAACTATTATTTGTTGTTTACCTTTTTCTATTATATCCTTTTTTTAGCATATATAGTGAAATTTCATTGCTATTATGCATAAGAGAGAGGGTATAATGGAAAAAATAAAAAATAAAAAATAAAATAAAAATTTAGGGTCAAGCTGGTATAAAATCCATAGTCTAAACGCTAATTAGCCTGATTACATCACATGTGGTTCCCTTTATAAAATCCCCATTCTCTTCACTCTCATTCTCGTTACAAATTCTCTTTCTATAGAATTTTTCTAGAGAGAAATGGCGATGATCAAGTTGATCAAGGCTAGGAAGATCTTCGACAACCATGGAAATCCCACAGTGGAGGAGATCATTTCTCTACCTAAACCATAACTTTTTAACTTTGATCCGTGATTTAGGTTTTCTTTTGTGTGTGTGAGATTATGATATATTTAGCGGTGATCAATGATGGAAACGGGGTTCATCCCCATGATGAAATAACATGGATTTGATCCATGGAAATCGGTCACCCATGGTTGGGTTCGGCCAAGTACTTAGTCATTTTTTTGGATGCAGTTTTTGTGACAAGATTCGATTTTAGAAGGCTATTTTAGATCTGTTGCAGTCATTATTTGGCTCGGTCTTCAATAAGAAAATTGTAGAGAAATGTTTTCTCTTTCACCTAGGTTTTGAACCAGGTAATTTGGAGGTGTATTAAAGAAGTTATGATCATTTGAAGTAGCATATCTATTCATATTCCGTATGCAACATTGATGCATTATCTTTCTCCATGCATTGGGGGGATGGAAGAACGAATCTTGGAAAATGTAAGGGATGCCCTTGGGACTTCTCCATGCAAAGAATGTGGTATACCCAAGAGACACATCCTTCCTATAAATAGAGGGAAGATGGTGAAGGTTGAACATAACAAGTAGCAAAAAGAACAACATACAACTTGTAATTCTCACTCTTGTAATCCACCTCAAGTGATTTTGTGAGAGAAAGTGATCCTCAAGTTAAGTTGTATCAACTTGAGAGAAGGCCCTTTTGTAATCTTTTATTTGATTATAGTAAAAACGTTAAAGTAGGGACAGGTGGAGGACGTAGGCTCAAATTGAGCTGAACCTCGGTAAATCTTGTGTGTGTGCATTCTCTTATTTTCTCTTTTCTTCCATTTTTTTATTCTTATCTCATCACAAAAATGAAAATATCTTATTTTTTCCAACAGTGGTATCAAAGTACAGGTTGTTAATCTTTTTGTGTTGGGATGGAGACTCCATTGGTAGCATTCGAATGATCAGCTTGAATAGCCGTAATTGGATGATATGGAAGGTGAAGATGATGGACCTACTCTATTGCAAGGACCTCTATGCACCGATTGAAGATGAATCTTCCAAGCCGGAGTCCATGACGACAGAATATTGGAAGAAGCTTGACTGAAAGACTATCGACGCCATTCGACAATGGGTGGATGATACCGTATTCCACCATGTGTCAAATGAGACTTCGGCGAACAACTTGTGGAAGAAACTTGAAGATCTCTACGTGAGGAGGACCGTCGACAACAAAGATTTCTTGATTCGAAAGCTTGTCAATCTCAAGTTCAAGGAAGGTGATTCCATATCTGAACATCTGAATGAAATTCAAAGCATTGTTAATCAGCTTGCAGCCATAAAGATGGTGTTGGACGAGGAGCTTCAAGCTCTTCTTTTTCTTAGCTCATTATTGGATAGTTGGGAGACTCTGATGGTGTCTCTTTGTAACTCCACACCTGACGAAGTTATATCTATAAACCAAGTTACAAGCAGCCTTCTGAATGAAGAAATCCAGAGAATGTCATCTGGATCCTCCCATTCTCATGCCCTTGTCACCGAAAATAGGGGGAGGAGCAAAAGTCGACAACCTCAAAACCGAGACAAGTCGAGAGAAAAATCAAAGGCTAGGAAGGATATTTGTTGCTATTACTGCGGGAAGAATAGACACATAAAATAGAAATGTCGCAAGCTCAAGCGAGAACAAAAGGAAGGGAGGACCAATGAGAAGCAAGAAAATAATAAAAGTTCGTCGTTGCCACTGACAATGAAATTGTGCTTTTCTCTGCATGTGAAGAAGACTGTGCAAATCTTACTTGCCAAGACTTAGAATAGGTGATTGATTCTGGTGCCTCCTACCATGCTACTCCTCAGAAGGACTACTTCACTTCGATTCGTGAAGGTAACCTTGGAACTATAAAAATGGATAACAAAAATCCTTCTCAAATTATTGGCATTGAAAATATTTGTGTTACTACTAACCTTGGAACAAAGATGATTCTAAAAGATGTTAAATTTATGCCTGATCTTTGTCTCAATCTTCTCTCTACCGACAAGCTTGATGAAGAAGGATATGTCACGCCCCAGTCCCAAAATATCGAGGGACTAGACACGTGACAATGGCCAGCAGCACGCACCGATGGACAAATCCAATATAATGGATCCATCGGGACATACTTAAGTTGTATTACAATAGTCAGGGTTTACTAATCTCATCCACAGAATAAAGATAGCAACATCAGCAAAAGAAGTAAACAACATCCAGTTACAAGTAATTAAAAATCGGGGAACAACCCGATAATAAGTCTGTTTACACAAGTTCAATTAAACAGGAAAATAAAGAGTTTATTGGCCAAATAAAACTGAGCATGGCGAAGCAGTTGTTCAGGAGAAGTCCTTAGCGATCACCTCGTCCTCAGGTACTGGTACTGTTCCATGAAGTGCTCCTGATCCGTATACCTCTGGATAAACCTCGTCTGCTAATCCTGGGGACATAATCCGGATCCAGGTCCTCAGGGGACATAGCAAGGTACAAGAAAGCTCAAGCCAAAATAATGCAGTGCAGGAAATAAATGAAATAAATAGGGTAAATAAATAACCAACTAAGTGATATGCAAGTGAGAGTTTTAGTCATACTCAGGCTGAAACTACTACAGGATCAGTGTCAAAGAAACCATAGCAGTATTCACTCGAAGGGCTAGTACGGTACCAAAGCTCTGTGTCAGAGTCTAAGGCACTTCCATTAAGTTATTATATATATATATATATATATATATATATATATATATATATATATATATATATATATATATATATATATATATATATATATATATATATATATATATATATATATATATATTCAGCCTTTTGTATGGTAATTCTCTCCCCACCCAATGTAATCTCACGTCACAGTTCCATAATGTCTCATGTTCATGTCACGCAAGATCAACTAATGCAATAAGTCATAATAAAATCTAAGCATGTAAAGATGTCATAATCCTGTATCCTATACAGAATCACCTTGAATATTCAGGAAGATTTCGTCTCATAATCTGTGTCAAGTGTCCTGGGTATAATGTACTTGATATGGCAAGTACGAGAAATATAAATGTCACGATATCCATCTCTAGGTGACGTTACACAACCCTACGTACGGTGTTGGCACCCGACTATTAATCGGAAGCTAAGTAAGTCACACGGCCCTAGGGTTGAGTATTTACAACAATCACAAGAAAATAAATCAAGAGAAAATGAATCATTATACTGCAATTATGGCAAGGTACACTTGCCTGGGTTTTTGGTTCCAATTGTAGCTCTGGCTTCAGCTGAGATTTCAGGCAGTACTCCGGTTGCTGAAATAGACATCACCATCAGATCCAGAAAATATTAATCAGCTAAAAATGCCTGTCCTTGAGTCCAATTTGGAGACAAGAGCAAAAATGACATTTTCGGGTTAAAGCGGGGTCCACATGTGGGCCGCTTTGCACCGAAAAATATGTCAGGGTCAAAGGTCTCCAAATCTGTCCAACTTAGTGTCAACAGGTCAGGAACAATGATACGAACCCAACGGAACTTCCAGAATTGGATTCCGATGAGCCGTTCTCAAAATTGCCCATCGAGTGGAGCCTGTGGAGCCCACGACACGCGATTTTGTCAACGTTCTCAGAATCGAACCAAACTTGGCTCACAGGACCAGCGTATTGCTATGAGTCCGATGGCGCAAGTTTTGTCTCGATCCGACGTGTGTACACTAAGTTACAGCGAAAACCAAAAAGGTCGGATACGGGGCGGTGTCCGCATATATGTACTGATTTCGGTGTGCACGCACATCCGAATCAACTTCTGTGAAATCCCGCACATCCGTATCAACGACGTGCACGTATCGGTGAAGACCGCGTGCGACCAAGTCATCCCGTTTGGCGGGGCGTACTCAGTTCCGGGGTGAAACAGGGCGTTGGTTTTCCTATTTTTGGATCGCGGTTCGCGATCGCCACAGGGCGCGATGCACCGAGCGGTTTGCACGGGCACCGAGGGGGTCATGCAGGCTACGCGATGCAACTGACGGAAAAGAAATCGGGGTAGCGAGGAGGGAGATACGCGTACCTGAACAGGGTTAAAAAAACTCAAAATATCTCGTGTCCGACACGATGCGAAGGGCCGTGTCCGTGTCCTGAGTCCTGTGTCCTAGGGTTTAGGGCTAGGGGATGCTGCCGGAGCTGAGGTGGAGGGGCCGGAGGGAGGCTGGGGTCGGCGGCGCTGGCCGAAGGCGGCCGGGGAGCAGAGGCGGCCGGCGCGCGGGAGGCTGGACGGAGGCTGGGGCGCGGTCGAGGTCGGCTGCTGGGCCGCTGCGGGCGGGGAAGAAGGGGGAGGAAGGAGGAGGTCGTCGGTGGCTGAGCTGGGAGGCAGGGCACGGCGGGTGTGCGGTGGCGGCGAGGCGGTGGGGAGTCCGGGCGGAGCTGAGACGGGAGAGGGTGGCCAGAGGGGAACCGTCGGGCGGCTGAACGATTGGGGAAGAGAGAGGGGGTTCGGCGGGTCGGGTTGGTGGCGGGTCGGGTCGGGTCTAATGGATCTGGCCCGATCTACTAAACAGGATGCGGGTTCGGGTCGGGCTAATGGGTCGGGTCTGGGTTAGACCCGGATCCGACCTGCTAAGGATTTGGTTTAATAAAACCGGTTTGGTTCAATTATTGGTTTGGTTTATTTCAAATAAACCCGGTTTATTTTGGTTTAATAAATTAATTAGTTTTTAGGGCTTTTAAAATGCTTTCGGGGTCCAATAAATTCCCAGAAAATTATCCTATGTCTAGTTTTTCATTTTACACCATAAAATATTATTTTCATAATATTTTAATATTATTTATTATCATATAGAAATCCTTTAATAATTAGAACACCTGAATTTAATTACAATAAAATCCCAGAAAATTTCAGAAAATTGTGAAAAATACAAATTTAAAAATTCTTAAAAATCAGGAGGATTACAATCTACCCCATTAAGAGGATTGCGTCGTTGCAATCAAAGAATAACCGGTCAACAGAGATGACACGGTTGCAAACATTGTTCGAAGCACATCAAAATCAAGGAGAATCAAGGTTAAGAGTAACACCTAGGAAAAATTATTTCCCTAAGCATTAAAAGTTATGAAATTTCCCAAATATGGGAAATCTAGACAATTACTGTTTTAGAAAACCAGGTTATCTTTCAAAAACATATCAGTTTTGTAAACCCCCAGATTTTGCAAGAATTTTAAATTGGAATTTTTTCATAATTTTCTGGAATTTTCTGGGAATTTTCCGTAATTAAAAACATGGTTTTAATTATTAAATGATTTTTAGTTGATAATAAATAATATTAAAATATTATGGAAATAATATTTTTGGGTGTAAAATGGAAAACTGGACTTAGGGTAATTTTCCTGGAATTTATTGGACCCCAGACCTATTTTTAATTACCTGAAAACATTTATTTATTTATTTATTTAATTATTTAATTATTTAATTATTTATCTATTTATTTATTTAATTAAAATCCTAAACTATAAACCCGGCCCAATACTTGGGCCCAGCCCGCGGCCCACCTGGCTAGGCCAGCCCGGCCCATCTGCATCTGGGTCGGGTTCGGGTCGGTCAGACCCGCTAACGACCCGCCCAAACCCGCTACTAGTCACCCCTGACCCGTTCTCCCCCTCCTCCGTCGCATCCGTCGGGAGCCGCTACGCGCGCCGCTGCGAGCGCCACAGGCCTCGCCCTGCCACGCAGCTCCGCCCCCTCCGCCGCCCTTCCCGGCCACCTCCCCTCTCTCCTCCGCTCTCAGCCCTTTAAACCCCCCCCCCCGTTCGTCCCCGTCCACCGTCTCCTCGCCGTCGACGCTCCGCCTCGCCGCTGCCACCACCGCCTCTGCCTCGCCGCCCCGTCGACGAAGCCGCCACGCCGCCTCCTTCCTCCTCCTCCGCAGCAGCTCAGCAGCAGCAGCGGGCCAGAACCGGCCAGCCTCGGCCCGCCGCCTCCGGCGCCTGCCTCCCAGCGCGCCGCCGGCCAGCCCCAGCCTTCCTCCGGCCGGCCCCCCGCCTGAGCTCCGTCGAGTCCAGCAAACCCTAACCCTAACCCTAATTTTCCCCAATTTCGTGTCGGCGTGTCGGACACGACACGGACACGAGAAAACCCGATTTCTGAGCCCTGTTCAGGTACTCATATCTTTCTCCTCGCTGCCCCGTTTTCAATTCCGTAAATTGTGTTGCGAAGCCTGTATGACCCTCTCGGTGCCCGGACAAACCGCTTGGGGCATCGCGTCCTGTGGTGATCGCACACTGCGATCCAAAAACAAGGAAAAATCAGACCCTGTTTTACCCCGGAACTGAGTACGCCCCGCCAAACGGGACGACTTGGTCGTGCACGGTCTTCACAGATACGTGCGCGCCGTCGATACGGAC
Organism: Iris macrosiphon; assembly: GCA_036927795.1. Lineage (NCBI taxonomy): Eukaryota > Viridiplantae > Streptophyta > Magnoliopsida > Asparagales > Iridaceae > Iris > Iris macrosiphon. Next base: position 50,664,816 of record JAYESA010000019.1, on the reverse strand, counting down.
GTGTGGGATTTCGCAGAAGTCGATTCGGGTGTGCGTGCACACCGGGATCAACGCGTATCCGCGGACATCGTCCCGTATCCGACTTTTCTGAATTTTACCCTATCTTCCTGTACACATGTCGGATCGAAACGAAACTTGCGCCATCGGAATTGTAGCGATACGCTGGTCCTGTGACCCAAGTTTGGTTCGATTCTGAGAACGTTGACGAAATCGCGTGTCGTGGGCCCCACAGGCCTCGCTCGACGGGCGATCTTGTGATCGGCTCATCGGAATCCAATTCTGGAAGTTCCGTTGGGTTCGTATCATCGTTCCTGACCTGTTGACACTAAGTTTGGTGAATTTGGAGACCTTTGACCCTGACACATTTTTCGGTGCAAAGCGGGCCCACATGCGGACTCCGTTTTGACCCGAAATTGCCGTTTTGTCCTTGTCTCCAAATTGGACCCAAGGACAGGCGTTTCTAGCTATTTGATATCTTCTGAGCATGATGGTAATGTTTATTTCAGCATCCGGAGTCATTTCTGAAAATTTTCCCGAGATACAAACTATAATTGGATCCAAACATCAGGCAAGTACCTGCACTTCAAGTTTATTCTTTATATTGTGATAATTAGTTCCTTGCTCTACTAGTACTATTGGATGTTACACGTAGTGTTAGAACACTGTATTTCATGTCTTGAATACTGGATTTCATGTCTTGAATACTGGATTTCATGTCTTGCTTTTCGTGTCGGGTGGGAGAATACTAGAAGGCATGTAGTTTACCCTTCCCCCTGTCGTGATTGCTAGCTGTTGGTACGCGACTGTACCATCAGCCTTATTCCTGATTGTTCCTGACTGCTAGTCGTCTATGACGGCCTTATTAGCCTTATAAGCCCCTACATGCCAACTATGTATTCTAAATACACAAGTTCACACACAATAGTTCTTGTCTTATTGCAGTTCCTGTTGTCTTGTTATAGTTACATTTTCTTGTCTCACTATATTACTGTTTTACTCATATTCCTGGTTTATAGTAATTAATCATGTTTTACTTATAGTCCTGATTTATAGCATTAATTCTCAGTTAATTTCACTACTTACTTATGCCTATTCTCAACATGATGCTTAGTCAGTTATTTTCTACCTGTCACAAATATTTAGTTTAAATTTTGTTGTGCATTGTGTACTTTGCTCCTTTCCTGACTGGATCCGTTGTTTTAGGCAATGATGAGGACTATGCCCCCACCTATTATGGCCCCTATGAGATAGCAGGTGATACAGTTGAGAAGCCGGTTCCCACTCAGGAGACTACTTCTGAGGAGTAGTTAGCAGTTAGTTATTCATTTCCTTTCAGCACAGCAATCGGGTTTGTCCCCGATTTATCTTCTGGATTCTGTATTAAACCATTAATTTGTATATCACAATTTGTCTTATGAAAACTTAACATTTCTATTCCCTGTTATTTTCCTTGTCTATTTACTTTACTGTGGATGAGATAGATTTTATTACCTGTGATTATGACCTAGACAGCGTACTACCGCCGACACTGCGGCGTAGGCTGGACGTACCCACGTACTCGTGCCCGAATATTCGGGTGCGGGTCGTGACACATTTTTGTGGTGGCCCATGCAGGTCAACGACTAAATTGTTCGGTTTCAACTCAGGGACCGAACAGGCCTGCAATAAGATAGGAAAGTTTAGGATCTCATCCACTTGCTTGAATCGTTCTTGATATCCATATCGGCTTCGAATAAATTCCTTGACTTGCATCCTGCCTTGATTCCTGTGCGCCTCTCATCGTTTATTTTGGATGCAGAGTAAAGGATCTACCAGCAAGCGACGAGGTTCCTACAAGATCACCACGAGATGCTCTACCAGCATAACCGTGGAGAACGCGCAGACCCTTGGAGTAGCTAATGTGCGTAAGTGATTTGTACATACCGTTCCTAGTATTGTTTAGCTCGTGCCTATTGGTTCGTGACCTCAGCCCCAACATAGTAATTTTAAACTTGCTAATAACCTGGTATGCTTTTATATTTGATAACTATTGTAGAGTCTTTTGTTATGTGCTTATTGTGTGTTATTTTGTGAACTTAAATAATTTGTACCTCCTTTCATCATCATTTAGCGCACTTAATTTTGCTGTACTTGATTTATGCTGCTATTCTATAGTCTAGTTTTGCAAGCTTACTCTTTATCGAGCTTGTTCATGACAAGTGTATTATTGGGGAGGCCCACAATAATACATTTCAGAATCAGTGTATTACGGTCTGATCAACCATAGTGCGCTTGATTCGCCCTTCGAAATAATACTTTACGTGGATTGAGATATACAGTTGACTAGTATACCTGCCCTAGACATGTCTGAGCATAACTGTATTAATACGAGCATGTGAATAGGAATTACCAAGATAGGATTCAATTCACAACTACGTGACAATTCCTATTTGAATTCTTTAAACGCCTTGATCCCGATATTTTGTTCTATCACCTCACCCTTGAACTCTTTATTATTGATCTTCGTCTTCCCTTATTCCGGAAAGACGAAATCTCATGCTTGGTATAAGTTAGATACACAGAGAATACTAGATATGTCCCATAGGCCGATCACATACTTGAGGGGTATTCTTTCGAAATTAAGGACATATCATATGTGATACAATCGGCGTTGAAGTTTCGAGGATTGAATGACATGAGTAAACATATTAAGGAATATTTTCTTAAGGTATATAGCCTTATGTGATGGATGGATAAATTCTAAGTTGGGTAGCAGTGCATTGTCAACTCAAGATAAATTTCTTCTTAGATTGTGACCGAGTAAGATTAGATTGGGAGAGGTTCAAGCCATTCTAATTTTGAAAATCTGGAGGATAAAAATATAGAATTTCAGACTTGAACATTGGTGGACTACATTTAATTTATTTTTCAATTTGATGATTTGAATTAAGAATTAAAATTTGATGGTTGGACTACCTAGTTGGAATATTGAAGATGTGAATGGAATTTAAAAAGTTGAAGCATACAATTGTGAATGGGAATACTATTGGACTCGAATTACTTCCAGAAGAAATTATGATAATTAGAATCGTGAGGTAAATTTATAAGCATATGCAAATCTTGAAGGTGTTATATGGACTTAATTTAAATTTCACCTGTGGGTAATTTGAGGAAGTAAGAAGTAATAACCATAGGTTGAATTTCTGATTGGAACAGTAGTCATCTTAACCTTGAAGTGATTGCAGTGGATAAGATTTGGATTTTTATTTATCGCAAGGAGATTTCGATTGATGTACATAAAGGGTTAACAGGTTATGGTTTAATTTTTAAAATTTCGAGGACGAAATTTTTATAAGTTGGGTAGATTGTAAACCCCCAGATTTTGCAAGAATTTTAAATTGGGATTTTTTCACAATTTTCTGGAATTTTCTGGGAATTTTTCGTAATTAAAAACAAGGTTTTAATTATTAAATTATTTTTAATTGATAATAAATAATATTAAAATATTATGAAAATAATATTTTTTGGTGTAAAATGGAAAACTGGATTTAGGGTAATTTTCCTGGAATTTATTGGACCCCAGACCTATTTTTAATTACCTGAAAACATTTATTTATTTATTTATTTAATTAATTAATTAATTATCTATTTATTTATTTAATTAAAATCCTAAACTATAAACCTGGCCCAATACTTGGGCCCAGCCCGCGGCCCACCTGACTAGGCCAGCCCGGCCCATCTGCATCCTGGTCGGGTTCGGGTCGGTCAGACCCGCTAACGACCCGCCAAAACCCGCTACCAGTCACCCCTGGCCCGTTCTCCCCCTCCTCCGCCGCATCCGCCGGGAGCCGCTCCGCGCGCCGCTGCGAGCGCCACAGGCCCCGCCCGGCCACGCAGCTCCGCCCCCTCCGCCGCCCTTCCCGGCCACCTCCCCTCTCTCCTCCACTCTCAGCCCTTTAAACCCCCCCCCCGTTCGTCCCCGTCCACCGTCTCCTCGCCGTCGACGCTCCGCCTCGCCGCTGCCACCACTGCCTCCGCCTCGCCGCCCCGTCGACGAAGCCGCCACGCCGCCTCCTTCCTCCTCCTCCGCAGTAGCTCAGCAGCAGCAGCGGGCCAGAGCCGGCCAGCCTAGGCCCGCCGCCTCCGGCGCCCGCCTCCCAGTGCGTCGCCGGCCCGCCCCAGCCTTCCTCCGGCCGGCCCCCCGCCTGAGCTCCGCCGAGTCCAGCAAACCCTAACCCTAACCCTAATTTTCCCCAATTTCGTGTCGGCGTGTCGGACACGACACGGACACGAGAAAACCCGGTTTCTGAGCCCTGTTCAGGTACTCATATCTTTCTCCTCGCTGCCCCGTTTTTAATTCCGTAAATTATGTTGCGAAGCCTGTATGACCCTCTCGGTGTCCGGACAAACCGCTCGGGGCATCGCGTCCTGTGGTGATCGCACACCGTGATCCAAAAATAGGGAAAAACCAGACCCTGTTTCACCCCGGAACTGAGTACGTCCCGCCAAACGGGACGACTTGGTCGCGCGCGGTCTTTACAGATACATGCGCGCCGTCGATACGGACGTGTGGGATTTCGCAGAAGTCAATTCGGGTGTGCGTGCACACCGGGATCAACGCGTATCCACGGACATCGCCCCGTATCCGACTTTTTTGAATTTTGCCCTAACTTCCTGTACACACGTCGGATCGAAACGAAACTTGTGCCATCGGACTCGTAGCGATACGCTGGTCCTGTGACCCAAGTTTGGTTCGATTCTGAGAACGTTGACGAAATCGCGTGTCGTGGGCCCCACAGGCCCCGCTCGACGGGCGATCTTGTGATCGGCTCATCGGAATCCAATTCTGGAAGTTCTGTTGGGTTCGTATCATCGTTCCTGACCTGTTGACACTAAGTTTGGTGAATTTGGAGACCTTTGACCCTGACACATTTTTTGGTGCAAAGCGGACCCACATGCGGACCCCGTTTTGACCCAAAATTGCCGTTTTGCCCTTGTCTCCAAATTGGACCCAAGGACAGGCATTTTTAGCTATTTGATATCTTCTGAGCATGATGGTAATATTTATTTCAGCATCCGGAGTCATTTCTAGAAATTTTCCCGAGATACAAACTATAATTGGATCCAAACATCAGGCAAGTACCTGCACTTCAAGTTTATTCTTTATATTGTGATAATTAGTTCCTTGCTCTACTAGTACCATTGGATGTTACACGTAGTGTTAGAATACTGTATTTCATGTCTTGAATACTGGATTTCATGTCTTGAATACTGGATTTTATGTCTTGCTTTTCGTATCGGGTGGGAGAATACTAGAAGGCATGTAGTTTACCCTTTCCCCTGTCGTGACTGCTAGTTGTTGGTACGCGACTGTACCATCAGCCTTATTCCTGATTGTTCCTGACTGCTAGTCGTCTATGACGGCCTTATTAGCCTTATAAGCCCCTACATGCCAACTATGTATTCTAAATACACAAGTTCACACACAATAGTTCTTGTCTTATTGCAGTTCCTGTTGTCTTGTTACAGTTACATTTTCTTGTCTCACTATATTCCTGTTTTACTCATATTCCTGGTTTATAGCAATTAATCATGTTTTACTTATAGTCCTGATTTATAGCATTAATTCTCAGTTAATTTCACTACTTACTTATGCTATTCTCAACATGATGCTTAGTCAGTTATTTTCTACCTGTCACAAATATTTAGTTTAAATCTTGTTGTGCATTGTGTACTTTGCTCCTTTCCTGACTGGATCCGTTGTTTTAGGCAATGATGAGGACTATGCCCCCACCTATTATGGCCCCTATAAGATAGCAGGTGATACAGTTGAGAAGCCGGTTCCCACTCAGGAGACTACTTCTGAGGAGTAGTTAGCAGTTAGTTATTCATTTCCTTTCAGCACAGCAATCGGGTTTGTCCCCGATTTATCTTCTGGATTCTGTATTAAACCATGAATTTGTATATCACAATTTGTCTTATGAAAACTTAACATTTCTATTCCCTGTTATTTTCCTTGTCTATTTACTTTACTGTGGATGAGATAGATTTTATTACCTGTGATTATGACCTAGACAGCGTACTACCGCCGACACTGCGGCGTAGGCTGGACGTACCCACGTACTCGTGCCCGAATATCCGGGTGCGGGTCGTGACAAGTTTATCATTTATAAAACATTCTAAATTATTGGCAAGTTCAAAATTACTAGGTTAATACTAGGTTATCAATTATTAACAATTTAAAACTGTTAGGTCAAGTCTAGGGTCACGAACCAGCAGGCACGAACTACAGAAATGCTAGAAACAGAACTACAAAAACTTACGCGCATTAGCAATTCCATGGTTCTGCGCGTCTCCCACAGTCATCGCGAAAGCTTGGCTGCGTCCTTGAGGTGGTGCCCTAAGCTGTTGCTGGACTTGCTGGTAGGGTGCTGCTTGAATTGCCAAGGGTGGCCTTGGTTGATGTCCTCCTGGTGCTGGTAGAGCTTGTTGGTTTGCCCTTGGTGCTCCTTCTCTACGTTCAGGGCAATCCCTTACTGCATGTTGTCTGGATTCGCAACCTAAGCACATTCGAATTTACGTCTACACTCCTTCTCAACATGACCTATCTTGCCGCAGTAGTAACAAGTAGGAAGAGTCAGGGTTTTGGATGCAGATCCCTGTGGTGCTTGGTGCTTGGTGCAGATGAGGTTTCTTGGCAGCTTCTCCATTTGTTGCTTTGGCTGGTGGTGAGGTGGAAGACCTCTTCAGGTTGGATTCTCGTCTGATGACACGCTCCATACGTCGAGCTGCAGCAAGGACGTCCGTGTACGAAGTAGGTGCGACGGATCCGATCATTCTTTGTAACTCAAATTTTAGCCCATCAAAGAACTTCTCAGCCTTTTCTTCTTCTGTTGGGATCAAGGTAGGAGCGAAGTGACTCAGACGAATGAACTCGGCGTTGTACTCTTCCACCGTCATAGCATCCTGAATGAGGCGATTAAACTTGTCCCTCAGTTCTGATCGAGCGATAGCCGGAATGTACATCTCTTGAAAGAGTCTGGAGAACTCTTCCCAAGTAACTCGGTCTGGTCCGAGTCGTCTCTCTTCAGATAGCCACCAGTGATGAGCATTGCCCGTCAATTGCATTCTGATGGCAGTCATCTAACGTTCTCTTGGTAGCTCAGTTGCTTCTAATTGATGTTGTATGTTGGTGAGCCACTCATGAACTTCTGTTGGCTCCTCCTTGCCTGAGAAGGTACGGGGCTTCAGTTGGCAGAAATCAATGATAGAGCCCGTCGGTTGTCGTCTAGCTGGTAGGTTGGCCTGCTCCAGTGCATTTACTAGACTGTTCCTCAAGTAATCAGCTTCGCGATGCTGAGCCTCGTGTTGGACTTGTTGCTGGGCTTGCATCATTGCGTAGATCATTTGGAATATTTGTTGTCCGTCAATAGGCTGTCCTTGTGGGAATACAGGTATCGGTGGAACGAACTGCGGCGGTGGTGGAATGTTATCATGCCGAAATCTAGAAGCTTGCGGATCTACTTGGCTGCTTCGGTGAGTAGAGGGATCTCCACTCAATAGCGTCACTTCATCTTCTCCGTAGGTGGCTTCAGCACCTATTGGTGTTCTTGCTGGAGTTCTGTCGTTTACTTGTGAATCCATTACTCTGCATCAAAAATAAACTATAAGAGGCGCACAGGAATCAAGGCAAGATGCAAGTCAAAAATTAGTTCGAATACGATATAGATATCAAAAACGATTCAAGCAAGTGGATGAGATCCTAAAAACTTATCCTATTCTTATTGCAGGCCTGTTCGGTTCCTAAGTTGAAACCGAACAATTTAGTCGTTGACCTGCATGGGCCACCACAAAAACCATGTCACGCCCCAGTCCCAAAATATCGAGGGACTAGACACGTGGCAATGGCCAGCAGCACGCACCGATGGACAAACCCAATATAATAGATCCATCGGGGCATACTTAAGCTGTATTACAATAGTCAGGGTTTACTAATCTCATCCACAGAATAAAGATAGCAACATCAGCAAAAGAAATAAACAACATCCAGTTACAAGTAATTAAAAATTGGGAAACAACCCGATAATAAGTCTGTTTACACAAGTTCAATTAAACAGGAAAATAAAGAGTTTATTGGCCAAATAAAACTGAGCATGTCGAAGCAGTTGTTCAGGAGAAGTCCTTAGCGATCACCTCGTCCTTAGGTACTGGTACTTTTCTATGAAGTGCTCATGATCCGTATACCTCTGGAAAAACCTCGTCTGCTAATCCTGGGGACATAATCCGGATCCAGGTCCTCAGGGGACATAGCAAGGTACAGGAAAGCTCAAGCCAAAATAATGCAGTGCAGAAAATAAATGAAACAAATAGGGTAAATAAATAACCAACTAAGTGATATGCAAGTGAGAGTTTTAGTCATACTCAGGCTGAAACTACTACATGATCAGTGTCAAAAAAACCATAGCAGTATTCACTCGAAGGGCTAGTACGGTACCAAAGCTCTGTGTCAGAGTCTAAGGCACTTCCATTAAGTTATTATATATATATATATATATATATATATATATATATATTCAGCCTTTTATATGGTAATTCTCTCCCCACCCAATGTAATCTCACGTCACAGTTCCATAATGTCTCATGTTCATGTCATGCAAGATCAACTAATGCAATAAGTCATAATAAAATCTAAGCATGTAAAGATGTCATAATCCTGTATCCTATACAGAATCACCTTGAATATTCAGGAAGATTCCGTCTCATGATCTGTGTCAAGTGTCCTGGGTATAATGTACTTGATATGGCAAGTACGAGAAATATAAATGTCACGATATCCATCTCTAGGTGACGTTACACAACCCCGCGTACGATGTTGGCACCCGACTATTAATCGGAAGCTAAGTAAGTCACACGGCCCTAGGGTTGAGCATTTACAACAGTCACAAGAAAATAAATCAAGAGAAAATGAATCATTATACTGCAATTATGGCAAGGTACACTTGCCTGGGTTTCCGGCTCCAATTGTAGCTCTGGCTTCAGCTGGGATTTCAGACAGTACTCCGGTTGCTGAAATAGACATCACCATCAGATCCAGAAAATATTAATCAGCTAGAAACGCCTGTCCTTGAGTCCAATTTGGAGACAAGGGCAAAAATGACATTTTTGGGTTAAAGCGGGGTCCGCATGTGGGCCGCTTTGTACCGAAAAATACGTCAAGGTCAAAGGTCTCCAAATCTGTCCAACTTAGTGTCAACAGGTCAGGAACGATGATACGAATCCAACGAAACTTCCAGAATTGGATTCCGATGAGACGTTCTCAAAATCGCCCGTCGAGTGGAGCATGTGGGGCCCACGACACGCGATTTTGTCAACATTCTCAGAATCGAACCAAACTTGGCTCACAGGACCGGCGTATTGCTATGAGTCGGATGGCGCAAGTTTTGTCTCGATCCGACGTGTGTACACTAAGTTACGAGAACCAGAAAGGTCGGATACGGGGCGGTGTCCGCAGATACGCACTGATTCCGGTGTGCACGCACATCCGAATCAACTTCTGCGAAATCCCGTACGTCCGTATCAACGACGCGCACGTATCGGTGAAGACCGCGTGCGACCAAGTCGTCCCGTTTGGCGGGACGTACTCAGTTCCGGGGTGAAACAGGGCGTTGGTTTTCCTATTTTTGGATCGCGGTTCGCGATCGCCACAGGGCGCGATGCACCGAGCGGTTTGCACGGACACCGAGGGGGTCATGCAGGCTACGCGATACAACTGACGGAAAAGAAATTGGGGTAGCGAGGAGGGAGATACGCGTACCTGAACAGGGTTCGAAAAACCCGAAATATCTCATGTCCGACACAATACGAAGGGCCGTCTCCGTGTCCTGAGTCCTGTGTCCTAGGGTTTAGGGCTAGGGGATGCTGCCGGAGCTGAGGCGGAGGGGGCCGGAGGGAGGCTGGGGTCGGCGGCCCTGGCCGGAGGCGGCCGGGGAGCAGAGGCGGCCGGCGCGCGGGAGGCTGGACGGAGGCTGGGGCGCGGTCGAGGTCGGCTGCTGGGCCGCTGCGGGCGGGAAAGAAGGGGGAGGAAGGAGGAGGTCGTCGGTGGTTGAGCTGGGAGGCAGGGCACGGCGGGTGTGCGGTGGCGGCGAGGTGGTGGGGAGTCCGGGCGGAGCTGAGACGGAAGAGGGTGGCCGGAGGGGAACCGTCGGGCGGCTGAACGGTTGGGGAAGAGAGAGGGGGTTCGTCGGGTCGGGTTGGTGGCGGGTCGGGTCGGGTCTAGCTGATCCGGCCCGATCCACTAAACAGGATGCGGGTTCGGGTCGGGCTAATAGGTCGGGTCTGGGTTAGACCCGGATCCGACCCGCTAAGGATTTGGTTTAATAAAATCGGTTTGGTTCAATTATTGGTTTGGTTTATTTCAAATAACCCGGTTTATTTTGGTTTAATAAATTAATTAGTTTTTAGGGCTTTTAAAATGCTTCCGAGGTCCAATAAATTCCTGAAAAATTATCCTCTGTCTAGTTTTTCATTTTACACCATAAAATATTATTTTCATAATATTTTAATATTATTTATTATCATTTAGAAATCCTTTAATAATTAAAACACTTGAATTTAATTACAATAAAATCCCAGAAAATTTCAAAAAATTGTGAAAAATCCAAATTTAAAAATTCTTGAAAATCAGGGGATTACAGGATACACAAGCAACTTTGGTAAATATGCTGGAAGCTTACCAACGGATCATTTGTATTGGCGAGAGGAAAGAAGTGTTGCACTCTCTACAGGACTTAGTTCCACTTAAAGAATGATAAACTTGGAACAGTGGAAGGTACCTCTATGGATTTGTGGCACAAGCGGCTTGGCTACATAAGCGAGAAAGGGCTACAAACTCTCGCAAGATGACAACTACTTCCATCCATGCAAGGTACAATATTATCCCACTGTGATTATTGCTTAATTGGAAAACAACATCGGGTAGCTTTTGTTAAAAATTATAACAAAAAGGAAACCGACATATTGGATTTAGTTTTATTCGCATATGTGCCGACCCATAAAGGTAAAAATCTTTAGTGGTGCCTCCTACTTTGTAGCCTTCATAGATGATGCATCTAAAAATGTGTGGGTGTATGTCCTAAAAGCCAAAGATCAAGTCTTTGAATTTTTCAAAGACTTTCATACCAAAGTTGAAAGAGAAACCAAAAAGCTCTTGAAGTGTATTCACACGGATAATGGTGGTGAGTATACTTCAATGATGTTTGAAGATTATTGCTCAAAATATAGTATTAGACACCAAAAGACTGTCTCACATACCGCAACACAATGGGGTTGCAGAAAGGATGGACCGCACAATTATGAAAATGATAAGGAGTATGCTATCCTTAGCTAAATTACCAAAAATATTCTGGGGAGAAGCAGTGCGAACGGTCTGCTACTTGATAAACTTGTCCCCCTCAGTTCCTTTGGATGAAGATATTCCAGAAAGGGTTTAGAGTAGAAATGATATTTCCTATTCCCACTTGCGTGTCTTCGGGTACAAGGTATTTGTGCATGTACCTAAGAAAAAAATAACATAACTTGATGATAAAGTTATTCCATGCATCTTCTTAGGATATAGAAATGATGAATTTGGATATAGGTTGTGGGATCCTATAAACACGAAAATTATGAGGAGCAAGGATGTTGTATTTTGTGAAGATAAAATATTTGCTAATTTTTTTAAAAAAAAAAGAGCGACAAAATACTCACATCGTCCCGGATCCAATCTCTACACCGGTTGTTTTTTCTTCTCCTATGCCAGAAAATAATGATTTTTAAGATGTGCATGAAGAAGAAGAAATTACATATTCCCCTGGTTCTGATCAGGGGGAGCATGAACATGTAAAGCCACCACATATGGATCAGCCACCAGCACCTCAGTTGTGACGATCGAAGAGAGAACGATAACCATCATCTAGTTATCCTGCTTCAGATTATACTATGGTGACAGATGCAGGTGAACCAAAAAGTTTTCATGAAGCATAAGTTTATGAAGACCGTGCCAAGTGGAAGAAAGCTATGCAAGAGGAGATGGACTCTTTGCATAAGAATCACACTTATGACTTGGTAGAGCTATCGAAGAATAGAAAAGCCATGAAGAATAAATGAGTGTTCAAAATCAAGAATGAAGGAAATGGCCAATTAAGTACAAAGCTCTCCTCATAGTAAAAAGGTTTCAATCAGAAGCAAGGTATTGACTACGAAAAAATATTTTCTCCTGTTGTGAAGATGTATTCTATTCGGTTTATTCTTGGTCTTGTTGCTTCTTAAGATCTTGAAGTGGAGCAGTTAGATTTGAAGACATCATTCTTCCATGGTGATTTGGTGGAGAAAATCTATATAGAGCAACCAGAGGGTTTCAAGGTAAAAGGACAAAGAATAATTGGTTTGCAAATTGAAGAAGAACTTGTACGGGCTCAAGCAGGCACCGTGACAGTGGTATAAAAGGTTTGATTCTTTTTATGCTTGACCATGGGTACAAAAGAACATCTTGTCACGCCCCAGTCCCAAAATACGTAGGACTAGGAATACATAAGCATGCCAGCCGTATGTATATGACAACTCTAATATATGGAAACCATAACACATGCTTACATTGTATTATGAATATCCAATCCACAAGTGGTAATATACTATCAATACAAGTCACACGCAATCTATATCTGATCCACAGCATAAATAAAGAAATAGGAATAAATAACTGAATCTCAAATATGAAGTATCAAAGAGTGATAGTCGGGTGGAAACAAATCCACTGCCAATCGACTATACTAAAAACTAAATGAGAGAAGAGATCAAACTCCAATATAAGATAAATGTCAATAAAGGAAATAGCAATTAGAATATCCATCAGCTGCGATGAATCAAAGGTACTCTGAAGGTAAGACCTCCTCAGTCTAGTATGAAGCGTTAGGTCCGGGTCCGTAACTGCTCGTCTATACCTGAAAAGGGACCAGGTCCTCAGAGGAACGTAACAAGATACATAAAAGCATGCCAATAAAGTACTGAAAAATAAACATCCAATGGGTCACCTAACCATCTATGTGAATGCACTTTGAGAACAACTTTCCAACACGCGGGCTATCTGGCTAAAATGTGATTGGCATGATTCTCTAGAAGATTCAAAGGCCTAAAAAGTATGTCATCTTTTGAACGCCAGAGGCCGCCTGATAATAATAATATATATAGTGGTTATCATGACCACGCATTTCCGGCGGAGCGTAGTTGGAAAGAAAGTAACAAAATGAAAAGGAATTTAGAAAAAGAATTGTAAACATAAATCTCACTTAAGAAAGGTGGCTACATTTTGGCAGTAGAATTTCATCCAAACATGAAAATCGCCAGCAAAGACTAAATTGCAGAAATACAAATGGAAAATGTAAGAACCCTAATCCTGAAAACCGTATTCCTCTATTATTAATTATTTTATTTATAGTAGTTATGAGCTAAATAAAGGGAATAGATTTTATTTAGTTTTATTCGAGGTGTTTGAACATTTAGAGGACTTATGGAGCCATTATAAATTTTTCCTAATTTATTCCATGTAGGAGACCCGTTGGACAGTTGCTAGTTCAACCGTATGCACCAAAATAATTCTTAGAATTTTCTGTGAATAGATATGTGTATATATATATATATATAACAAATCCTATTGGTTATTGGATATCAAAACCCACAACCCTTAGCCCAAACCAGTTAATCACCCCGCGTATACTTTTCTCTCAACCGCGCGTAATATCAAAACAGCAACAGAAGTAGTAACTTGCTATTTCCTGCTCCACGCATAAAGTAATTCCACGCGTAAACTCTTAACACCGCTTCTTACTTCATGTGCGTAAAGAACATCACCCGCCTAATTCCTCTCTTTACGCGTAAATCAAACCCAGGCGTAAAACACCACTACCGCCTAAATTCTGCTCCGTGCATAAAACAAGAACTTCACCGCTTATTTTCTCCTCCGCTCATGTAGGAAAAATATCAGCAGCAACCCACCGCCTATTTACCTATTATTACTAAATAACCCTCAGCCGAACCCTAAACCAATGAGAAAAAATAGCAGCAGAAGTAGTTTCTTAACCATTAAGCAAAAACCCACCGCCTCTTGACCCTATATATATCACCACACTCTCAAACCCTAAACCACTTCTTCTTACTACAACTTAACACTGTTGGACGTGCACTATACAGGACTTTTGCTTGGCAAGTATACCTTGCCACTGTATAATTATTTATATTCCAGTTGATACATGCATGTTTAATTCTGCCTATATAGATGTTTATTTTTGTAGATTGGACCTATTTATGAGACCACCCAGTTTTAGGGAGCATCAGTAAGGTCATTGGCCGTGACACAGTTGCTACACAGCGTCATGAGTCTCATGTAGATCTCGGACTACGTATCATGTTGGCTTCCTGTACGTAAGTGTCGTGCGTTATGAGTAACTGCTGATAGAAACTTTGTATGCTAGAAGACTCTGCAGTTATTAGTGGTTCAGGAACATAGCCTATTGTAGTACGGTGGTCCAATCCTTGTCCTTGTTTGGTTGTAGGTTTGGGCTATTGTACTAACAATAGATTATGAACCAAATCGTGTCATGGATGTGACATGCTTAGAGCATTGGGCGGGGAGGACTACTAGTAGGCATATGGACACCCCCCCCACTTTATTTACTATGGATGCCACACTCGACGGGGTGATATGGATGATATATAATATACTGATGCCACGTTCTTCGGAGCGATATGGACGATATACTATACTGATGCCATGCTCTTCGGAGATGGACGTTATTACTGAGCGCCCTCCTATGGGGGCATATGTGGCATATACTAGCCAGTTGTCACGATTGATGAATTACGTCAGCATATGTCTAGCCTACACTTTTCATACGCGCAAAGTTGTCCTCAAGTTGCATTTCACTTAAACGGTTAGGCGACCCACTGGATGTTTATTTTTCAGTATTTATTGGCATGTTATTATGTATCTTGTTACATCCCTCTGAGGACCTGGTCCCTTTCCAGATATGGACGAGCAGGAGTATCCACAGGAGTACGAACCTGGACCCGACTCTACTTACCAAACTGAGGAGGTCTTACCCTCAGAATAGCTGTGATTATTTCCACTGTTTAGAGATTTTGTTCTACTTCAGTATAGTCGTTTGTAGTGGATTTGTTTCCACCAGACTATCAGACTTGATACTTATCCTTGATATCCAGTTATTATTCAGCTCTTTATTCCTACTTATTAATTATGATGTGGATGAGATATAGATTGTGTGTGACTTGTTGTGACAGTATATTACCACTGGTGGATTGCATATTCATATACAGCGTACGTGTGTATATGATTTCCATATATTGGAGTTCATATACATACGGCTGGACGTGTTACGTATTCCTAGTCCTACGTATTTTGGGACTGGGGCATGACAGAAAATAATCTAGAAAATTATAATTTCAAAAATTGTTTGAATACTGCAGCTGACAAGGACTTATCGACAAATATGATAGATTATAAGGGACAGATAATTAAAAAAACACGATGTATTTTTTCCCAGGTGGTGCTAAATGTAATGAGGTGTCAAACCAGAGCATTGAGTCACAACCCATGAATATAACTAGGTGACTGGTCTTGGGGCCTACAAGAAGGTTTAGAGTCTTTAGACAGGATATTCTCGACAAAGCTCCTCCAATGCCATCATAGGTACGAAAGGTTCAGTGTAGGAAATATGAAATGAAGGGGTGATTGCATACAAGAAATCATGGTAAGGTACATATTTCTTGGGGATCATCCAGGGACAACATATGTGCTTGTGTGCTTGTTACTTCAATAGGTTTATATATATATATATATATGGCCGAATGTGCACCAGGCCGCATGGGCACCTAGCCGCATGCGCCCATGACCGCATGTGCTCCTGGCCGTATGGGCATCGGGCCGCAAGCGAGCCTGGCCGTATGCGCTCCTGGCCGCATTGGCACCTGACCGCATGCGCACCTGGCCGCATACGCACCTGACCGCATGGCCTATATGTCTACATTGTGCTATACTTTATGCCTCCACCCTCCTCCTATATTTATAGGATGAGAAATCATATTTCAGGTCATAATAGGATTTCCTAAATAGAAAATCTTAAAATAAGAATCATATTTCACCTATAATAGTCCAACACCAATTATGGACGTCCAAATATGGTCAAATTAAATATTTGATACAAATTTAAAATCTAATCAAATCTTATATTTAATGTAGATTTTTAAATTATATCAAATCAAATCTTTGATCATATTTGGGTTCCAAAATTTACCAAATCCAGGCTGGACACCAATAATCTTTTCCTCCAGTCTGATGAGAGGGTGTTGACCCCATGGCTTCTCAACTGAACTCCATGCCTGTCGTCCCGCGATAGATTTCCTGCTCCCCCATGCCACCGACCTCCGATCTCCCAAGTTGATTTGCATCTTCCTTCGTCTTCAGCTCCTCGACCGTCACGTCGACGCTAGCTGCCATGCGTAGCATACCACTGTGATCCTGCCGACATCAATGACATGATTGAGACCAAAGTTCCTGACTATTAGCCTCACCGTGAGTCTTGGTTGCCTGTCCCCAACTTTCATCTTTTATCGAAACGTGTTAATGTTTCGACGAGCTTCTTCACCCTTAGATGGCCCAACCAATCGGACGGTACGATTCTCCCGAGATTCAAACTCCTGAATCTGTCCACCTTCGTGTCCGAACTTGAATCTCCCTTATACACATGCGTCCTCGAGCATAACATTACGCACTGTGCATGTCGTCGATGACCTATAGATCCCCCGAAACTGTGTGAATGATGACGCTCTCATCTCATATTGAGTTTGCTGCATACCTTGATCTCCTCCCCGGACTCGAACTACTGAAACCAATGTCTCTCCGTGAAGCTTTGGCAAACCATCCGTTACCAAAACTAGATCCGTGAAGCAAACCCCACCTGGAGACCGACTAGTTGTTATGGGACCAACATACCGACCTTCAATCTTTGGCTCATCACCATTCGTTACTTTTTCTCGATGAACCGAATCCTCCGTAATCCTCAAAGTTTCTCGAATCCCCTCCTCAGCAAGTTTTCGACGATCCAACTCCTGTCAAATACCCCTCGAGCCTCCATCCGATGTATGTGGCCTGCCTGTACAACTCAGCGACTTGAGTGTGTACATGCCACAACATAAATCTCCTCGAGCCAGCTGTTGGAAATCCTTCGCAAGCATCCAATCTTTGTCCCTAAACAAACTGCGACAGCCATCATCCACTAGTCTCCCTACCGAAACCAAGTTGTAGCGCAAACTCGGTACACGTCGCACATCCTTGAGAAGGATCTTCTTACCAAGCTCCATTGTCAAGTGCACATCACCGATGCCTACAACTGCAGCCGTCTCCTTATATCTTCACACGTCCAAACATGCCGTCATGGTATGACGTGAAGATCCTCCTATATGGAGTTGCGTGATACGACGCCCTCGTGTCCATGACCCAATCGCCATCATAAAACATGCCTCAAGGTTCCTCTGCGTCGGTGGTTGTGATGATGAGATCTTCCATAGTCGTGAGATCCTCCTGATCATCCTTGCCTTTGGCCTTCTCAACTTTGAGCTTCATACAATTTCTCTTGATATTACCCCTTTTACCACAGTGATAGCAGCCCTCCTTGTGGTCCACAGTCGCAAGATCCTGAGAACTCTTTCATGTACTCGCTTGTGACTTGGGTCTTCCCTTCCCATAGGAAGCCACCAAAGTGGACTCCTATGACGATTCCACTTGCTTACGTCAAGTCTCCTCGTTCAACAAGCTACTTTTGACTGTCTCCATCGTGACAACTCCACTAGGAACGGAGTTGCTCACTGACACCACCAACATCTCCCAGCTTTTCGGTAGAGAACTCAAAAGCAAAAGGGCCTAAAGCTCATTGTCAATCACCATCTTTATCGCAGACAGCTGATTGATAATACCCTGAACCTCGTTCAGATGTTGTGCCACTAGAGCACCCTCCGTGTACTTTGAGTTGACGAGTTGGCGAATCAGAAATGCCTTTTTGCTAACCGTCTTCCTTTCGTACAACGAATGCAGCTTATCCCACAATGCTTTTGCCGAACTCTCCATGGACACGTGATGAAACACCGAGTCATCCAGCCATTGGCGGATGAATCCAATAACCTTTTGATCCAGTCGTTTCCAGTCTTCAGCTGCTTTGTCCGATGGCTTAGCGTCGTCGTCCTCCAACGGACCATGCAAGTCCTTGCACCAGAGTAGATCCTCCATCCTTGGATTCCAAATAGCCCAATTTTCTCCTGTGAGGGTGATCATACGAGTGTTCATCTGCTCCGTAAACATAGTTGCCAGAACCAAAACCAGTAGCTCTGATAACAGATGTTGGGAATCGGACACGCCCTACAAGCGTTCCGACATCGTGTTTGAGAGTGTCCGTAGCAAAAACTTTAGGCCAACCCACCTGAGATAACCAACTCCTGTCTGACGAACACCAAGAACAGATAAAGACAAGTATATGGCGGTGACTACATCACCTGGACAAATTTTAACATTTATAACTCAGGTAAAATTACAAGATTGACAAAATTAATGTTGAAACCCTTTGACAAAATTAATGTTGAAACCCTTTGCCCTAATAGGTTCAACCCACTCAAGAAGAAAAATAAGAGATTACATTTGAAATCGCTCACCAACACGTAGCAATTTCCCTAACCGAAGTTGACGACTCCCCGATTAGATCTCCTTCTTCCTTCTGTCTTGGATGGTGAAGTCCTAAGAGCAAAGCACGGACTTTCTCTTAGATTTCCGGTGGACGAGAACCCCGAATCTCTACATTGTGCTATACTTTGTGCCTCCACCCTCCTCCTCCTATATTTATAGGATGTGAAATCATATTTTAGGTCATAATAGGACTTCCTAAATAGAAAACCTTAAAATAAGAATCATATTCTACCTAAAATAGTCCAACACCAATTATGGACGTCCAAATATGGTCAAATTAAATATTTGATACAAATTTAAAATCTAATCAAATCTTACATTTAATGTATATTTTAAATTATATCAAATCAAATCTTTGACTATATTTGGGGCTCCAAAATTCACCAAATTCAGACTGGACTCCAACAAAATCATCAAGACTTTATTATGTAACTGATTGGGAGATGAGATGATAAATGATATTTTGGTGGCATATATTGAAAAAGACGTATTGGATGCCGTTGACAATGAAGACATCATTCAATATTTTTAGAATATGAACTCTCGAAAGATTTTATTGTCAAAGAAAAGGATTATTTAGCAAATTGTAATAGTTTGACTTTTTTGGTATAAATATAAGAAATTATTTTCATGCTCTAAGTTGTACCCTCATACTACATTATTTTTTATCTGAAATGAAAAAAAGTGGAGTGTTGAAGTATAGATTGTATCACAAATGACAATATCCTAGGGGATTCGTGCTCCAACATGTACTCACTCTATTTTTTTATGTCACACACAATGTTGGAGTGTTGGAGTTCAAATTTGATCGCAAATAACAATAGCCTATGGGATTATTATTCGTACTCCAATCCGTACTCTCGCATTCCACTTTTTTGTGTCACATGAAAATAGTAGAGTGCTGGGGTATATATTTGAACACAATATATGATATTTTGGGACTAATATGTTTATTATAAATTTATAGCCCTCAACTGTCAAGTTTTTCAACTCGATATCCTAAATTTTAAAAGTAGACAACTTAACTATTAAATATTTTCAAGTTGTTATCCTCCGTTAGTCACGGATTAACTTTTCTGCTAAAAATATATGACCAAATTACTCTCCCGTTGCCCCCTGCTACCCCATACCATGTCGCCATACCCACCGGCTGCTACCCCACCCTCATTGCCGCATCGCGCTGAGAAGTGAGGAGGGAAGATAATGAGAATATTTTTGTCATTTTAGATTGTTTAATGTTAGGATATTAAGTTTTACAATTATAACTTAGGTATTAAGTTACGTAGTTTTAAAGTTTTGTGTATCAAGTTTAAAATTTTACTGAGGGTAACAAATTGAACTTTAAGTCTAAATTTATTTTACTTTGATAGTAAGTGTGGTTAAAATCGTTGCTATGTCCTATCTGCAAATTGTCAACTATAGGAACTAAAAAAAATTTATTTATAAGATGTGTACTTAAAAGATCAAAACTTCATACATGTGCTAATTGTTAAAATCGTTGCTTATGTAGACCAGTAACATGTGATATCTTGCTTAATATATATATAAACTTCACGGAACCATATCTTTCTATTTAATTACAATTCGGAAGGTCCTTCCAAAAGAAGAAAGTAATAGTTCTCGCTAGTTACATAAACTAAGTTTGTTTTTTTCCTCCCGCCCATCAGTTTTTATTTTTTTATTTTTTTTCGAAAAAGATAAATATTATTGAAAATCAAAACAAAGATATTACAACACTATCATCCCAACTAAGACACAAAATGAATTCATCTTGGATCTAGGATATTTATATCAGCTTGTATTTGTATTTGTACAATAATAATACTGGTAGTCATTATCTTAAAATTATGTTTATTTTGTTTTCTTCACACATATCACACAACCGTATTTAGAATTACCCTAATTTTTTGTCTTTTTGAGTTCTGATCTCATTCGACTGAGTAGATCAGGTTGACTATGCTTAGTTATACATCTGTTGATATACATATATACACGCCTTTGTTACAATATGTATGACGTATATTAACAATAATCCCACCTAACACACACCACGTAACCCTTATACCATAATTAAATTGCTAGGAGTTGTTCGTCCGATCATCGTTATAATACAACCGCAATCACATCAGCATTACAAAGACACTTTAACATCCGGACGATTAACGACCGGTTTAATTACCAATGCAATTTATTTATACTAGCAAACAAATTAAAGCAAACAAGCAAGAATATATATATATATATATATATATATATATATATATATATATATATATATATATTCTAGTGGTTAAGATCGATGCATATTATTAAGGGGATTGCGGGTTTGAGCCTCGTTATTTAATTTTTCTTTTGAGGGATTTAAGTCGTGAGTTGGTGATGCAGTTCAAGTACGGACATACGGGCCGAGATATGTGGGTCCTGAACGTTATTTAATTTTTCCTTTGAGGGATTTAAGTGGTGAGTTGGTGGTGCGGTGCAGGTACGAACCTACGGCTCGGAATGTGGTGGGCCTTCGGGCAGAGTTTGTAGAGATTTTTGGATCAGGAGTCTATAACACAATTACCTCTTTCTTCAAATATATATATATATATATATATATATATATATATATATATATATATATATATATATATATATATATATATATATATATATAATTTATGTACGTTGTACGTAAAATAATTTTTTCTTCTGATATTAGTATAAAATTATTTATATATTTAAATTAGAATTTATTATATATTTGATTATATTTTAATTTAAATTAGTTATAGATATATTTTTACTTCTTGGAAATGGTTAGCTACGTAATATTATCTAATTATAAACAAACATTTTTTTCAACTTATATGGTTAAGGTGGGAGGTATTCTTCCTGGTTAGCTGAGTTCGAATTCGTGTAGTGTTATTTATAACAAATTTAAATTTTTTTCAATGATTTTTTATGTAATATTAATTTTTAAGAAATGATTAATTGATGATATACATACGATTTAGACGGCTCACTTTTGATTCGTTTTGAAGCCTCATTATATTATGGAAGATGTTTAGTGTTGTGGTTGTAAGGTGATCATAAGATTGACAGTCATATCGAGAAAAATAAATAGATGCGAAATCAGTACACATGATATATATGAACAATTTTAACTATTACTATTGGCTAAGCAAGTTCATTAAAAAATTATTGTTCGTCAAGAAGCTGCATCTTTTGGTATGCTTTCGAAAAGTCTAGTTATAAGAAATTCGACGATGACTAGAATTTCGAACATACAGATGTACAGATATATAAGTTAGTTCGTGGACGAGAATATGTATAATCACATAGAAACAGAAAGACGTTATGGGAGAAACTGGAATTATTGTATTCGAAAAAGACTAACTAGGATAAATAAATTGTTCATGATCTGATAGATGACATGTGTTAGGTAAAATGATGGTTCATCCATCACGGATCACTTGAGTGAGTTCCAGGACATGGTTGACTAGCTATGGAAGAAAAGTTCGACGATGAGGTATAAAAACTTTGATTGCTGTGTAGTTTGTCAGATTCGTACAAGACTGTACAAGTGTCCATAATCGTTTGTGCACCAAAAGGGTAGCCGGTTTAGAAATTCCAAAAATATGGTGTTTAATGAAGAAAATGTCCGGATTTTATATGAGGCCTATGAGACGACTGCCTCAGCCCAAAATTTTAGAGGACACCAAATTTTTATATATTATTTAATAATGTATGTAAGTTCAATTCTCAACAAAGGTCTAGCGGACTCATTCTAATCCTTTTAGTTCGTGTAAAAAAATTTTGTTACATGATATCTAAATGTCATTACTAAAATACCGAGAGACAAGTCAGTTAGTCAGAATAAAGAAAAAAATAGTGCGGTCGCTGTCAAATTTTTCTCTCCTTCCATTGCTCTAACAATATGATGCTCTCAATCTCCTCTACCTTTCGCCCGTCGCTCTCTCGGAGGTAATTGAACAGTATAACAAGTTATTTTTATTTTATTATTAATTTATTATCATTATGAAATATCCCAAACATTGTTAGTTTTTTATTTATTTATTTGTTTGGAACATCGATTTAATTTTTTTGTCTGAAACATCTTCAATTTTAGTAGTATTTTATTATAACATATATTATTTTGCTTATTGTTTTATTTCTTGAATTTTGTGTTGATAATACTATCGTATCATCGTCAATGAAAAAAAAAAAATTTATGTGAACATTAAATTTTAACGACATCATTTTTAAAATTCGTCTCAGATCTCAAAATCTAAAATCCGACACTAACGAAGAAATAAGAATTATGTTCCCCTGATTTGTGGTTTGTAAAACTATATTTTTATGGGGTTCGTTTCCAACCCTTCACTCTTTCTACAAGAACATTTATTTTTACTACTCCACTTCTAGATTAGATTATAGCTAAAAGATTTTTTCTCTCTCCAGTCTTTGGCAGGAATTGTGGAAGTGACAGAGTAGGTAACTAACAACCATTGTTAATTACTTGTTTCATAATCAGGGGAGAGGAGAAGGGTTGGTCACCAAATAGTGTATGTCCAAATACTTTTTTTCTCAACTTTTCTGTTGGACAACATAAAACAATCTAGGGTTTCTAGAACCCTTACAAGGTGGAGTGAGTGTAGCTATATAAAAATGTTGGTGAAAGGAGTGAACAAATAATTAAGAAGAGAACATTTCGTTGCCCCTCTCCTGAAACTAAATTATGCTTGGACCCTTAAAAATTATAAACACAAATTTGCTTGTCATAACTGTTTCTGTTTATTTCTAAAAAATAGTAAAAGTAGTTCAACTAGCTACTTTGTAGACAACTTTTAAAAACAATGTAAAAATTGATTGTCAAAGCTTATTTCTTGCTATATCGGAAGTCGAAGCCGGCTATCTCTACTCTTTATAAGAAAATTTTAAAAATGATTAAAATAAATTATTTTTTGCATAACTAATTTTTTTTTTTAACTTATTGTTTAAATATATAATATTATCTAATATAGTCAAACAATTCTAGCTCATGTGGTTAACGTAAAAATTATTTATGACTGGGTGAGTTCGATCCTATGGAACCACAATATCTATAAAAAAAAAAATCTAATTTAAATTTATTTTTAATATATTTTTTTACGTGCGTACAATAAACTTGCAAAGGGTGGGGGACAAAAGTTTAGACTCAAATGAGGGGCTACAACCAAAATTTACATAAAGTGGAATATGAGCAGAAACATGCATACACAAATAAATGAAAGTAGTCTCTAGCTACCTACCAAAATCCGGGTCCATGGGGTCTTGCAACAACCCAAGCACCAACTTGGTCAAAATGGGCCATTTGGTTCGGGTCAATGGTGGAGGGGCCTCGCTCCCCCCCGATATAAATCCCTCTTCCATTCTTCCACTCCTTTCAACGTACTCGTACCATCCAAAAGAAGAAGAAGAAGAGGTTGAAGAAACGAAAGTTTGTTGATAATACATATCAAGAAATATTAATTGGTACAGCAACACAAGTATGGGCAGGTCTCCATGCTGCGAGAAGGCTCACACAAACAAGGGAGCATGGACGAAGGAGGAGGACGAGAGGCTCGTCTCCTACATCAGAACGCACGGAGAAGGATGTTGGAGATCTCTCCCTAAAGCTGCAGGTTCATTCATATTATATACATACATACATACATACATACATAATTAGAATTATTTATGCTAATCTTCAATCTGCGGTCAACTAAATAGAGTTTTTCTTACGTAAAACATAAAACATAGAACATGTCCGGGTAATAAATATAAGTTAGTAAAAACATAGAGGATAAATAACCCATATAATTATATATGTGTAATTTATGCATATTATTAGTTCGGAGAAAAAAGCAAATAAATTATTATTATTATTATTGATTGTTTTATATATATAGGTCTGCTTCGATGTGGCAAGAGCTGTCGGCTCCGGTGGATAAACTATCTCCGGCCCGACCTCAAGCGCGGCAACTTCACCGAGCAGGAGGACGAGCTCATCATCAAACTCCATGGCTTGCTAGGAAACAAGTGAGCGTTATATATTTGATAAGTAGTGATCACTGCAAAAAAAAAAAAAAAAAAAAAAAAGATTTCTGTGACATGTAAACTTGTTACAAAACATATGAAACGAGTGACAAAGCACAAGTAGAGCGATGGTGTACTTTCGTTGCATATATTTTCGTAGCAGAAAGACCAAGTAACGACTAAAATAAATATGAGTTTAAAAGGAAAAAAAAAAGATATTGATATTGATATTGATATTGATATCGATGTTAATGTTGTATGTTGGTAGGTGGTCAGTTATAGCGGGCAGGCTGCCGGGGAGGACGGACAACGAGGTCAAGAACTACTGGAACACCCACATCAAGCGCAAGCTCCTCGGCCGCGGCCTAGACCCGACGACGCACCGCCCGATCATCGGCATGGCCGCCATCGCCTCTCGGCAAGGAGGAGCTGCTAGTATCGCCCCCCGTGCTGTGCGAACCAGACCAACTATAATCAGCTGCACCGAAGCCGACTCGGCAGGAGGGGGAGAAGGGCGCGGCAGCGGCATCCTTGTCGAAGGCGACGGAGGCCGATGCTTCGACAGCAGTAACCGAGAACTCAATCTTGACCTCACCATCAGCCTCCCCCCACACCACTCTCCCAAATCAGCAATGTCGGCTACTGCGCATGCCACTGCTACAGCAGCAGCAGCAGCAGAATTAGCACCAAGAAGTATATGCATGTGCTGTCACTTAGGGTTTAGGAACAGTGAGGGTTGCTGCAGCTGCAGAGCCATGGCCCAGAGCACAAATGTGTTCGGATCATACAACTACAGACCAGTGGAGGAGGATGCATGGCTGTAGTGCTTAGGCATGTGTTCAGATACTATGTACTGTACGTGACTGAGAGATTTGAAGAGAGAGAGAGAGAGAGAGAGAGAGAGAGAGAGAGAGAGAGAGAGCAACTGAATGAGGAAATACTATAGTCACCATATTTTTCTTACAAAGTCTGTTTTTCTCATCTGCTTAAGTACTTTTTTCATAACAGTACCTACATAATTTTGGTGTTTATTTTGTTAATTGTGCTATTCATCACCCACCAAACTCCACTGACCTATGTGGTTACCGAAAAGAGGTATAAGATTCTGGCTGGGTAGCCGAAAGATCGATAGATCGAGCCACGGATACATTATTTATTTCTTACATTTATTTTGTGGAAGTTAGGAGCAGTGGATTCAAAAGACATGCAACGCAGCGTGCACAAAGTCCTGAACGTTATACCTAGCATCTCAAAAAAAAAAAAAAAAAATGATAGTCAACACCCCCAAAAATTTTCGCTGATGCCATCTTCTATTATCTGGTAGCTAACAAGATAAATTTTAATACAAAAAATTATCACCCAATGTTAGTGTTAATTTTAATGTTAATATTAATGTTAAAATTTGTCATATCATCTGGTATGTCATATGTTACATAATGAGAGATGATATGGCTCAAATTTTTTGGATGATGAATAGTACTTTTGTTATTTTACAGTAAACATAGTTATGCAAAAAAAAAAAAAAACCTGTATTGCTTAACCAAATTTTACTAAATTTTACAACATTTGTTGTAGTCAAAATGACTATTAACTTCAATTTCAACGACTTTTGTTACATAAAAATTTCTTTCAAATTATAGTTTGTGAAGACTGAACTACAATCTAGCAAGTGTAGCTTGCTCAAATAGTAAAAATCAGTAAAATCCATTAACAACAGAATAATTTGCTGAAAGGAAAACAACAGATCGAGCTGCAATAAAGATCGCCACAATGCTGTTGTTGACGGAATGATGCTCAATATGGAGATAACAGATAACATAGTAGCATTATCGACCACCTACTAGGTGATGAAGACCACAGTTGCTCGAAGTAAGAATCGACTGTTTCTATCGATCCTCTCTCAGAAAATAACAAGTTTGAAAGAACTTTTGAAAAGCTCTTTTGTCACTTCTCTTCGTGGAAAAACACCCACGTGCTGGTGAACTCTTGAACAGGTAAAACGAATTTTTTTTCCAAAAATTGGTGATAAAAACAAATATTTAAACTGAAATTTGAACTTTGTCCACTAATAAAATTTTCACCACACTAACCACGTGAAGTAACACATTTTATATGTACGAGACAATAAATAATAGTTCAAATATTAAAATACACCTACTCAAAATTTGTCTCAATATGAAATGATAAAGCATGATTACTAATGACAAATTCATTAAACTCTAACACAGGACCAAATGCTCTTCATGTTTCATATTTTTCACTATTTGTTCTAAATACGGATTAAAGAGGAGATTCCCTTAAAAATTAGGTAGCAGTTTTCTTAGTATAGGTGTGAGACTTTTCTTAATTGACAATTTCGGTATTTAAGGATTTTAAATCAGTTGGTTTCAGTACTGATCAAGTGGTGGTAGGTGTCCAATATATATGATGTGTGCTTTACATTTGTGGTTGGGTGCAAAAAAAAGAATGGCTAAGGTGTAGGTGTAGGTGTTAGGTTGGTAGTGACTGGCTTTTGAGCATATAGAAACAGTGGGACATGTGACGTGTTATTAGGTTGGTGAACAATGTCCTACAAATTTAATGAGAGTAGGGAGTTTAGTTTTAGTTAGAGGGATGGTCAAGAGAGGAATTAGGCGTGAGTGTGAGTCTGAGTGTGAGTGTTGTTGTGAAGTGCTTTGGTTGGTGGGCTTTGGTAATAGTTTAATGATGGAGATTGTTATCAAGGACGCGTTGAAAAATAAATTAATTTTACTGAAATTTTCATAGGGAGCATAGAATTTTCGCAAAATGCACAAAAATGTACTTTCAAGACACAAAATAATAAAAATGATTTTTTTTAATAATAAATTACAGAAAAATTATAACGATTTTTGTAGGCCAAAAGAACAACTCGACTAAAAATAACGGATCTTATTACAATAAACGACGATACCTGAATTACAACTCACATATACAACAATTTTACAATTTTTCATACATTATGTTTTTTATAAATAAAAAATAATATCTTCTAGTCGAACAATTTTAAGTTGACAAAGGAACTTCAATGACTAACATGTCCAAACGACTTCCCAAATATGTAGAAGAGTCAACAAATTGGAAAATACAATCACTTTTTACCTGTATAAGTATAAATCTAAATCCTTCACCCATTTACTGTTATCCATTTAATATTTACCGAACTGCTACAGAAAAATAACTCAACCCTGGGACAAGGTGTTAATTGGGCCGGACGGTCCAAAATTCGGCCTTGAACCGGCTCGGTCAAACACGGTCTAGGTCGGCCCGAGCTAGGCCAACGGGCCGACATGGCCCGACATGGCCCGACCCACAAGAGATACGGGCTCGGACTGGGTCCGAAGAATGGGCCTGACAGTCCGGCCCGGCCTGTTCGTCCGACCGAATCATTCTAGTTCGAACCCCCAAATTCGTTAGACCCAGTCCGGACATGCCCGGTCGGTGACATGGCCCGTGTCGCACCCGTTTTCAGATTTGGTATTTCTTGAATTTCTGATATTCAATTTATTTTTGATAATATATTTTTGCTGTAATTACATGATGGTTCCTTTCATTAAATGTATTCTTGTTGTTGAGAGAGATTCCCAGAGACCAGTAGAATACCCATTGGCATTGCCACAGACCCGGTTTAGGGCCCGCATGTATAATTGACACTTGGTTCGGTTCATTTGATTGAACCCATGACTAAACCATCTTCCTCTCCTCTTAATATATATATATATATGAGTATTTTCTCTCTCCTCACTCATTTTCTTTTTTCACTCCTCATGCTTCCTTCTTCCTTCTCTCCCTCAAGTTCCCTCTAGCTAAACTCTAGCCCCAGGGAGAAGTTGTTGCGACTTGGACCGGGAGAGATAGAGGCTAGGAGCCACCCAAGGCAAGTACATCTTGCACAATGGTGAAGCCTTAATTTTTGGATTATTTTTATATATATGTTGTTTTAATATGTGTTTGATAGAATGTTTGTCTTAATGTTCTCATCTAATTTAGTTCTTAGAGTTTTGGATTTTGATGGATGATTTGGAGTAGATCGGAGTTTCAAGATTTGAGTTTTCCTTTGGTTCGTTCACTTTTGTTTTTTTTTGGGTTTGATCGCCCAAAATTTTGTGTTTTACAAAACTAATTAGCTCGTAGTATAGAGCACCATATTTTATGTAACTTTATTTTTGGTCGTGCTTGATTTCGAGTCCAACTAAGTTCAGTGCTGAAACTTGATATAATATGTATATCAAATGGCTGACTGGAGAAGAAGAACAGTGCTCTGTGAAGAGTATGCAAGAGAACCCATTTGGCGTAGAAATACGTATATTTCACTTTGGGCGCATTGGTGTACTGTCCCAACTCTTCGTGCGTACTAATCATACTGCACTCAGTCTCGTAGCAAAAGTGCGTCAGTCATACTCCTTGAGTTTGTGGCGCATTTTCGAAAGGAACTCAGTTGGCGCACTTTGGTGCGTATTCATTCAAATTCTCTCTAGAAAACCAAGAGAAAGTGTGCCACAGTCAGTCATCGCACTTTTTTCGCGTTTGGAAATCTGGCGCACTTTTCTTATGTTTCGTCAGCCGACTCACTTTTCTTACGTTTGGTTTGCTCGCGCACTTTCTTTCCTCTTAATTTTCTTAGGGACAAAGTTTTGGTTGGTTTCTCCATTTCTGTGTTATTGATTTGTGTGCTCCTCGACTGACGAGTTTTTTGACTGTCGAGATTTGACCTCGGATTGTGTATTTTGTCTTTTAGCTAGTTTGCCGCGCACTCTCTTTGAGAGCCCGCTTTATTTTCTTGCCCTCGCACTTTTGTCTAGTGCACAATGTTGGTTAACTTGACAAAGTGCGCCACCCATTTGTAGCTCGGACATTTTCTTGCTAAAGTGTGCCAACCTTGTTTGTGCACAAATCTTGTTTGTGCGCCAACCTTGTTTTGTGCGCCAACCTTTTTCTGTGTGTTTGTGCGCCTAATTTATCATGCGCTCCTCCCATTTTGCTTAGGATATTTCTTGGTGTATTATAATTGGATGTTGTGCTCTTACATTTAACACATGGTTTTGACCCTTAAGACACCATAGAAAAATTATTGTGTATGATAAACCTATTAAATTTGGCATAGGACAATCGAGTGTGAGTATTGTCCAATGTATCGCGTATCGCGGATATGATAAGTTCGCCAGTGATAACTTGTGAATAGCTCATACTCGTAACTCGTCATTCTAAGAAGTTCTCGAGTTTCCACGACTCAAGAACTTGAAATAATGATTAAACAAGATAAGATTTACCTAGATCATTGGGAGGAAAGAATATTGCGCTACCGGCTACCCCGATCTCTAAGGGCCCTATACAGCATGGAACAACCTTGCTAGGCAAGGGCTCCATGACTGACCAAGTTTACACGTGTTGCGGCACTTACGAAACAAGTTTATATACAAGTATATGTTACAAGACAAGTTTATGTTTATAAAACAAGTTTATGATCAAAAGTTTAAGTTTATGCTCACAAGTTCAAATTTTTGTTTATGACAAGTAACAAGTCATATTGTAGTGATGTTATTGTGCATTTAAGTTTACTCGACAAGCGTACTCTTGGCCATCCGGGTTGACTGCAGTACCGATGGTAGAGATATTCTTTAAAATATTCATTTGTTAATAACTAGGTTTGTGAGAACCCTAGTTAGTTAATTATAGCAAGTCGTAGGCATGTTTGGCCGTACAATGAATGTTTGTCTATTTTTTGTTAAGCTCGTCCTATTATATTCTATTTTTTTTGGCACGTGGTTAGACTGCAAAGTTATGCTCGGGTGAAGGTCTGCAACCCTGGTCCTTATTTGGTTTAAGGGTTGTGGTTCCGATCCAGAGTAGTTCCTATGCTCTCTTGCCGTTCGTCGCCTTATTCTCCTTTATATCACTTGTTATCAGTTCTTCCAATTATATTTTGAGACAAGTACATTGGTACCGTACAAGTCTCGATCTGCATTTATTTTATATATCTCTTTCTGATGTATATTGTGATGTGGTTGGTTTATCACCTTATGATCTTTTGTGGTACTTGTTGCTTGGGGTTCTGACCCCACTGGTTTTATATGGCCAAATTACCCCGAGGAGAACCAGGGTACACCGTACTTCCAACAAGATGGCTCGCACTCGTTGCAATGCGGTCGAAGCTCACTGTTTGCCATTTAATATCAAAATGAGTAGATTTAATTAACAAACTAAGTGACTACAAATAAAAGTCGTAGGAGACAATCTAAGTACAAATTTATTTTCTGGGGGTGACGATGGAGGGTTAGGAGTGTAGCAACTCTCTTTACTCCGTAGACGATCCGATGCATAAGCTCTTCTCTCTCCCTTGAGTGTTGATTCGCAGATAGTCAACCAGCCTTTTGTCCGGGTCTGGTACCCTACTATTTATAGTCATGTTTGTGGCCGCATAGATTTTGGACCGCATGGATGGTGGGGTTGGCCACGTGTCCCTTCTTAATGGAAGGATGCTACATCTATGCACACAAATCCGGACTCCACTGCCACATGAACATTTGTTGGAATTTTGTTGTTTGCTGAGTATCTGGGCAGTTCTCAACTGTGTAGGCACGACTTGGTCAAAGGGATACGTGGCCGTTATTTGGTTGGAGAGGACCACTCAGTTGTAATAGCAAGGCTTGGTCGTCATAGAATTTGGAACACATGTAACCAAAGACGTACGGGGCGCATGGAGTCTGGAACGCACGGGGCTAGAGACGCATGGACCGCATAGAGTCTGGAACGCATGGGCCAGAGTCGCATGAGACGCATGGAGTCTGCGACGCGTGGGCTAGAGACGCATGGACCACATGGAGTCTGGGACACATGGTCCAGAGCCACATGGGTTCTTTTTGTCGTGTTGTCCACGTGGTTCTGCACCATCCTTGGGACTTCTGCCTTTTAGCGCGTTCTCATCCTTCGAGGCGATTAGAAAAATTATTTTTGTCAGGATTCTATGTTAGGCACCATCTTTGCTGTCAAGACGTCACGTCAGGTCGACCTGCGGCCGGTTGTCAGGATACTTGTTTGGATCGCATGGGTGACCCTTTTTCTGGGCTGCATGGTGTCCATGCGGTCCATCATCTATTGAGTTTTATTTGGGGTGCATGGACGTTGGGCGCATGGATGCGTCTTTTTCATGCTTCTATAAGACCCCCTTCAAAGTTTTCAAACTGATAAGTTTGAAATACTTTGAATAAGAAACATGGATGGGGTACGTCCGGGCCGCATGGATATTGAGCCGCATGGGCAAACGCTGCTAGGCTGTCCCTTATTCATTAACTGCCAGATTTTGCCTTGACCCTTGGGTGGATTTTGTTCGAATTCTGAACCACCCTTTCACACGGATCCCAATACTGACGGCTTTAGGAGGGAGCCCAACCGAGCATAGCTGTCAATGGATGAGGGTAGAATTTGAAGGGTCTATTTTTGTCTTTTGGTGGCTATAAATAAGGGTTTTAGGGGAAGAGAGAGAACTTCTTATTTCTGCTGAGTTCTGTCTTCCATATATTCTCCGCCTTTTCTTCCTCCATGTCCGGTCATCTTCAGAGCATCTGCCATGGCCCCTAAGGCCTCGTCTTCTTCCAAGAAGGCCGTCGCCTAGGGGAAGCGTCCTGCCTCGTCATCTAGGGCCGAGGACAAGGCCCCGTCCTTTCATCCTGATGTTCAGCCGTCCATCCACGGTAAGGGTAAGAGGAGGAAAACTATGGACACGCGAGCATTTTTGCACCCGGTCCATTATACGAGTCCTCGTATATGACCATTCCACATGCTTTATGTGCGGGTCTTCTTTTGGCTTCGTGCACAAGCCTTGACTCGGCCTCATGGAGGCCCTGTCATGATTTTGGGCGTATGGGGGTTCTGCCATGAGTTGGCCACATGTCTCCTTTCATGACTTGGCC
Source organism: Iris macrosiphon (assembly GCA_036927795.1). Lineage (NCBI taxonomy): Eukaryota > Viridiplantae > Streptophyta > Magnoliopsida > Asparagales > Iridaceae > Iris > Iris macrosiphon. Next base: position 50,632,086 of record JAYESA010000019.1, on the reverse strand, counting down.
GCATGCCAACTTGATGTCTATAATTCTTACTTTTTATTTTGTAGTTATTTTGCCCGTAGCTCCGTCGAAAGATGTGCTGATTGGGCGGGCTAAGGTTGCCTTGGGCGCCAGGCTCTGTAAACCCCCTGAATTTTTCAAATTATTAAATCTTGGATTTTTTCCAATTTTCTGGAATTTTCTGTAATTAAAATCAAGGTTTCAATTAATAATTGGCAATAAATAATATTAAAATATTATGAAAATAACATTTTTGGGTGTAAAATGGAAAACTGGACTTAGGGTAATTTTTCTGGATTTTTCTGGACCTCAGACCTATTTTTAAATGCCTCAAAACTTTTTTTTTTAATTAAATAATTATTTAAACTGTTATTATTATTTTTTTATTTTTTTTATTTTTCTTTCTTTTGGGCCCGGCCCGGCCCAGTGGGCCGAGCCCAACAGCCAGCCCAGCCCGCCAACCCGGGTCGGGTCGGGTCGATCAAACCCGACCCGCCAGCCCACTGACCCGGCGACCCGTTCTTCCCCAGCTCACCCCCACGATCCCGAGTTTTCCGGCCAACCGCCCGTGGCCCCCGCCGCCTCCGCCGGAACGGGGCCACGACCCCTCGGCCCCGCCTAACCCGGCCACGTCCGCCCCCGGAACCCTATAAATTTCCCCCTACCTCCTTCTTCCTCCCCCAAACGCAAGCCCTAACCCTAGATCCATTTCCGGCCACCCTCCCGCCGGCGAACCACCACCCACTCCCTCCAGCCGCCTAGCCCCCTCGGCTCCGTCCCCGACTCCCCAGACCCCCGGCCGCCCTGTCTTCCTCCTCCGCCACGCCTCCCCGAGCAGCCGCCCTCATCGAGCCGCCCGTTCCGGTGCGCCGCCGCCTCCGGCCGAGCGTCCCCCGCCGTGCAGCGCTGCTCCCAGCTCCCTTCGGCCGGCCTCCCCCGCCGTCGAGCCGCCGGAGCTCCGCCGGAGAGCCCCCAAGCCCTGAACCCTAACCCTAATTTTTGGGATTCGCGTGTCCGACACGAGTCGGACACGACTCGATCCTGATTTTCGGGTCCCCTTCAGGTGCGTGTAACTTTCGCCTCGTAGCTCTGTTTCCAATTCCGTAAATTGCGTTGTGAAGCCTGTATGACCCTCTCGGTGTCCGAACAAACTGTTCGGGGCATCGCGTCCTGTGGTGATCGCACACCGCGATCCAAAAACAGGAAAAACCAGACCCTGTTTCACCCCGGAACTGAGTACGCTCCGCCAAACGGGACGACTTGGTCGTGTGCGGTCTTCACAGATACGTGCGCATCGTCGATACGGACGTGTGAGTTCTCGTGGAAGCTGATTCGGGTATGCGTGCACACCGGAATCAACGCGTATCCGCGGACATCGCCCTGTATCCGTCTTTTCTGCAATTCACCCTAACTTCGTGCACACATGTCAGATCAAGACGAAACTTGCGCCATCGGACTCGTAGTGATACGCTGGTCCTGTGGGTCAAGTTTGGTTCGATTCTGAGAACGTTGACGAAATCGCGTGTCGTGGGCCCCACAGGCCCCGCTCGACGGGCGATTTTGTGTTCGGCTCATCGAAATCCAAATCTGGAAGTTCCGTTGGGTTCGTATCAGCGTTCCTGACCTGTTGACACTAAGTTTGGTGAATTTGGAGGCCTTTGACCCGAACTCATTTTTCGGTGCAAAGCGGGCCCACCGGCGGACCCCGTTTTGACCCGAAACTGCCGTTTTTGCCCTTGTCTCCAAATTGGACCCAAGGACAGGCATTTCTAGCTAATTGACATCTTCTGAGCGTGATAGTAATGTCTATTTTAGCTTTTGGACTCATCTTTAGAATTTCCCCCCGAGAGCCAATATTAATCAGATCCAAACAACAGGCAAGTACCTGCACTTCAAGTTAATTTTTATATATTATGATAATTAATTCCCTGCCTTACATGTATCCTTGATGATTATACATAGTGTTAGAAATGCTGGATTTCATGTCTTGAATATTGGAGTTCCTGTCTTGTTTTCATGTCGGGTGGGAGAATACCTAGAAGGCATGTAGTTTACCCTTCCCTTTGTCATGTTTAATAGCTGTTGGTACACGACTGTACCTCAGCCGGATCTCGATTTTCCCTGTTTAATAGCCATTCATGACGGCCGGATTAGCCTTATAAACCCCTACATGCCAACTATGTATTCTAAAAACAAACACAAGTTCACACAGATAGTTTCTGGTCTTGTTATATATCTTGCTGACTGTTGTAGTTTTAATTCCTGTTTTATTTATTTCTGCTTTCTCGTATTCCTGCTTACAGCTTTAACTCTGAGATAGTGATGTTTTGTTATGCAGTTCTTAACTTGAAATTCAATATTTAATTGTCATAAATATTTAGTTTAACATTGTTGTGCACTGTGTACTTTGCTCCTTTCCTGACTGGATCTGTTGATTTAGGCGATGATGAGGATCTTGCTCCTACTTATTATGGTCCCTATGAGGGGACTGATGATACCTATGAGGAGCCTGAACCCACCCAGGAGACCCCTGCTGCAGAGTAGCTAGTAGTAGCTATCTTTCATTTATATTCTTATCTTAATTAATCGGGTTTGTCCCCGATTTCATTCTGAATTGCTGTACTAAAACATTTGAATCTGTTGTCACACTTATTTCAGTTGCAATCTTAAGTTTCAATTCTTATTATCTCGCCTATGTTATTTTGTGAATAAGCTAGTTTAGTAAACCTGGAATTGACCTAGACAGCGTACTACCGCCGACACTGCGGCGTAGGCTGGACGTACCCACGCACTCGTGCCCGAATTTCCGGGTGCGGGTCGTGACACATTTTTATGGTGGCCCATGCAGGTCTAAATGCAGGTCCTATCCTTAAATATGGTAATACCCTAGGACAGGGTATGGAATAAAATTGAGGATTCTAGGAAAAAGCTCATTCACAGTATAGGGTCCTTATTTCAATTCTTGATATCTTTGCTGCTCAATTTTTCCTATCGTCTTTGATTTCCAAGTATTCTATTCTGATTCCCTATCCCTTAATCTTTCAGAATGGTCCAAACCAGGAACACAGTAGGAGGCACATCAGAACCAGCTGAACAGAATGTGCCCGAGACTCTTGCACTCCCGCCGCCTCCATCTGTTCCGGCAGTTACTCTGGATGGGGCACAGCTACTAGGAGTGTTCCAAGGATTGGTGGAATCCCAGAAAGAACAGACTGCACTTCTGCGGACCAGCCTCTCAGAAGCTCTTAAGTCCCAGGAGTCGTCACTCAAGAGGCCAGGGAGTGCCAAAGATTTCAAGAATCTAAGACCCCTGGAATTTTACGGAACTGAGGGCATACTCTATGCCGATGAGTGGATAGAGAATGTCGAGAGACTCCTGAAGACTGCTCGGGTCCCTGATGACCTCAAAGTGGAGTCCGCAAGCCTGCAACTGTTCGACATTGCTCGAACCTGGTTCAGAGATGAACCCCAACTATCTGCTCCTGACATCACCTGGGAGGACTTCAAGAGGCTATTCAAGGAGAAATTCTACCCCGAAGTGGCTCGGGAAGCTCTCGAAAGCCAATTCGAGAGACTGGAACAAGGTAACCTGTCTGTTGATGAATATACTGCTGAATTTAGCAGGTTAAGCCACTTTGCGGAGTACATGGTTCGTACCCCGGAGGACAGAGCCCGTAGATTCAAGAAGGGGCTGTCTCCGGATATTCGTCTTGCTGTCACCACCAGCCGAGCTCGCACCTATGAAGAAATCCTGAGCGTGGCACAAGGCATTGAAAGAGATATGGGGCATAAACTGAAACGGGAGAGAGATACCGGAAATGCAGGACCCAACAAACGCCCTTTTCAACAACAACAACAGCAGAGGGCCCCGCAGCAAACTCAGCGTCCTCTCCCTCGAGCTCCAGCACCCCAACACCAGGCTCAAGGACAGAACCAACAAGCTGCTGCTTGTAACTTTTGCCAAAAACCAGGTCATACTTGGCAAGTCTGCAGGAAGAGGCTAGGTGCCTGCCTCTACTGCGGCTCAGCAGCGCATCAAATGAGGGACTGTCCAGCTGCTCAAGGACGCACCGCTGCACCAAAGGCTCCAGCCCAGGCCAGGGCCCCAGCAGTACAACAGAGGGGACCCCCGCTTCCAACACAACAACAACGCTTTGCTCAGCACCAACAGCAGCAACAGAGGGGTGCACCGCAGCAAGGCCGTGCTTATGCAATGACTCTGGAAGAAGCTGAGGCCACAACAGACGTGATCACAGGTTCTGTGCTTATAAATTCAATACCAGCTATTACTTTATTTGACTCTGGAGCTTCACATTCATTCATGTCAGTAGATTTCCTTATGAAGCATAGCTTAATCACTAAACCCCTTAGGAATTGTTATAAGATCATTACCGGTGGAGGAATCATCCCGGTTAGTGATGCCTGTAACAATTGTCCTATTACTTTATGTGGAAGAGAACTGTATGCTAGGTTACTTGTAATGCCAGTTCCCAGTTTTGACATTATACTGGGTATGGATTGGTTAAGTCAACATCATGCCACTTTAGACTGCCACAGAGGTAGTGTAATCTTCAGGCCCCCTGACAAGCCAGAATTTGAATTTGCTAGAGGTTTTAGAGAAATGGGTAATAACAAAATTTGTGGAGCCCTAGTAACAGAAGAAGTGCCACTACCTATCATCTCTGAATACCTTGATGTCTTCCCTGAGGATCTCCCAGGCTTACCCCCAGACCGAGAAGTTGAATTCTCCATTGACTTAGTGCCAGGAGCAGCACCAGTGTCCCAGAATTCCTACAGAATCAACAAGAAGGAGATAATAGAACTAAATGAGCAAATCAAAGAACTGGAAGACAAATACTTCATTAGGTCTAGTGTCTCACCCTGCGGAGCTCCAGTATTATTTGTGCCCAAGAAGGACGGAACATCCCGAATGTGTATTGACTATAGGGCCTTGAATGCCTTAACAATTAAGAATAAGTATCCCCTGCCCAGGATAGATGACCTATTTGATCAGTTGAGTGGAGCTCGGGTATTTTCAAAGATTGATTTGAGGTCTGGTTACCACCAAGTAAGGGTGAGGAAGGAAGACATCCCTAAAACTGCTTTCAATACCCGGAACGGACACTACGAATTCTTAGTAATGCCGTTCGGGTTGACGAATGCTCCAGCAGTTTTTATGAACTTGATGAACAGAGTTTTCCAGCCATACCTAGACAAATTTGTAGTGGTCTTCATTGATGATATTTTGATCTACTCCAAGACCCCCGAAGAACATGAAGAACATTTGAGATTAGCATTGGAGACTTTGAGGAAGGAAAAACTTTATGGGAAATTATCTAAATGTGCTTTCTTCCTAGACAAAGTAGAATTCTTGGGACATGTTGTGACTGGAGATGGAATAGCAGTAGATCCTAAGAAGATAGCTGCAGTAGAATCCTGGCCCACTCCAGACTCTGTAGCTGAGATTAAAAGTTTCCTGGGACTAGCTGGCTACTATCGGAAGTTTGTGAAGGATTTTGCTAGAATTGCGGAGCCCATGACAAAATTAACAAGGAAGGATGAAGAGTTCACCTGGACTGATGAATGTCAGCATGCTTTTGAGGAATTGAAGAAAAGACTGACTTCTGCCCCTATTCTGACCTTACCCTCTGGAACCGGAGGTTTCGCTATTTATAGTGATGCTTCCGGAAAAGGTCTAGGTTGTGTTTTGGAGCAGAACAAGAAAGTAATAGCATATGCCTCTAGACAGCTTCGACCCCATGAAAAGAACTATCCAACTCATGATTTAGAATTGGCAGCTGTCATTTTTGCTCTTAAACTATGGAAGCATTATCTTTATGGAGAAAGGGTGGAAATATTTATAGACCATAAAAGTTTAAAATATATCTTCACTCAGAAAGAGCTGAACATGAGGCAAAGAAGGTGGCTGAAACTAATGAAAGACTTTGATATCACCCTTCAATATCATCCTGGGAAGGCCAATGTAGTTGCTGATGCTCTAAGCAGGTATCCTATGGCGATATACTTGACTATGGACAGACACCTGATAGAGGACTTGGAAAGTTTAGGTATTGAAGTAATCATCCCAGGAAAAGAAGGCCAAATGATGAACTTGCAGATTCAGTCTACTTTAATAGACAAGATCAAGGAGGCTCAGTTTCAAGACGAAGGCCTGCGAAGCCTCCGAGGACAAGTGCAAGCTGGATTAGTGGAAGATTTCAGAATTCATGAAGATGGATCACTGAGGCATGGCGATAGATTATGTGTACCTCAAGGAGACATAAGAGAAGAAGTTATGCAAGAGGCGCACAGATCGTAATAATCTATACATCCAGGAGCCAACAAGATGTACAAGGACCTAAGGACGCATGTTTGGTGGCATGGCATGAAAAGAGAAGTGGCCAGGTTCGTATCTCGTTGTTTAGTATGCCAGCAAGTCAAGGCAGAAAGACAAAGACCTGGAGGATTGCTTCAACCACTACCCATTCCGGAGTGGAAGTGGGAACATATCACAATGGATTTTGTTTCCGGACTTCCAAGGACACCTAGTGGAAATGATGCAATCTGGGTGATAGTAGATAGACTGACCAAGTCTGCACATTTTTTACCTTTCAAAGTGGGGCTATCTACAGAAAAGCTGGCAGATTTATATATCAGACACATTGTCCGGCTGCATGGAGTTCCAGTAAGTATTGTCTCCGACCAAGATTCAAGATTCACCTCTCACTTCTGGAAGAGCTTACAAGCCAGCTTGGGGACTCAACTCAAATTCAGCACAGCTTATCATCCCCAAACCGACGGACAATCGGAACGTACAATCCAGACACTTGAAGATATGCTCCGTACATGTGTTCTGGATTTTGGAGGATCCTGGGAAGACTATCTACATCTGGTGGAGTTCTCTTATATTAACAGTTACCAAGCAAGTATTGAGATGACTCCATTTGAAGCTCTGTATGGACGAAGATGTCGTACCCCGCTATCGTGGGACGACGTTGGAGAAAGAGCCCTGCTGGGACCAGAGATGGTGATCGATTCAGCTGAAAAGGTAAAACAAATAAGGGACAGACTTCGAGTGGCCCAAGACCGGCAACGACATTGGGCAAATAGCCACCGAAGGCCCTTGGAATTTGAGGTTGGAGAACTGGTATTCTTGAAGATTTCTCCGACACGTGGCACCATTAGGTTCGGAAGGAGTGGAAAACTCAGCCCAAGATTTATTGGACCTTTTAACATTTAGGAGAAATCGGAGAAGTGGCATACCGACTGGCATTGCCACCCTCTCTGGATGGAGTCCATAACGTCTTCTACGTGTCGCAGCTGAGAAAGTACGTGTCAGACCCCAGCCACATTTTGGATCACTCAGAGCTCGAAGTAGGCCCAAGTTTGACTTACCAAGAGCAACCAGTGGAGATACTGGATCGCTCGGAGAAAGTTCTACAGAACCAGGTCATTTCCCTGGTTCGCGTAGCTTGGAATCACCATTCTCCCGGTTAATCCACCTGGGAGCGAGAAGACGAGATTAGAGAGCGCTACCCCTATCTTTTTGAACCCTGAGGTATATTTAATTTTTTCGGCCTTTCCTTTTGTCCCATTGTTATTTTTTAAATTTCGAGGACGAAATTTTTGTAAGTTGGGTAGGTTGTAAACCCCCTGAATTTTTCAAATTATTAAATCTTGGATTTTTCCCAATTTTCTGAAATTTTCTGGGAATTTTCTGTAATTAAAATCAAGGTTTCAATTAATAATTGGCAATAACTAATATTAAAATATTATGAAAATAACATTTTTGGGTGTAAAATGGAAAACTGGACTTAGGGTAATTTTTCTGGATTTTTCTGGACCTCGGACCTATTTTTAAATGCCTCAAAACTATTTTTTTAATTAAATAATTATTTAAACTGTTATTATTATTTTTTTATTTTTTATTTTTTTTCTTTCTTTTGGGCCCGGCCCGGCCCAGTGGGCCGAGCCCAACAGCCAGCCCAGCCCGCCAACCCGGGTCGGGTCGGGTCGATCAAACCCGACCCGCCAGCCCACTGACCCGGCGACCCGTTCTTCCCCAGCTCACCCCCACGATCCCGAGTTTTTCGGCCAACCGCCCGTGGCCCCCGCCGCCTCCGCCGGAGCGGGGCCACGACCCCTCGGCCCCGCCTAACCCGGCCACGTCCGCCCCCGGAACCCTATAAATTTCCCCCTACCTTCTTCTTCCTCCCCCAAACTCAAGCCCTAACCCTAGATACATTTCCGGCCACCCTCCCGCCGGCGAACCACCACCCACTCCCTCCAGCCGCCTAGCCCCCTCGGCTCCGTCCCCGACTCCCCAGACCCCCGGCCGCCCTGTCTTCCTCCTCCGCCACGCCTCCCCGAGTAGCCGCCCTCATCGAGCCGCCCGTTCCGGTGCGCCGCCGCCTCCGGCCGAGCGTCCCCCGTCGTGCAGCGCTGCCCCCAGCTCCCTCCGGCCGGCCTCCCCCGCCGTCGAGCCGCCGGAGCTCCGCCGGAGAGCCCCCAAGCCCTGAACCCTAACCCTAATTTTTGGGATTCGCGTGTCCGACACGAGTCGGACACGACTCGACCCTGTTTTTCGGGTTCCCTTCAGGTGCGTGTAACTTTTGCCTCGTAGCTCTGTTTCTAATTTCGCAAATTGTGTTGTGAAGCCTGTATGACCCTCTCGGTGTCCAGACAAACTGTTCGGGGCATCGCGTCCTGTGGTGATCGCACACCGTGATCCAAAAACAGGAAAAACCAGACCCTGTTTCACCCCGGAACTGAGTACGCCCCGCCAAACGGGACGACTTGGTCGCGTGCGGTCTTCACAGATACATGCGCATCGTCGATACGGATGTGTGAGTTTTCGTGGAAGCTGATTCGGGTGTGCGTGCACACCGGAATCAACGCGTATCCGCGGACATCGCCCCGTATTCGCCTTTTTTGTAATTCACCCTAACTTCGTGCACACACGTCAGATCGAGACGAAACTTGTGCCATCGGACTCGTAGCGATACGCTGGTCTTGTGGGTCAAGTTTGGTTCGATTCTGAGAACGTTGACGAAATCGCGTGCCGTGGGCCCCACAGGCCCCGCTCGACGGACGATTTTGTGTTCGGCTCATCGGAATCCAAATCTGGAAGTTCCGTTGGGTTCGTATCAGCGTTCCTGACCTGTTGACACTAAGTTTAGTGAATTTGGAGACCTTTGACCCGGACACGTTTTTCGGTGCAAAGCGGGCCCACCGGCGGATCCCGTTTTGACCCGAAACTGCCGTTTTTGTCCTTGTCTCCAAATTGGACCCAAGGACAGGCGTTTCTAGCTAATTGACATCTTCTGAGCATGATGGTAATGTCTATTTCAGCTTTTGGACTCATCTTTGGAATTTTTCTCCGAGAGCCAATATTAATCAGATCCAAACAACAGGCAAGTACCTGCACTTCAAGTTAATCTTTATATATTATGATAATTAATTCCCTGCCTTACATGTACCCTTGATGATTATACATAGTGTTAGAAATGCTAAATTTCATGTCTTGAATATTGGAGTTCCTGTCTTGTTTTCATGTCGGGTGGGAGAATACCTAGAAGGCATGTAGTTTACCCTTCCCCTTGTCATGTTTAATAGCTGTTGGTACATGACTGTACCTCAGTCGGATCTCGATTTCCCTTGTTTAATAGCCGTTCATGACGGCCGAATTAGCCTTATAAACCCCTACATGCCAATTATGTATTCTAAAAACAAACACAAGTTCACACAGATAGTTTCTGGTCTTGTTATATATCTTGCTGACTGTTGTAGTTTTAATTCCTGTTTCATTTATTTCTGCTTTCTCGTATTCCTGCTTACAGCTTTAACTCTGAGATAGTGATGTTCTGTTATGCAGTTCTTAACTTGAAATTCAATATTTAATTGTCATAAATATTTAGTTTAACATTGTTGTGCACTGTGTACTTTGCTCCTTTCCTGACTGGATCTGTTGATTTAGGCGATGATGAGGATCTTGCCCCTACTTATTATGGTCCCTATGAGGGGACTGATGATACCTATGAGGAGCCTGAACCCACCCAGGAGACCCCTGCTGCAGAGTAGCTAGTAGTAGCTATCTTTCATTTATATTCTTATCTTAATTAATCGGGTTTGTCCCCGATTTCATTCTGAATTGCTGTACTAAAATATTTGAATCTGTTGTCACACTTATTTCAGTTGCAATCTTAAGTTTCAATTCTTATTATCTCGCCTATGTTATTTTGTGAATGAGCTAGTTTAGTAAACCTGGAATTGACCTAGACATCGTACTACCGTCGACACTGCGGCGTAGGCTGGACGTACCCACGCACTCGTGCCCGAATTTTCGGGTGCGGGTCGTGACAGGCTCGATTATATAGTGGTTGATATTCAAGCTCAAATTAACAAGGATCAGCTTGAGGCAAGGCTGAAGTTGATAGCTAGCCATTCCTGGTTCTACTTGCTTAGCCAGCTGAACTCCGGGAGGATCAACGACTCTCATTTGAAGCCAATCTTCCTATTTGGGGACGCCCTCACCATCTCAGATCCCAAGGTAGTAAGAATTAAAGAGACATGGTATTACTCCTATGGTGGGATGAAGGCCTATATTCCTGCGATGGAGCGTCATTGGCCCTTATCAGTTTTTAACGTGGTACCCCTTCGAAGGAAGACGCCGGACAGCCTAACCCCAGACCAGAACGGAACCCAGGTCGGCCGCATCCGTTTTAACTCAGAACTGAAGGGAGCAGTGACGAGCAAGGAAACATTTTCTTACTCCATTTGTGGACTAGCACCTGGCACTTTCTCAAGCAAGATGGGGCCGAATGTCCAATATTACGAAGCGAACACCTTCTTGAACCAGCTTGTAACTAAAAAAACTTATCCCTAGGGAAAAGTGTATTTGCTCAACTGGATGCATCACTGGCCCTCTTGGGTTGGTCTGACGCAATGGGTATTAGAGAGGTATGGGTGGACCCTAAAGGCGGTCGACCTCTACTATGCTATACGAGGTTCTTGTTATGGTTTGGATAAGAACCCGCCGCTGTCTGTGGCTTTGGCTGAAATATATAACCGCCGCATCGGGACCTTCTTTTCTCCGGATAGAGAGATGGGGCTCGCTCTCCATGAGTTGTATGATGTCTCGCGGTTGCCCTGGGATGATGAACCATATGAGTAGTATACCCCCACTAATGAAGAATTTGAGGAGTTAGAACAGCAACATCCAGGGTTTCTTGTTGTGTACCGAGAGGTGTTATGTCACCATAGCACTTGTCAGCAAGTCTCGAAGAAGAAAGACAGGAGCTCGGAGAGGAATCTGTCCCACATTAAAGCCTAGACCAGTCACCTCTTCGCCATTGATGCTTCGGGTCATGTCACCGTTCGGAGCCCTAGCACTCGGAGAGGTATTGATGACCAAGTACGCATCACCAAGAGGACTGCTGCCACTGGTGAGGGATTTGGTAGTTCCTGTAAAACCCCTCGACCAAATTTAGGTCTACCTGGCTTAGATAGAGAGACTAGGGTTAGTTTGGAGCCATTTAGAATTAGAACATAGTATTTTAGATTAATGTACTCAATATTCGTATTACTTTGTGCACCTTACCGTTGCTTCGATATTTGGAGCGCTACACTAGCATTTGCTTTCAAACAAATTTTACACACTTTTTCTAGACGTGCCAGCCTTCCATTCTGACCTTTGTGTAACTCATAAATACCCTCCCTTGTGCTTTATTTTAGTCGCACATTATTCGTTCCAAACGTCTATTCTTAAATTCAAATAAATTAACTTTGCATCCTTGTCCGTTCCAATCAAAATTGGAGACACAACCTCGACCCATTTTGTGTAACTCAATTTATGACAATATTCTATTTTGAGTCCTTTGATAAAAAATCCTTCTGGTTGTTGTATATAAATCTCTTCGGTTAATTCTCCATTTAGGAATATTGTCTTAACATACATCAAATGAATGACAAGCTTGTGAATTGCACTTAGAGCAATCAACATACTAATGGTCGTCATCTGTGCTACTGGAACATATGTGTTGAAGTAATCGATCCCCTGCTTCTGAGAAAACCCCTTAGAAACTAGTCTTGCCTTGAACTTGTCAACAGTTCCATCGGCCTTCACCTTCTTCTTGAAGATCCACTTGCATCTGATCGGTTTTGCTCCTTCAGGTAGATCGACCAACACCCAAGTGTTGTTGGAGGTTATTGAATCATACTCATCATTGATAGCCTCCTTCCAGAAGATAGCATCTCTGGTCTTCATCATCTCATCATAGGTAAGCGGTTCTGCTTCCACATGATAGGCGACAAAATTATCTCCGAAGTCCTTGTGTCTCCTTACTCGTTTAGACACCGGCTCTGCGAGTTCTGGTTCGAATGTTGTCTCTGTAATGACAACTTCTTCTTGGGCTACATCTTTATTGGAAGTGTTGACCTCTTGCGCACTCACACTATTCTCCGGAATGTCTGCGATAACAATATTCTTGTGCCTTGCAAACTTATCTTCAAAGAATTCTGCATCGCGAGATTCGATGATATGATTTGACTTATCAAGAAACCTTCGAGCATCACTCTTTTCAGCATATCCCAGGAAGATGGTTTTGGTAGTCCTTGTACCCAGCTTCTGAATCTTCAAGTCCGGAAGCTTTACATACTCCAGGCACCCCCACACTAGAATTATATTCAAGTTGGGTCTAACTTTGAACCGTAGTTCATGAGGAGTGACATCGAAATTACATACTATACTCTGTTCAGAATGAACGTAACCGTAAGCACAGCTTCTATCCAGAAGTAGTTTGAAAGATCTGCAATTAACAACATTGAGTTTATCATCTTTGTCAACGTCTTGTTTCTCCTTTCAACTACTCTATTTGATTGAGGAGAATACAGAGCAATTGTCTCTTTGAAAATTTTATGTTCTTTGCAGAACGATGTGAATTCAATAGACCTATACTCTTCGCCTCGATCACTTCTGAGTCTCTTGAGTTGTTGCCATGTTTGACGTTCAGCCTTAGCCCTGAACTCCTTGAACTTCTCGAACGCTTCATCTTTTGACTTGAGCAGATAGACGAACGCATACTTCGAGTAGTCGTCGATGAATGTAATAAAATACTTTATCCTGGCCTTTGTGGAGAACTATTTGAAGTCACATATATCTAAGTGCACCAACTCCAGAAGATCTGTGCTTCGGTTAACCCGTTTAAAAGGTTTTCTTGTGATCTTTGTCTGCGCACAGACCTCACACTTCTCCACCTCCTTACCCCCATATTTGGAGATAAGTCCTAGACTAGACATCTTGTTTATCCTTTTACAATGAACATGTCCTAGTCTATTATGCCATAACTCAAGAGAGTAACCAGAAGAAGAGACTGCATTAATATTGTTTACAGGAGTTACAAGCTGAAGTTTGAACATCCCTTCGGTACAAAGTACTTTTTCGAAGTATGTTTGTAAACTCCTTCACCAAAAAATGGGTATCTTGTATGTATTTTGTATTTCTTGTATTTGTTTTAGATTATTTTTCAAATCAATTAAAATCCAATAATTTTATTAGGACACTTTATCGTGGTTTGGACATTAATGATATAGGATAGCCCCAAAATCTGTATCTCCCTTCATAGGAAGTAGCCTACACAGGAGACACTATCTGTAGGATCTTTTTGTGGCACATAAATTCGATCCCTTGGTATTAGTATGACATTAGTGTAACAACCATAGATTAAGTGTTAAATATTTAGATAATTTATATATATATATATATATATATATATATATATATATATATATATATTATTTGTGATTATTTTCCAATCCCAACTTCCTACCATTAGCATCCCATAATTCTCCATGCCAAATTAGGCAAATTCTCTTTTTGTAAGATTGCGTATTATTTACTATTACCCTCGGCGGCCACGTCCCCGACCTCAACGCCGACCCCCCGAGGACCGACGACCGCCGCAGCCGCGGGCCGCCCGCGCGCGCATGTGCACAGCCTCAGTCCATCTTGGAGGTATGATATCTCTCTCATCTCTCATTCCTTTTGCGAGCGGTTTGTCCGTGTACGTTCACAACCTAACCCTCTAGGATTTTTTCCAAGCGGGATGAGTTTTTGTGTCCTGGATTGGTCAAAAAATCGACCGGAAGTTGGCCGAAAAACTGACCAAAAATAGTCCAGAATTTTGACCCAAACTCCCATGTTCATGCCCAATTTGCCACCAACCTGTTTAATATTTTTAAAATCTAATTGAAAGATTTTCTTCTCAATATAACCAAGAATTTAACTATTTTTTTAGTTTTTATTAATTGTTTTATTTGTAAAATTATTCGGCCTCCAAAACGACCAAAAATTTGGTATTTTAAAACTAAATTTTGTGATACGGAGTGCACCCAGCCAAACGGGACCGTCTCATCGCATACCAATTACACCGAAAGGCGCGTATGGTATATCCTGACGTGTGGACTTTGGCGGAAGTTGATTCGGATGTGTGTGTACGTCGAAATTAACCCGTATCCGTAAAAAGTTCTCGTATCGTGACTTTTATAAAATATTACCCCATTTTGTGTACGTTCGACAGAATACGACAAAACTTGCGCCATTGGATTCGTAGAATCACGCTGGTCCTGTGACCTAAGTTTCACGCGATTCTGAGACAGTTGACCGAGCCGCCTATTCGCGAGCCCTACGGTTTGACTTTAAGGACGAATTTGTGATCGGCTCACCGGAATCCAAAATTGGATATACCGTTGAGTTTGAATCATCGTTTAAAATTTGTTTGACCTATAATTTATCCTATTTAGAGACATTTACCTCTGGCACGTATTTCGGTGCAAAGTGGCCCACATGTGGACCCGCTTTGACCCAAAATTACCGTTTTGCCCATATGTCCAAATTGGACGAAAGGGTAGTATTTTCTAGCTATCTCGCTGATTCTGGGAACGTTGGCGATTGTAAGCCCCCTGATTTTCAGGAATTATTAATTTGGACTTTTCACAATTTTCTGGAATTTTCTGGGATTTTTCTGTAATTAAAATCTAGGCTCTTAGTAATTAAATAATTTTTATTTGCTGTTAATTACTATTAAAATATTATAAAAATAATATTTTTGGGTGTAAAATGAAAAACTAGAATTAGGATAATTTTTCTGGAATTTATTAGGCCCCGGACCTATTTTTAATCACCTCAAAACTATTTTTATTATTATTTACCTATTATTATTTTTTTTTTTATTTATTTAGAAATAATCCAGCCCAGCCCAGCCAGCCCAAGCCCAAACCCTAGCCCAGCCCATTGGCTATCGGGTCGGGTCGGGTCTGCCAGACCCGAACCCGACTGACCCGCTTCCACCTTCTCCTCTTCCCCGCGTCCCCCGCGTCGCCCGCGGCTCCCGGCGCTGCCCGCTTCCTCCGCCGCCCCGCCCGCGGCCACGCGCCCCCGCACCCCTCGGCCCATCTCCGCCTCCACCGTCGCCTAGCCCGGCCTACCCCGCCTCGCTCCTCCCCCTATATAACTCCCCCAGACTTTTTCCTCTCCGTCCACTACCCGACTCCGACAGCCGCTCCTTACCGCACCAGCGCCGCCGCCTCCGCCTCGCCCCGCCAGCGCCGCCGTGACCTCGCCCCGCCAGCGCCACCGGCCGCCATCTCCTCCCTTTCCTCTTCCTTTCCCTCAGCACCAGACCCCAAGCGCAGCCGCAGCGCCTCCGGCCGGCTCCGTCCGTCCCCCGCCCGCTCCGGCGCGCCGCCAGCGCCGCCCCTCCGGCCCGCCCTTGCCGCAGAGCCGCCCCTCCACCTCAAGCTCCGGCCAGCCTCCCCGAACCCTAACCCTAGGTCGCTCGGACACGGACGCTTCGCGTCGTGTCGGACACGAGAAACTTCGGTTTCTCGAGCCCTGTTCAGGTACCTGTATCTTTCTCCTCGTAGCTCTGTTTTCGATTCCGTCTGTTGCGTCGCGAACCCTGGGTGACCCTCTCGGTGCCCGTGCAATCCGCTCGGGGTATCGCGTCCTGTGGCGATCGTGAACCGCGATCCAAAAACAAAAAAAATAACGCCCTGATTCACCCCTGAACTGGGTACGCCCCGCCAAACGGGACGACTTGGTCGCACGCGGTCTTCACCGATACGTGCGCGTCGTTGATACGGACGTGTGAGATTTCGCAGAAGTTGATTCGGGTGTGCGTGCACACCCGAATCAACGCGTATCCGCGGACACCGTCCCGTATTCGTCAGTTCTGGAACGCGTCATAACTTTGTGTACACACGTCGGATCGAAACAAAACTTACGCCATCGGACTCGTAGCAATACGCTGGTCCTGTGACCCAAGTTTGGTTCGATTACGAGAACGTTGACGAAATCACGTGTCGTTGGCCCCACAGGCTCCACTTGACGAGCGATTTTGTGATCGGCTCATCGGAATCCAATTCTGGAAGTTCCGTTGGGTTCGTATCATCGTTCCTGACCTGTTGACACTAAGTTTGGCAAATTTGGAGACCTTCGTCCCTGACACATTTTCGGTGCAAAGTGGGCCCACATGCGGACCCCGTTTTGACCCGAAATGATCATTTTTGTCCTTGTCTCCAAATTGGACTCAAGGACAGGCGTTTCTAGCTGATTGATATTTTTTGGATCTGATGGTGATATTTATTTCAGCAACTGGAGTACTGCCTGCAATCCCCGCAGAAGTCAGAACTACAATTGAAGCTAGAACCCCAGGCAAGTATACCTTGCCAAACCCTGCAGTTTTGCTACTGATCTCCTGGACTTATTTATACATTGTCGTGCAAGATACTTGTACAATATTTGCATGTTTCCCTTTTCAGTTGTTATTTTCTTGTCGTATATAGTTTCTTGATGCGTTTTTCATATTGATTTATTCATGCTGCTCTAGTCTTATTTCTCGTTTACGTGCATGTACATTATTTGCTCTTTTCCATGGATCACTATTTGTTCTTTAGATATATTGTGATGGTACGTGTTTACTCTACATTCCTTGAGTTAACTCGGATGGTTACTTTAGTTCCTAGATGATCGTTATCAGGCACTGACTACACTTGAGCATTCTCGATTGTGAGTACCCATTGTGCTGCGATAGAAACTTGTTCATTTGACTACCTCATTCGTGAGCTCCCATAGGGCTGCGAAAGAGCGATACTATAGATTGGGAGTCCCCATTGGCCTACCTTCTATAGGACCGTGATCTCCCATTGAGTTGCGGTCACCCCGATTTGTTAGTAGTCATGTTTGATAGCACCATCGGTACGCCACCATCTTAGATGCAGTGATTTCTCGAGTCTTGTTTGCTTTCTTGTGTTTACTTTCCTGTCTATCTTGCATGTTCATTTACTGTACTTTTGGCTCGTATTCTTTTGTATCTTGTTAGGTCCCTCTGAGGACCTGGTTTTGTTCTCCAGATTTAGCAGACGAGGAGCACCCGCAACTGTACGGACCGACACCAGACGAGGGTACAATTGCAGTCGATGGCCCTGTTTATACGTAGTTATTTTCTAGCATATCTTAGTTATATTTCCTTGTCTCTGTTTTTTCATTTATCGGTAGTGGATTTGTCTCCACCCGACTCAGTATTATTTTTTGCTGGATATTCGACAGTAACTTGACTTCCAGCAGTTATTCCAGTTTGCTATTTAGTTCTTATACTGTTATGTTGGATGAGATCTAGATACTTGACATTTATCATTGGACCTACTTATTGTTATATTACAGCTTAAGCATGCCCCGATGGATCCATTAAATTGGGTTTGTCCATCGGTGTGTGCTGCTGGCCATTGCCACGTGTCCAGTCCCTCGGTATTTTGGGACTGGGGCGTGACAGCGATGTTTATTTCAGCATCCACAGACGTTCATTTTGAGGCCATAGTTTTTGATCCTCTGTACTTGACACATGGACGTTTATATTACGTAGCTTTCTTGTCAGGCAAGTATACCTTGCCATTGTACTATGATTTATATTTTATATGATACATGCATTTTATTTCTATTATTTAGTTCATATATTTTAAATTGCTATATAAACTGCACGTCCAAGAATAACTTGGGTGCAACGACGGTGGCGTCGTATTTTGTCTTTATTATATATTATGCATGTCGACCTAGTTTTACGAGACCACCACATAATTTAGAGGCATCATTAGGTTTCATTGGTCGTGACACATCTGTTACACGAGTGTGTCTTATGTAGAACACGGACTTGCGTGACAGGATGGCCACCTGTACGTATGGGACGTGTGATAGAGAATAACTGCTAATAAATTTGCATGCTAGAAGACTTAGCAGTTATTAGAGGTACCATCATGTCTTGGATATGGCATGAATATAGCATGGGGTGGGGAGAACAACAAGTAAGGCGTTTGGGCTCCTTTGTACTTTTTTTGTGTAACCCGCACGCTCCGCCGGAGATGCGTGGTATGATGACCCATATATCTACAGGCGGTCTCTGACGTTCAAAAGATGTCATGCTTTTTAGGCCCTTGATTCTCCGAGAGAATCATGCCAATCCCAATTTAGCCAGATAGCCCACGTGTTGAAAAGTTGTTCTCAAAGTGCATTCACATAGATGGTTAGATGACCCTTGGATGTTTATTTTCAGTACTTTATTGGCATACTTCTATGTATCTTGTTATGTCCCTCTGAGGACCTGGTCCCTTTCTAGGTGTAGACAATCATGACTATTCGTAGGAGCACGGATCAGAACTTGCTACTTCGTTATCTTTCGATGAGGTCTTCTCTTCGAGCCTCATTGATCATTAGATGTACTTATTATGTTTACTCTTATATTCTAGTTTGGTAGTGGATTTGTCTCCACCAAACTACTTGTTCTTATCAAGCATCTTATACTTGATTCAGTTATAATAGTTGATTGGCTATTCATTTCTATTTGATTTTGTGGATGAGATTTAGTTATGCCCTGTGACTTGTGACAATTATATACCACTTATGAATTATTGTTCATAATATAGCGTACATATGTGTTATGGTTTCCATATATTGGAGTCTCCATATACATACCGCTGGCATGCTTACGTATTCCTAGTTCTGCATATTTTGGGACTGGGGCGTGACAATGTTCCTTTATACGAAATCACCATCCGTCTAGCATTGATGTCCATTCTCAAGCCTACGTTGCATAGCAGACTTTTCGAGACCAGTTTTTTGGCTATTACCGGTACGTGCTTCACATCCTGAAGCGTCAGTGACTTCTCCGAAGTCAGATTCAGTATCACCATTCCGGTCCCAAGTACTTTAGCTTGTGCCTGGTTTTTCACAATGACCTTCTCAGATGTAGGCTTGTAGATGGTAAATAACTCATTCTTCGAGCAAACATGACAGGATGCGCCAGTGTTCCCGTCAAACTTCTCTAGTTTGTTAAAACTTGTGTCGAGAAGTTTCGCACGATTGTTCTCCATCTTTCTCGGATCTTGCTTTGAGATTGTTATTCCCGAGGCTAAATCAACAATAGAAAATCGCGTAGTCGAGATCAGAGGTTCACACAAAAGTTTCTACTCTGACTATTCTCGATCTCCACGAATAACTATATATAAGGATCAACCTGCTGTTACAACAATAACCAGAAAATGAACCTCTCGTTCTTTCTTGCAATCGTAGTTGCAGATGGACATAATAGAGTTACAACTCACAGAAGAGAGGAGGAAGAAGAAGAAGAGACTTTGCTTGCTGGGGTGATAAAGGTCACCGTTGCTCAAAGCAAGATTCTCCCTCACACGATCTGCTTCCAGGAACCATCAAGTTCACGAAGAACTTCTGGAACGTTCATTGTCACCTCTGTCTGGACTCGCACGAACTCCTTGGACTCCAATGGTGGCGGCAGCAACAACTCTCTTAGTCTCCTAATTTTCGAAGTTAGTTCTCAAAGAGGTACGAAGAGAGTATTTATAGAGAGAGGGTGAAAACCCTAGCCGCCCATCAGTTACGGAAAGATAGGAACAAATTAATTACGAATCCCTAAAAGATAGGCACAAATTAATTTCAAATCCCACAAAAAACGGATATGAATAACAGACCATATCTTTCCATAACCGTTCAAATATATCCGTAGCAGCAACGCATGCGGACAACGCATGTGGCTCGCACATCAAATGCACACAAGCGCCTGCGGACAACGTATGCGGCTCGCGCATCAAATGCGCACAAGCGCCTGGGCCGATGCTAAGTGCAAAGTGCGCCAACAAAGCGCCACTTTGCGCCCAAGTCCGAGTCGCTAAGCCCCTTTGGTGCTTAGCTCATACGAAAATAATTCCAAGAGCATGACAAAAAGCATAAATGCTTTCATTGAGGAGTTAATCATTTTTTCTCCTAGAAAAATACTCCCACATGGCACCCATATGCCCCATCACACCCCATGTGCACACCTCAACTCATACAAAGTATTATATTGAGATACTCACTTGGTGGTGTAGTCAATGTGAGACTATTTTTACTACTCCAAAGGAAACAACACCAACAGACAACACATCAGTCAAAGCAAGATCTTCGAAAAATCCTAAAAATTCTGTATGATTATGAATCTTAAAATCGATGGAAATAGTAATTGAAGAATTAAAGGTCTTGTGCGGATCGTAAAGCCTATGATTTGAAAAAGAAATGGTCAAATAGGATGATTTAAATTACAAAAGTGACTCTAATATTTTTTTTGAGGTTCTAAAAAATTGGAGGTCATATGCAGCCGTATTTTGGTACAGTTTTAGGACCGACTCTGACACACATCTCCATAATAATCTAACGGTTGCCATGAAAAAAATGTAATGCGATCAACACATCCAATAATTTCACCTCTTTGCAGGGATGCCTTCGAATGGAGAAATAAATGTTAAAGCTGACGGCTTCCTCCTATCAATTTTGTAAAGGATGGAAGTGGCCAACCTTTTACTATGTTATAGATAGGTTTGGTGACTATGAGTCTATATTCAAGTATTTGGCGATGAATATGGTGGTGGTTTATTTGTGCCAAATTTATCTTTATTTGTATTAGTATTATTCAATAAATTTTTATGGATTAAAAATTGGACATACGGAACGCTTGTGCTAAAAAATATATTGCACACGAAACGCATGTACCATAACACTTGTGGTATTTGAATTACATAAAAAAATATAATTTTAATTCTCTCAAAAAAGATCGAAATATTTTTTCTCAAAACTCTATAGTAAGCAAAAGTAAAAAAAAAAAAATCTAGATTTTTTTTGGATTTCAATAAATTCTTCAAATTTAATAAAGAGAGAGGTGAGAAAGAAAGAGAGTGAGAGAGAAAGAGCAGACAAAGAGTGAGAGAGAGACGAGAGATGAGAGAGAGAGACCAGAGAGTGAGAGAGACCAGAGAGAGAGAGAGAGACGTGAGAGAGAAATATAAAAATAAAAAATAGAACTCTAAGGACGTTTTTTTTTTCCTAACGTCTGTTATCGGTGAGAAAATTAACGATAGGAATATAATATTAAAAAATATAAAACGTCTTTTCAATGAACGTTTTGATATTTTTTTTTTGTATTTTTTTAAACTTCAATGTTTTATATGAAATTTATATAAATTCGAATATTCTGGATAAATTTTTTTATAATTTAATATTATTAAATAATATTAATGACAGTGGCGAGGGAATATGTGGTTGAGTCTCCTCAAAAGTCACTCCTCTCTTCACAAACCATTCATCTCTCTTTCTCTCTCTTAAAAGCAACGCCGCAACCACATCGCCACTTCCTACGTTATCCTCCACGTCTCAGCCGCCTCATTCGAGACAGTCCTCCTCCTCCACGCCTCATCTGCCTCTGCGTAGAGCCGGATCACAGTCGAGCCAGTAGGAGTAGAGGTCGGACGTCAACCGTCGCACGAGACATTTTCGTCGACGGTGATCGCCGGACGTGGTCGAGGAGGCGGACAAAGTCGAGGAGTTGGGAAGCTCGAAATTTCGATAATTTACAAGTTTTTTTTTCTTGAATAAATTTGGAAATTTTTTTTATTAAACCAATGAAATTGTAGGTGGCCACGTGCTGTCGGAGGCGTCGTTGGCTATCAGTTGTTCACGATCTTCCCTCTGGCCGCCGCAGCCAGCGGTGCTGATGCCAGTTCCAACCCACATCCTCTCTTTTTGAGAGGATGTGGGAAACAAAGAATTGAGGAATTTTTACAGGGGATATGAACTGCAAAACATTGTTTGAGAAAATTTTGTTCCCTTAAATCTGTCGAACCAAAAAAAAAGAATTTTGAAGATTTGGTTTCACTTTCAGGGAAAAGTAAAAATTCACACTCAAATTCCGTTTACCAAACAGATCCTAAGAACAATAATGATTATGGTGGTGATTCCTTTGAGCCAAATTTATCTTATCGGTTGACTTGTTCTGAATTTTGGGCTTATGTATCAGATCCTTATCTCTATACAAAGAGTCTTTGAAACGGTTCAAAATTGAATTGTATAAATCGTTTGTAAATCCTCACGTAATTAATAAGTTAAAATATTTTAAAAAATTAACTAATCGCATATGTATTTTTCTACGTAGAAACATCTTAAAATTATCTGAATATATATTAAAATTTATATAAAGATATATATAACGAATCCAAATAAAAATATATTCAAACTAACTTTTTATATCTAAACATATATTCAAAATTTTACAAATATATATATATATATATATATATATATATATATATATATATATATATATATATATATAAACAAACTATTTGATATAATTTAAATTTTTATTAATTTTTTCAATAATAGTAGAGAATTTGTTATAAATTAATTTATAAATATTTAACTATTTTCAGCAATATTGAAAAAAAAATATTTTACGTGCAACGCACGT
The DNA here is from genome assembly GCA_036927795.1 of Iris macrosiphon. NCBI lineage: Eukaryota > Viridiplantae > Streptophyta > Magnoliopsida > Asparagales > Iridaceae > Iris > Iris macrosiphon. The sequence continues at coordinate 50,609,251 of JAYESA010000019.1, read as the reverse complement.
GCATTTACTAGTCTACTTTAAGACCCCTTTATGTTGGTGGCAAGGAAATCAATTCTTTGCTCTCTTTTTTTTTCTATAAAAAATTATAATTTCCACCAATTTTTATTTTTAGTGTTTGGAAAAGCCTAAATAATTGAAAGGAAAACTGAATCGTTAGAGGTGGTAATATAAATCCTTGGGTGTAGAAGGAATCAATTTTCTTCCTTTGGAAATTATTATTTTTTCCTCCATTCCTCATTTTCATTCGCATCGAAATATATATATATATTTTTTTTTCAGTATCAATTTTTCGTAAATCAAACGTGGCCTAAGATATTTGTTCTACATATATAAGTACCTTGAAATGAAAGAATAAATCTTACAGTTGACTTTTTCTTTCAATTTAGAAACGCTTGGAAGTAGGCAAGATATAGCTATGTTTTGACAATGATAAGTATGGTGATTTCTTTTGAGTCTAAGAACAATAATTTGGCAATGACGATTACGTGAGTGATTCATTTTCATTTGAGCCCATTTTTTAATGATTATGGTTGCCGTTTTTGTTGCTAGGATTTACAAGAAAGATATTTGCCTTCTTTTTTTTCCCTACAAAAATGCTTTGGGTTGGTTTTACTATTGGTTGGGGGTTTGTTGCATAGTTTGGTTGGGGTTTCCTGTTGCCCATTGGTTATAACATTCATAGTGGAGACACTCCAAATATATACTCTGAATTATTAAAATTATATAAATTATTATTTTTATAGTGTCTTCATGATATTGACACACAATAAAACACTCTAAATAAACATTCCAAATTAATCTTCAATTTACTCTCTCTGTTTTTTTGCTTTATTTTTCTTTCCTATTTGGTAATATTTTTTCTCACTTTTTTTTTTCTTTTTTTTTTTCTTTCATGTTTGGTTATTTTTGGTGAGCCCATCAATTAATATAGAGGAGGTATGACACACTTCAAATCTGAAATTTTTCGTAGCTTTCTAGTAATTTTTAAATATGCACAAGTGTCCACTGCAACTTTCAAGTGCTACAAAATTTTACCAAAGTCAAAATGTAGCATTAAAATTTCTCCCACTATGGATGGTCTTAGAATTTGTTTCATATTCAGTTGCTTCTTTGAAAATTTGGCCAATTTTGGGATGTGTGACCATATTCATTTGATTCTCTATAATTGTCAAAATTTATTGCTTCTTATTTTTTATTAGAGTTTTGTGCCTACGGGCTATTGACGAGAGAATGTATTTTAAAACAAAAAACCTAGAGAAACTCGTGATTTTCTAATTTTTTAAAACTCGCTCATGAAAGCCGTTGGGTTACATCTATTTTATCTCTGAATTTTTTTTCTTCTAAGGACCTAAACAGAAAAAGCTAAAAATCTAAATAAATAAAAAATTATCCACGTGTTGCCTATTTTAGTTTCTGTAGTCGAACTGATTTTAAAACTATTGACTATGATGTGAAGCACTTTTCTGCAATGCTTGTTGTGCTAACTTACTTTTGTAACAAATAGTTATCCTGTATTTTGTTATTTTTTGGAGAGTTATCAAATACTGGAGTTGGGTTATGGTAAATTAGTGCAAGAAATGTTATAGACTATGAGTCACAAAGATATTGCTTGCCTTCACAATGAAGTACTTTTGCAAACAAGTCTGCCACCTTTCTTGTCATTAGGTTAATAGATTTTTTTCTTCAGCACTTCTTGGTGATATGGGTTTACTGGTCATTTTTGTACTTATATGATGATAAAAATATCAGCTAATTAGCATTTATATCACTCTCTTCAGCATTTTTTTTTTTCTGATTTGCAATTCTTTTTTCATATATCTTTTCAGCATAGTTTACAGTATCGACCGATATCGATACAGTTTGGTATGTCCCAATCCGATACTGACCGATATCCGATACTGATCGATACCGACATTAGAGATCTTTTTTTTCGGTCAATTCGACAAAGAAAATCGAACGAAAAAGACGTATTAGTAAGGATGTAAAAGCATAGTAAGGTTGTAAAAACATATAAAAGAGGAAAACTTATCTCTCGTATGTAAATCAATCGACAAGGGTGACTAATATTTCATTCAATTTCAAAAATACTAAGAAATAATACTTAAAATACTTAAAATTATACGTAAATGTGTAAAATATATTTTCAAAAATATTAATAATTTACTAATAGTTATTTGTTTTCTGATATCAAAAATTTCGATACTCCAATCCGAAACCTCCGATACTATCGATACCGTCGATTCCGATACTCATAGAAATGGTCCGATACCGATTCCGATACTTTCAGTTCATATAAAATTGCGTTTGATATTAGTTTATGCTATCACACATTAAGGGTTTGTTTTGTTGGTAGATTATAAGCTGGGAAAAGCCTATAGTTTTGTGACATAGGTTTTGATTTGTACGAAGAGATGCGTTGCTTCTTTGTTTCCCACAGTTTATTCTTTACTTTCTCAGTGCTACTTCAAGTTTTCTTATTTTTCTTTTAGTGCTCTTCTTACTGAGGTAGGACGACTTTGTCGAGAAATTTGTTTGGAGGAAGACCACTACTTTCGTGAGTTTAAACAAAGGGGTGACAGAGCGTGTCAGTATGACTCTTCCATGAGACACGAGAAATATTTCATAACCACAACGAATAAATACAGTGACGACGGATCCTATGATCGAATCCCATGCCAAGTATCAGCTAATTAACACATGAAATTTATGTTAACCGGGTTATAAGCTTCGTGCAAATCCAGTTTGATACAAACTTTGCGACCACCCTACCTTTCTGGTTAACCAAGCTCTGAATATGTACGGAACTTTGTCTACCCTGTGTTGCATGTCATTTGAACCCATTGTCTCACATTTCCTCCGCAGTTTGATTTCGAAATCATCCGTCTGGACAAAGAGATTATATTTGTTCTCACTGACCACAAGAGCCAGTTGAGCTGTGAATATTATTCATGTGTTGCCTATCCTTAATAGGGGCATGGGAAAACTTTGTGCAACAGTCTCCGTCTTTGGGCCAGATACACTTTGGTCTGGTGGAGTAGCCGCACCTCTTCCCGATTTGATTTTTTTTTTTTTCAATCCTGATCACCTCCAAACGTTCCTGTGCTTCTTGAAGTATATATATATATATATATATATATATATATATATATATATATATATATATATATATATATATATATTATTGAAAATCAAAATAAGATATTACAATACTATTATCCCAACCAAGACACAAAAAGAATTAAACTTGGATCTAGGATATTTATATCAGCTTGTATTTGTCTTTGTACAATAATTATACTGTTAGTCAGTTCCTCAAAGATATGTTGGTTTTGTTCCCTCCACACATGCCACACCACCGTACCGAGAATCATCTGTTTTCGCCTATATGCTCCTGGTCGTTTGTCTTTTTGTGTTCTGACCTCAGTCAAGACTGACAATATGTCCATATTCAGCGTAGCCGGAAGTCCAAAGCATCTGCAAAGTTTATTTCAGACCTCCCAAACAAAGTCACAGCAAAAGAAAATGTGGTCCCTGATCTCATCCATATACCCACACAAGCAGCATTTCTTATCCGGGCAGTCCACACCAAACCTGCTCAGACGGTCTCTAGTGAGTAGTCGGTTATGGATCATCTTATATAGACATAGGGAGTTCTTAACCGCTCATCATTTAGTCCCAACCAGTTCTGCCCAGTCCACGTCCGGATTTCTGCTCCTGATTTGGTTGAAGGCCTTCTGAAAGCAAAAAGTTCCTTTATCCATTTTCTCCCACCTCCGGTAATCCTCCGTGCCCAACATGTCTATCTCCACCTCTCGAATATCAACCTCATGAGCGGTCTCTATCCACCGACCTTGTAAGTTCCACTCTCCCTCCTGGATAAGACAATTAACATGTTCAGTGGATCCCCCTGTCTCGTATACGTGCCATCCCTCTCTATCAATCAGGCTGGAATGATTGATCCAAGGATCATGCCACAAACTAGTCTGGTTTTCAGAGTAAGTAACCCTAGTAATTCTAGGTTTAACCAAGCTCCTCAATCCCGTGAACATTTTAACCGTCCCCAATAAGTTGTTAATGATCTTGGCAGACTAGAAATCTCCCTTAGGGAAGTACCTCCCTCTGATCCAATCCGTCTAGATCGATTTAACAGAGAGGAATCTCCAGAACAGTTTGTAGGAGGCCATTTTTCTAAGCATAGTAAGCGACCTCAACCCTACACCCCTTTTTCTTGGGTCGGCACGACTCCTCCCAACTGATCGCATGAATTCCTCCTTTCCAAAGAAAATTAGCACACATACGTTCTATCTTATGAATAGTAGCTAAAATGATCATGATAGCTTGGAGCCAGTACAAAGTAATAGTCGAAATGAATGCCCTGATGAGTTTGATCCGTCCCCCAAACGACATGATCTGAGCCTGTCATCCTGCCAACCTAGATTGAGTGTAGTTTAGGATACCCTCGCAATCTGCATAAGTGGCCTGGTTGATAGACAGAGGCAACCCTAAATATTTAACCGAAAGTGCACCCTCAGAAATGTCCATCTTCCCCAACCAAGTCTCCTTATCTCTGCAAGTCCTGTTAAGGAACATATGACTCTTATTTTTGTCTAGCTGTAAGCCAGACCACCTTTCTAGTTTGTCCAAGATACTCCTAATAGCCTCAATAGACCTATCAGAAGGCTCCATAAAGACTAATAGATCATCCGCATAAATCAAATAAGAGACAACATGATTCGTCTTCTTAAATAGCAGTGTGATATCTCCCTCTATGACCGCATCGTCTATCAAGCATGAGAGAAACTCCATTATAATGGCAAAGAGGTAGGATGAAAGCGGATCTCCCTGTCTAATACCCTTGTAACTCTTGAAGAAGCCTTTCGGCTGTCCCTGGATCAGATTCGAGAAAGAGGGGGTGTAGACACATTTCCTCACCCTGTCCACCCACTAGGTGTCAAATCTCATGCACAATATAATATGGCACAGGAAGTCCCGATTGACCAAGTCATAAGCCTTAAGATCCAATTTGAGACAAGCTTTGTTTTCCCCTTGCTTGTTGAAATCTCTTACCAGTTCATGGACTAGCAAGCAGTTGTTTGAGATCGACCTTCATTTGTATGACCTAAAAAATATGATTTCTCATCCTATAAATATATGAGGAGGGTGGAGGCACAAAGTTGGAGATTCGAGGTGCTCGTCCATAAAACATCTAAGAGAAAGCCTGTGCTTTGCTCTTAGGACTTCGCCATCCAAGACAAAAGGAATAATGAGATCTTATAAGGGAGTCGTCAACTTCGATTAGAGAAATTGCTACGGGTTGGTGAGCGATTTCAATTGTAATCTTTTTTTTTCTTGAGTGTGGTGAGGGGGTTGAACCTATTAGGGCAAAGAGTTTTAACATTGATTTTGTTAATCTTGTAATTTCACCTAAGTTATAAAGGTTAGAATTTATATAGGTGACGTAGTCACCGTCATATACTTGTCTTTATTTGTGATTGGTGTTCGTTAGACATGGGTTGGTTATCTTAGGTGAGTTGGCCTAAAGTTTTCGCTGTGGGCACTCTCAGATACGGTGTCAGAACACTTGTAAGGCATATCCGATTCCTAACAAGATTTTAATATGGAAGACACGATGTCTATCCAGACTGATACCTCTATAACTGATACCTCTATGAATGATTCTCAAAATCCTGATGAAGAAGAAGACTTTGAGACCGTATATCAGAAGGCGCTAACTTTGTTAGGACCCGATAAATTAATATCGACAAATGAAGATAAGAAAAGCATAAAAGGGCTCGACAAGCCAGCAGATAAGGACGATTCCTTACAAGACAACAACTACAAGACAAAAGGACGATTTTTTACTTTATTAAACAATAAAGCATGTGAAGCCTTTTTGTTTAGCAATCAGTATCAACAATCAGTGTGTCTTCTCCTCTTACCTGCAGATGGTAGGGTTACCGGCAGATGGCAGAGGATTCGAAATGATAAATCCATTATAAATAGAGGTTGAGTGCTCAGTTGTAAAATAGGTTTTAGAATTCCGAGTATTGTATTGCTCTTTCTGCATTTTCTTTGCTTCCTCTACAACTGTGCCTGTACTTTTTAAATATTAATAAAGAAGAAGGTTTTTATCGACTACTCTGCTCCGAATCCTGCTTCTCTTATATATATATATATATATATATATATATATATATATATATAATGGATTCATCATTTCGAATCCTCTTTGTTTTTTAGCAATTAGTATCACCAATCAGTGCGTCTTTTCCTCTTACCGACATATGGTAGGGTTACCGGCAGATGGCAGATGATTCGAAATGATGAATCCATTATAAATAGAGGTTAAGTCCTCAGTTGTAAAATAGGTTTTAGAATTTCGAGTATTGTATTGCTCTTTCTTCATTTTCTTTGCTTCCTCTACTACTGTGCATGTACTTTTTAAATATAAATAAAGAAGAAGGTTTTCATGACTACTCTGCTCCGAATCTCGCCTCTTATATATATATATATATATATATATATATATATATATATATATAGGTGGCGTCGAGTGGGAGGAGGTTATAAGGATATGATGAAGTTTTAAGTGTTAATTATTATTTCATTAACCTGAGGACATTCTTGTACCTGCAAGGAGAAAGATAATTTGTGGGCTATGAGTGGGTTGATCGTACTCGTCGAGGGAGTTGAGTAGGATGGATTATCTTGTCCTGCAGTAAGGAAGTCCAAGATCGCCGAAGATCATATTTAGATTGCCAACCCATGCATAGTCAGCCGAGCAGAAGGATCCCTTGACCTGCATCATATAGGTTTATTTACTTTTTTCAAGTTCTTGAGAATTCGAGCAAAAGGATCCTTGACCTGCATCATATAGGTTTATTTGCTTTCGTCAAGTTCTTGAGAATTTGAGCAGAAGGATCCTTGACCTACATCATATAGATTTATTTGCTTTCATCAAGTTCTTGAAAATTGGAGATCTATCCCAGAACTTCCTAATTAGCTCTTATGGGGAGAAGCCATCTGCATAATAATATGCCACAAGAACTTCAAATCAACCTTCACACGCGCAAGATTTATTTATTAAACCTCAGTCTCACCTTCAACATTCTCAAATGGTAAAACCCTAAAAAAGAAGGACAGTCAAAATGGGGATATATATATATATATATATATATATATATATATATATATATATATATATTTCGTTCACGAACATAAAAATTGATCACAATGTAGGAGTCTGCAGTATTAGTAACACAATTAGTTAACTATTAGAAATAACACATTAATTTAATTAGATGCTCAACAAACTAAGAACACAATCCAAGTACATGAATTAGATAAGAATAAGATCGGTTGACGCGACCATACCAAATTAAGAACACACGCATTGGAGTAGCTAGGGATCTTGACAAGCACTACAAGCTTGAGCTAAAAAATTTCCAACATTTAAGTATACAGTGAAATCAAACAACAAATTCATTCTCACATTCATATCACTTTCGATCTGAAAACAATGTAGAGTAGTATATGCCATAACGGAGAAGAGTACGAGACCCACTCCAAATTAGCATGTATTTGATCTTATACTTGTCTCTTATGTCTTTCACATATTAGTGAGACCCATGACTGGAATTGAGCTTATATGTACTTGAGAAAAACTTCCAAAATTGGATTTCCATACATAATTTAAAAAATAAACAAAACAAACTTTAAAATTAGATTTAAAAAATATTGTTGCCATCAAAAATCAAACTAAGGACATCTAGTATACAAGCCTAACATGATAATCACTACATCACAAATATTTTATGTTAATAATAGCCCATGGTACATACTAGTTCTATTTTAAATAGAACCATATTGATGCCCCTTTAATCTTTGGGTCTTGGATTGTTGTCCAGTCTATCCTGGGCCAAGCCGTCCCTGATGAGACCCTCTTGTAAGGATAATAGTAATGATAATAGCGATTCAAAAGGAAATTCATAAAACACAGAAACTAATGGTAAGTTATGCCAAGTCAAGTAAACATAGTAAGAACACCTCCAATAATTATAACATCGATTGTCTTTAATACTTGCATTTGTGTTCAAATAGGCAAAACTAATTTTAGATTGTAAAAACAAGCACGCTAATTTTGGAAATGCTCCATATATTTCTCAAATTTATGGAACTCACATTGATAGACCTGTTATCCCTTTATATAATAGAGAGAGAAACTATCTCAAATGTATCCACTCCAAATTAGTATATACTTCATCTTAACACTCGTCTCTTACTAATTGTTAGACTTAATGATATAAGACTTACCTATACTACTGTATAATGAAAAAAGTTTAGCTTAACCGTAAAACTTTTACTTTTAAATACATCCTTGCATATGTTTATCAATTAATATTTTTTATTAATTAGGTAATTATATGAGTTATTTCTTAGATTTTCTTATGTAGTCTTAATAAACATTAGAATAATTATCTTTTAGTTTTTCTAATAATAATATATAAAATACGAACAGCGTGCGCGCGTGCACACACACACACACACACACACACACATATATATACTAGTTTACTAATAGATATATTTTTCTTTTCTTCTCACTAGAACATTTTTTTTCATTTTATAGGTGGGCCTGGGCTGGACATGCACCAATTTAAAAATAAATAAAAAAGAATTATTCTTGCGAAAATGAGCTTGACGAGTAAAGCTTAAATATACAAAGCTCGTCTCTTGACTTCAGCTAGTGATTCGTGAACAAGCTGAAATGTGAAGCTTAACGAGTAATCGGCTATGTTTAGCCAGATTACTGTTTTGACTCGAATATGAATTGACTTTGACTTAACATCGTTACATGACTATATATAACTTTCTAAATTTCAAGATTTTCATATAATATTGTTAAGAAAATTTTGACAAACATATAACAATTAATTTATCCTACGACTGAAATGTAAATGGAATGTAGACCATGAATATCAGCTTAGAATTTTATTCATAACATATCTAATTAGAAAATTGCGATCCTGGATTTTTTTTAATTTTTGTTTTAATTTTTCTATTATATCCTCTTGTTAGCTGTTGTCTTGAACTCATGTTTAAGATATAATAGAAAAATAAATCTAAAAGTAAAAAAATCAGAATACAAACTTTTCAATTAGAGCTTAAACTCTAAGCTAATATGAAATCCAGGATCTAAATGCTAATGAGCCCAAATGCAAACTATAGTCTTTTTTGTTTTAATTTTTCTATTATATCCTCTTGTTAGCTGTTGTCTTGAACTCATGTTTAAGATATAATAGAAAAATAAATCTAAAAGTAAAAAAATCAGAATACAAACTTTTCAATTAGAGCTTAAACTCTAAGCTAATATGAAATCCAGGATCTAAATGCTAATGAGCCCAAATGCAAACTATAGTATTTCTGTTTCATAAGCACATCCATTCTCAATAGTTACTAAACTCCGCTGCGGTTTGCAGATCCTCAGGTGTGGAAACAAATCCCATTTTCTTCTTCCTTCTCCTCCCAAAACTCCATAAAAAAATCCTCCACAAACAAACCCAGGTCCAATCAATCTCCGCCATACAGATCGAGCCGCGCCATGCTTCCCGCCGTCCGATCCCCTCTCTTCCTCCTCCTCCTCCTCCTCCTCCTCGTCGTCGTCGGCTCCGCCTCCGCTTCAGAGTCCGACCATAAGGTTCTCTCTCTCTCGATCCCAAACCCTAACCCTAATTCGTCGAGATCTACAATTACTCTCGAGATTTATTTATCAGATCCGCATTTGGATAAGATCTGGAACTGTTCGCGTTCCAGAATTCGTGCTTGATTAGTTAGGGATTGCACTACATTGGGAGTTAGACTGATTGGTTCGTCCTACGAATGGCGAAAAATCTCTAGGTCTTTACTTTTCTGGCAGATTCGATTAGTATTTCTATACCTTGATTTGGTTTCCGAATGCAATGGATATGTTACAAACTGTGTTGCACGGGCACAACATCGATTTCGGTGTGTCCTGGTGTATTCTGGAGTGTTCATGTCCCCGATATGCGTTCGACATGATGCGGGCACAGATATGTCCGTGTTTCCTGCATGAGTTCATAGTTTCGAGAAGGATTCTAGCTAGGCGAGTGGAATACGTCCTTAATGAGTTAGTTAAATGTCACTTGTTTGATGTCTTGGTAGTTCTTTTTTTTTCTCTCCAGAGGAGCTATTCTTATGTTGATGTTTATAATTGTTCGGCAATGTAAAGATGGTCCTACAATGTAGAACTCGAGTTGATGAAGAAGGAACAAGACCTTTCGAATATTTAAGTTCCATGACATGTAGTAGTTTCTATAGTTAGTGACTGGGGCAAGGATATGCATTTCTGTTCTTTGTAGCATACTCATGTGCTAATAGCATCTTTGATTGGCATATTGAGTGATGCAAATATAAAACTACTATGTTTTAACACGATGGAAGGGAAACCATATTGTGTACAAACAATAAAAAATGCTCCATGAACAAATATCTTAAAAGAAACCAATTTTGCTCCAATGACCACATGGCTGATAATCTAGCATAGTTGATTGCAATAGGACGAGACTTCTACTGCACCAATGTTGCACATTATGCATCTAGTAATCTCTAAGTGGGAGCACTTTTTATAGGATAGGAAATGAGTGTATTCATCTCAAGTGCTCTCGACATGTGCAACTAACCAATAAATGCACTGGTTTGGAGGAACCAGAGATACCAGTTTAAGAAGCTACTAGAACTATAGGCCTAAATGATCTTGGATTGAGACTGTAAAGAAGGATATGGTGTTTGTCAATTACAAAGGACATACCCTTAAGAGAGATGAATGAAAAAAAGGACCCAAATAGCTGACCCCAAAAATTTGGGACAAAAATGCTTTGTTGTTCTTTACTGTAAACTAGACCAGTAGACCTAGTTGGCAGTTACCCAACTATATTGTCTGGTCTCTCTAGGTCGTTTCCTTTTAATAGTTTTCCTTTGTAACACATGTAGAAACATCTTTACATGGACTTTAGCAATTGAGTAGAAACACTAATCCTGACATTTTGCCTTAATCCTTTCTAAACAATTCAACTTTTCAATGCCACCCGCAAAAAGCAGGTCTTATATTTAGATCACAATACTACCTTTCTTTCTTGAGCCAATTTCAAAGGTGTTCTTTTTCTGTTTTTGTATCATGCAGAAAGTAGCTATCATATGTGAACTTCCACAACTCTTCAGAAGTGGATGCACTCTTTCCAAGTCTATGCTTAATCTCCTCTACCACTTTCTCAGTTTCTTCTCGCCTTAAAAGCAGATTTCTCTCAAATACGGTGCCGTATCACATTGTTTCATTTTCATACACGTATTAAACATAACACTGACAGTCCAAAATATGCGAAGACACGCCTAATCAATGTCATGCCCGTGTTTCCATGAGTCCATGTACATACATGCCATATTTGTTCCAGTGCAACAATGTCATATTCATGTCCGTGCAACATAGTGTCTCACCAATGCCTAGCCTCTTCAGAACATGAGGAATTTGAACTATATAGAAAATTTTTATCTAGACCAAAATGAGCATACGTAGGGTCGAACTAGGGGTGGCAATCTGGTCAGGTCAGGTACGGGTCTACCCGTTAACACTAGACACAAACCCGACCCATTTAGCCTGGACCCGAACCTAACCTGGTAAATAACGGGTCAGCCGACCCAACCCCGTTTAACCCGTTTAATTCGTGGATCTTGCCAGATTTGGCTAGGCCTTTTATTGTCAAAATGAAAAACAAAACTCTAGTAGAAGAGTATAAGCCAGTAGCAGCAGAGGGAGATGAGTGCCATTGTTGCAGAATCCGTTTACAAAAACCTTGTTCAAGGTTCCAAATACAATGCAATAAATTACAAAAAGGATCAAATATGATACCCATAAATAAAAAATGGACAATACATAAACCTTTAATTCGATATCTTGAAGTTTGAGATGAGAGGAAGATGAAAAGTGTCTTCTTTATCAGATTTTTAGATCTCAGAATTCACTGAAAGCTTCGGCCAGCGATGGCATCATGCCACGATCGACCCTGGTGCGGGGCACTGGCTACTCGGGGTTCTGGTTACGATCTGGAAGAAGTGGAGATGAAGTGGAAGAAGAGGAAGAGAAGAATAAGGAGATGAGGTGTGGAAGAGGAGGTAAAGAAAAGAAGTAAAGGTGAAGAAGAAGAAGAGGTGAAGATTAAGATGGAGGCTGGTGCTATGAGGGGAGGTAATGAGGAATGTTATAGGTTTTCTATTTATGAAATTGGATCAAACCGTGTTTTTATAGACAGTTGGATCCAAAACTACCTAATTAAATAAATGGATCAAACCGGGTCGCTACACTAGACCCAAATCCAATCTATTTATTAAACGGGTTGATCCGTTTATACCCGAACTTGTTTAGGCCAGACCCGAACTCCTAAGAAGGTGGGTTGGCAGGTCTAGCCCGAATTCATCCTTAGGTTCAACACAATATTATTGGTGAAGTTGATAAGGCAGAAGTATATCAAGAGGCCCCTTGGGAGTTCATAGAGATGATGAAGAATTACCATCACACTATAAGATCTAGGTAAGGATGTATATTGTCATAAGGTGGAGAATTTTGGAGGACTAGAAAGTTCCAGGATATTCAGGGAGGTTTGGATGGTTGACCAAAATTGTACCTCTCTGTCTAGACTCCTTTCTTGTCTATGCGAAGTTGGAGGGTGTTTCTTGGTTGCATGAGGTTAAACTGCATGACAGAAAACATAGGTTTACGTACCCATCAACTCGGCTTATAGGTTACTTATAGCCACCTTAGCTAGGAATTTAGCTTCAAAAAGGTTTGGTGTAAGGTTGAAAATTGGTCATAAAATTTCGTCAATTCTTTTATGGAGCTTTCATACTCCATAGCTGACCCCATTTTGATTGAAGAAGGCTTGAATGATGACAGTGACGTGTGGCAATGGACTACGCTGTGGACTTGACTTTTAGATTTAGTTGTCTAGCTATTTATTTGCATCCATTCTTACGAGGTTTATGACCTCTTGGTCCTGTAGCTATGGATGTATACCACATAGAGGGCTGTTGCAAAGCCCCTAGCCTCATTTTATTCTTGATGCATGGCTATCTAGATCCAGAAATAGAAAATTGATTTTATGTGGACATTGTATCCCAACATTCAAGCACCCCAGAACTTGTAAGTGCCACATGAGGCAGGGATGGGCTAAATCTGTAGAAGGAAAGCAAGGTATGTGGGCAGATCCACCATCCATCGGCCTGGACCTGAAGTCTTCCAAAAGCTTGGCTGTCTGTGCTACGGAAAAATAAATCATTAAGAGAGTTGGACCTTATTAACATATTTTTGTGCTGCCTATTGGATACACACCATGTGTTGTTGTTTCCAGACTCTAGAACATAACTATGTCGTTATCTCCAGGGCATAGTCTAAACTTACAGCTTTTAATGCAGCCATTTCCCATATGAACTAGACATTTCCTCTTGGAGTGACTTCTAACTGATGTAGGCTAACTTAAATAACTATAGTTTTTTTGTGCCATGGGCTATATGTATTGTCTATCTTGAAGCTCAATTCTTGTTTGCTTCGTGCGGTGACTATAAGAATCATTCCAGGATAATTGTTGGTTCCTAATCATAACATATTTAGCTTTTATTCCACATTGCCCGTCTTTGCTAAAATGTTAACTGTGGGTTCTCTCGTAGAAGAATTTGGAATTTGCGTTTATATTTCACTAGTATATATGCACGTGCATTGCACGTATTTCATACTGTTTGGGTAGAGGTCTCTTAATTTTTTACTACTAGAGAAAACAAACAATAACTCCTTAATTTTTTACTACTTGGGAAGGAAAAACAACAATCGCTTAAAAAAATATTTCTATACGTAATTATCTAACTACCCATGCTAAATTTAATCAATAATTTTAATTAGAAAATATAGGTAAGGGTATTTTTGGAACAAAAACGTCCACGGTGAAGCCTAACTTTTACTATTATATAGTAGTATAGATTGTAACATCGACAGCATTTCATCCCTTGTTTATGTTAGTTCAAACTCAGACATAAGTGCATTTATATTTCTATTTAAGCCCTTACTTACCTATCATTTCTGTTGTATGCAGTACAATGCTGAAGACTCTGTTACTCTCTGGGTAAACAAGGTTGGCCCATATAATAATCCTCAAGAAACATACAACTATTACAGCCTCCCTTTCTGCCATCCGTCTGAGAACCCTTCACATAAGTGGGGTGGGCTTGGGGAAGTTTTAGGTGGTAATGAACTGATTGACAGCCAGATTGACTTAAAATTTCAAAGTATGCAATTTCGCTTTCAGATCTTCCCTTTTATTTCAATCATGAATTATGAACAAGAGATAAGACCATATATAATGATAGCATTCTTTCTTTCTTGTATCTATTATATCAGAAAATGTTGAAAAGGGCTCCATTTGTACACTCGAACTTGATGAATCAAAGGTGAAGCAGTTTAAGGAGGCAATAGAGAGCTTATATTGGTTTGAGTTCTTCATAGGTATGTAAACAATTAAGATATCAGTTCTTAGTCTCTTCTTTAATTTCTGCAATCCCTTGGCATTAGCACAGGATCTTGATTCCATGTTCACTAATGTTCATTTGTTTATATTGTTTTTGTTGTATGTTCATGCCCTGCCTTCTTCTTTTCTGGCATCAGATGACTTGCCTTTATGGGGTACGTATCTCAAAGTTACTCGTGTTCATTTTTTGTATGTTTCTTCAGGTTCCTCATTTTCATTTTGAACTTATTCTCAATCAAACAGGATTTGTTGGAGAGACCGACAAAAACAATGAAAATAAGCATTATCTTTTCACCCACAAGAATATTGTCGTGAAATACAACGGTGAACAGGTATATAGTTTGTAGAAGCAACTACATGGTTCTCAAAAAATAATTTTCTTAAAGTAGTAAATATCTTGTGTTTGTTTGTTCTGCTTCCTTGCAGATTATTCATGTCAATCTCACTCAAGAAAGTCCTAAACTCTTGGAAGCCGGGAAAACATTAGACATGACATATTCGGTTAAATGGACGCAGACAAATGTGACATTTGCACGACGTTTTGATGTTTACTTGGATTACCCTTTCTTTGAGCACCAGGTATTTCATTTCAACATTAAACTGTCAAATTTGTTGTTTACTTTCTCATCTTGCAAGTCAATTGGTCTCCCAGATTTATTGTTATGTTTGCACAATGTGACAGGAGACTTGGGACTACTCTTTATGAGAGGTAGTTTAGGAGAATCTCGCGACTTGTTGATATTTGCATCATTTCTTGATTGATAACCTCTGTTTTTATTGAACTTCTTTCATGTGCTATCTTTGTTTGTGGAAAGGTGGGAGTATTATCTTCAATTGTAAAATGAAGATCCCTCTTGCTATAGTCTAGATTAGGTGTGTTATTCTTGCATGCTATGGTAGGAAACTTGGAATTACTCTTCATGAGTGATATTTTGCGGAGAATATTGCGACTTGTTGACATTTGCAAAGATAACCTCAGTTTGATTTAACTTGTGTGATATCACTCTTCTAATTGTGGAAGCATTATTTATGATTATGTTATAGCATAATGCTTTTAACTTGTGCAGATTCATTGGTTCTCCATCTTCAATTCTTTCATGATGGTTATTTTCCTCACTGGCCTAGTATCTATGATATTGATGCGAACGTTAAGAAATGATTATGCAAAGTATGCTCGGGAAGATGATGATCTGGAAACACTGGTGACTATAGACATTTTCATAAGTTTATGTATCCATAAAATGTACACTATGAAAATATATTTTTAGGGTTTTCAACATGTTAACGTAGGTGCTTCCATTTGCAGGAAAGAGATGTTAATGAAGAATCTGGATGGAAGCTTGTCCATGGGGATGTTTTCCGGCCTCCTCGCAACTTAGTTCTTCTTTCAGCTGTTGTTGGTACTGGTGCACAGCTCACGCTGCTTGTCCTCTTAGTCATTTTGTTGGCAATCATTGGGATGTTGTACATTGGGTATGTATAGTATCAGCTGACCGCCATTTCAAGTTCATATTTTAATTAGTTTCTTATCCAAGTACTGAAGCAAATGCATCAGAACAAAATTTCAATATGGTACATAACCTTATATTATTACTTAAAAGTCTTGTAACCTTTATAGCTGCATGTTCTAATACTATCTTTTGCAATCATATGTCGAAACATATGTTTACTTGTCTATCACAAACAATACTCTCACTTATACAACCGACCACAGTATCACACGACAATATTGTCTTTTTGTAATATATTTGCATCAGGTAAGACGAGAAAAAATCATCTCAAGTGGTTCGGACATATGCAATGTAGACCAGTAGATTTTACCAGTTAGGAGCAGTAAGATACTAGTTAAAGGAGATTCGAGAAATAGGACGAGGCCTAAACAAAATGACTTTTGCTAATGTCCCAGGGGACAGCCCTTAAGAAAGCTGAATAGAACAAAAGGATTCAAATAGCTGAGCCCAAAATTTTGCGATTAAAGGCTTTTTTGCTGTTAGTATTATGTTTAAGTTTGGTTCCGGATTTGTAAATATCTTGGTTGATTGGAGCTGACCATGGGTTTGTTGTATGCTTGTTTGCTTCCTACTTTTGAAGTTCTGCACATGTTGTTACATATTATACACCACAATTGTTTTTACACACCATCTTCAGGGGATTTTTGGTTGAAGTTGCTCTTAAAAAGATTTTTCTGATAAAGATGGACATTATAACTTCTTTCCTTGTTCAGATTTCAAGTATTATAGCTAGGATTAGATCTTAAATTGTAGGGACTGAAGTAATCTACAAGTACGATAGAAAGAAACGAAACCAAGTGAAAATCTAATTGTGGGGGTTTGGTATAATGGTGAGCAAATAAGATAAATATAGCAATTCGGATGGTCATGGGTTGAATTTGGGTTTTGGCAAGCTACTCATGGAAAACTACTCAATATAAAAGGAAGTTCAATTATAAATCCTTAAAAGATCTCAATTTACTCTTATCTCCATTCTCTTCTCTTCATACTTTTCCTGCCTCTCCACTTCTTTCCGGCCTACTTGCAACTTAGTCATTCTTTCAGCTGTTGTTGGTTCTAGTGCATAGCTCATGCTGCTTGTCCTCTTAGGCCTGTTCTGGGATTGCTGCTACTTTTTAAAAGCAGTAGCAGAAGTAGCTTTTGAGAACAGCCTTCCACCTGCTTCCAAAAGCTGTCCGAAATTTGAACTAGCTTTTCAATTTTTCTTTGTTTTTGATAAGCCGCTTTTATCAATCAATTTTCAGGGCTGCTTTTCAAGAAAAATAATCAGAAACAACCATGATAAGTAAAATACCAAACCTAGCCTTAGTCAATTTGTTGGCAATCATTGGGATTCTGCACGTTGGGTATGGTTTACTGTCATTTCAAGTTTATATTTTAAGTAGTTTCTCATCCAAGTACTGCAGCAAATGCATCAGAATAAAATTTGGTACACACCCATATATGATTTACTCACACAACTTTTGTAATATTTACAGACTGTTCAAATACTATCTTCTGCCATCATAGCTCAAAAGTAAAAACTTATGTTTACTTGTTTAATGCAACCAATAATCTTGTACAACTGAAGACAATATCAGGAGACTATGCTATCTTAATATATGTGCATCAGATAAGATGAGAGAGAATCATCTCAAGTGGTTTGGACATATGCAATGTAGATCAATATATTTACCGGTTAGGACCAGCAAGGTATTAGTTAAGGAGCAACGAGAAACAGATGTAGGCCTAAACGAACTTGGTTTGAGGCTATAAAGAAGGATATGATTTTTGCTAATGTTCCAGGGGACCGGTTCAAATAACTGAACAGATGATTTTGTGATCAAAGGCTATGTGCTGTTGTTATTATGTTGATTTTAGCTTCCTGACCCGTAAAAAGTCTTTGTATCACTTGTTCATTTTTATGCTTGTTTTCTCCCTACTCTGGAATTCCCTCATATTGTTATATATGCAACAATTCTTTTTATATACCTTCTTCAGTGGATTTTTGGTTGAAGTTTTGTCTTAAAAGATTTTTTTCTGATTAAATAGGCCATTGTAACTTCTTCCCTTGTTCGTATCAGGGTTAAATCTTAAATTGTATGGATGGAGTAGTCAATAAAAATGATAAAAGACAATCAAGTGGAGATCTCGTTGTGGGTGTTTAGGTCTAATGGTTAATAGTGAAGAGTAGTTGTCACGTCCGGGTCCCAAAATACGAGGGACCATGTCATGTGGCACTGGCCAGCTACGTATACAAGCGGACTTCAGCCCGACTCGAATACGTATATGCTCTCCAAGATCGGGTCAACTATTTATAAGCTTATATCATTACTAACACATATATCTCAATCCACATAGAAGGGAATACAAGAGTGGACAAAATGCGCTAGAGTGGCACCCCAATAATGTATATGTCCGAACAAGCTCATGAGAATGAATAGAACTTGCAAATGCTATGATATAACAACAGTATAAAATAGTATGATATGAAATATAATTGTAGAAGAATCTGAAGAATGCGATGAAGGCATCTACTAGTAATACCTGAATCCTGAAAATAATAATTCATCAGCTATCCTACAGATGGAGCCTAGCATAACCTGGGAAAAAAATTAGGTCATCATAGGGACGTAGCAAGATACATAATATATATGCCGAAATGACGTACAGTAAATAACATGTGAAAGGACAAACATGTAATACATGTACAACTACTAATAACCAGCCTATGTGAAATGTAAACGAGGACAACGTTCGCACGCATGAGCTGCTGGATAAGGGGGTACTGCCAGCTGAGTATGCTTCGTCGAGACACTAGCTTATCAAGCATAGAACACATGTGCAAGGCAGGTGTTGTATAAAGGAGCTCAGGCACCTAGGAAGTGTCCTCCCCACCCAATGCTACTGTATGGGTTGCATCCACGACACGTCCAGTCTGACTATAACAAGTAGGTTTAGTCTAATCCAAGGTTCGCAGTATCTGTATCGAAATCGGTATTGGATCATTCCTATGAGGATCGGGATCGGTGGTATCATCAATATCAATGGTTTCAGATCGAAGTATCGAATTTTTTGGAATCAGAAAGTAAATAATTATTAATAAATCTAGAGAATATTTTAGACATTTAGACAATTGTAAGTAATTTTTGTGTTTTTTTAATAGTAGTTTTGAAATTGAATGAAATAAATAGTCACCATTGTTGGTTGGTTTACCTATGATAGATAAGTTTTCTTCATTTACATGCTTTTACAAGTTTACTATGCTTTTACATCCTTGATGGTTAGCCTTTTTCGTTCAATTTTTTTTGCCGGATTAATTTGGAAAGCGATCTCCGATGCCAGGTATCGGTCAATATCGGTATCGGATTGGGACATGCCAAAATGTATCAGTATCGGTTGTATTGGATCAGTATCGGTTGATATTGCAAACTATGGTCTAATCATATACTCAGGGCGATCAGACATGCACGTACAAGCAAGTAACTATCACAAGTCGAATATAAGTCTGTCTAATAAGCATGCAACATGAATCTGTATATCACGCATAACAAGTGTCACCAGGAATAACAACAAGTAACATGAATGAAACCATGAGATACAAGTAACTAGTGTATCGGAAGAACAAAAGATGAAATGTACGGAGCATGTATATATCGTAAAAAGTAAAATAGGCAAGGTATACTTGCCTGAAGTTTTGTCCAAGTCCTCTGCACTGAGGTCGCGGGTACCATGGGCTGGTCAAACCTAGAAATTTTCAAAGAAGATATTATTTAATTACTATAATTTTTTTAGCTGTAGGTTAATTAACTATGCATTTATATGAGTATCTAAGTATGAATTCTATTAGGTTTTCAATAACTAAAAGAACGGGGATTAAAAATGAAAAAACTTATTAAATGATTAGGTTCATATATATATATATATATATATATATATATATATAAAAGTAGGTTTATATCTCTATACATATTACCTGAGGTTTATCCATATATACTGTATATGTACTATTACTATTAGGTTACATACCAGATAGGTGCATATACTTATATGGGAATCCTTATTAGTTCTTATGATAAAATGATTATAACTTATATATCCTAAGGTTTTGAATAAAGTTAAACAATTATTATTACTTTTGTTGATCTAAATACTACTAATTATGCAGAAGTAATTATTTTCCTTTAACTACTACTAACATAGCGGCTCAATCCTTCCTGACATGATTCTGCTTAAACTAAGGACTAGCAAATAGGTTGTAATGTACTCTTGGTTTAGGAAGGGGGTGTTAAAGGAAATTTACAAAGCAGAACTAAAAGAATTCAGATGCTCTTCTTCTTCTTCTATTATTATGCATTGGCTCTTCTTCTTATTAAACTAGTAGTAATCATAAATATAAGATTCACGTATGTATATGAGACATATATAGATAAGCTTCTCATATATATATATATATATATATTTATATATATATATATATATATATATATATATAAGAAAACTTCACATATATAAAGATTCTATGTTTCATATTTATTAGATGTAAAATTTACATATGCAGATAAGGATTCTTGCAGTAGGAAGAAATGATTTAAGCAATACTATCTTTACTGCTCAAATATGCTCATTGTTATAACTATTGGGGGGGGGGGGGGGGGGGGGGGTTAAAGTGTAATTTAACTAATCCAAATTTCCTCACTCCAATTCTTCTTCCACGTAGTGTCTACAAGGACTGCTCTGTTGTTGTTTTTAAAAACAAAAAAAAAAATTTAGGGTGGGAGGTTACTTATACACATATATTCTTTTAACTAATACTTCCAATAAGGTTTGGAAGGCATGGTCAGGCTCTATGACGTCCTCGACACGAGTCTCCGGTGACCTAAGATGATCGGCTCGAGTGGAGGAGGTCGGCGTGGAAGCAATGTCCGTCTACTCGGCGTCTACACAATTGATGAAGGCAGAGTCGACGTCGACATGACTCGGTGGTCTTGACGGTGGTGAGGGCGCTGGAGTTCGAATGGCACGACGGTGATCAGTCGTGTGGCACGGCGCGTCGACGAGGGGATGGAGCCGGAGACGAGCGGAGGAATTGATTGCTCTAACGGCGGGGTCGGAATCCGATCATGCGGTGCGCTGGAGTAAGTGCGGGCTTCCGGCTGCCTCTGCTGCTGTTTCGAGGATATGATGATGGTGGTGCTGAGATAGAGGTGCAAGAAGAAGGTGTGAGGAGATGAAGCTCGGTTCTTCAATGACGGAGAAGTGCTCATCAAAGGAAAGAAGGAAGGATTTATAGGAAGGTGGAGAGGGAGATGGGCTAGCTATCAATGCGTCAGTGGCACGCATGGATGATGGAGCAGGGCATGCCTGCTCTTCTGCGAGGGTGGTTAGGGTGCAGTTGTTCCTCTCTTTTACAGAGAGTCAGCGGGAGAAGGAAATAGGAATTTGTGGAAAGAAATTCACGGGCTGTCTGGGTTTAACCAAAGAGAAAAGAACAGGAGAATAAAATAAAAGAAAGGATTTCACTGTTTAGGTTGTGTCGGGTTAGCCCAAGGAAAGAGCGCAAAGAAAAAAAAAGATTGAATCCATGGGTTGGGGTCGGGCTGATTAACTAAAGAAGAGGCCCAAAGAAAGAAGGAAAAGAAATAAAGAATTAGTTGGGCTGGGTTCGGTTGCTAAGGGGAAAAGCCCAGGAGAAAAGAAAAGGAAAAAGAGTATGGGATTATTTCTTTAGGCTGGGTTGTGAAGAGGGTTGATTCGGCCCATAAGAATTTAAATATTTCATTGGGAATAAGGCTCAATATGAAGTTATGCATTTGCATAGGTAGCTATAAATATATTTGGATGGATATGGTTTTGAATTGGATGTGATTTAAAATTGAATTTGTCATAGTTTGCATTGGACTGTGAGTATTTTATTAGGGATTGTTAATTAAGTTAGCTTTACTCAAGTTTATTTGTTTAGGATTTAGTTACTTATTATTATTATTATTATTATTATTATTATTTAACCGCTTAATTGCAGTTTCAATTATTAATCATTGCATTTATTTAACTGCTTAATTGTTTAGTTAATTACAAGGGTCTTATACTATTATTATTATTATAACTTAATAGATTGGAACTTGTTTTATTTGGGAAATAAGGAAACAGGTTAGGAATTTAATGGAGGGTTATTCGAGTTTGGTTAATAACATAGCCAATGAATTGAATTTAAGTAGAATTTAAATTTAATAAATAGGATAGTTGGGTATAACCAAAATAAGAAAATTTTACTTAAATCCGATAGATATTTATTTATTTGAGTAAATAATTTTTCTAAGGGTGTAAAGATAGAAGTAAATGCCTCAAATAGAATTTATTGCTTAATAATTATTAACTTAGAAATCAATTTTTTTTTGGGGGGGGGGGGGGGGGGGGGTTTACAGTAGTATAGCAGTTTGGATGGTCATGGATTGAATTTAGGTTCTGGCAAGCTACCCAAGGAAAACTACTCAACATAAAATGATTCAATTATAAATCCATAAGATGATAATATTATTCTATCTCCGTTCTCTTCCCTTCATACTATTCCCGCTTCTCCTCTTTTTTTCGCTACTCCAATGTCCCTAAATCTATTGTTGAAGTAGCTAGAACTACACATGCAAATTCTTGATTTTTTTCCATATTATCACAATTATTTAGTGTTTTTGGATAGCTGCTGCTTGAATTTTAGAATACTTATATAGTTTCAAACCTATGATATTGTGGTCAAATTATATTACCATCACATTTGCTTGGTAATGCCAGTCTGATGGCCCCTAGGGATTTTTTAGCTTTATTTGATGCAGGATCCTTGCTTTTAATTAAGGCTTTAGAGAAAATGTTCACTTACATCTGGTGTTGCAGAATATTGCTATAGAACTCTCCAGACTCATGGATACTCATATATCAAACCATCATTGTATAGACTGGTAGGTCTGTAGTGCCTGTGGAGTATGGCATGGCCAAATGGCAATGTACCTCCCAGCTGTGGATTGTTTGGATGTAGGTAGGATTTCCTAGGTGCTGCAGTACAGATGAACTAGCAGATAGCTTCTACTTAAACTATGATAGTTCAGAATTTAAATACACCTGTTTATCTGCTTTTATGCATAATGATTTTGACCAAGACATTGGTTATTGGGTATTCAATCAGACATCTTGTTTTCTTTGTGTGGCTCATATTTTCCTCCACCCATTCAGTATTTTGGTTTTTTAGGTATCTTTTTAGCTATGAGAATTATGGGGGAAGAGGATGCAGCTTTAGCTACTAGTCCTGCAATTGGAATTTAAGGCAGAATATACTAAGTACTGTGGCAAATTGTCAATAAAGCTTACTATCTTTTAAGTTAATTACTGTTGATGGTTATATTGTTGATGGTTATGTCAGCCTTCCTGTTTGCATCGGTATCTCTTTATTAACTACATCGAACTTGGTACTTGTATCATCTGCTATATAATCTAATATCTGTATCTCAGTCTTTCCTGCTATTGCTACTTAGCTTAACATCTTCGTATAAAACTCAGGCGTGGAGCTATTGTCACGACTTTCATAGTATGCTATGCTCTTACTTCATTCATTTCGGGCTATGTCAGTGGTGGCCTATACTCACGGAATGGTGGTATGTATTCTTACCATCTAAAGTATCAGTATTGGTTGCAACATGTGGGAGTTCTTGAATTATTTTTCTTCTTTTTTAATTATAAAGCTTCATAGTACCTTGTCTATGAAATAAATATACAATTTTCTTCTAGAATTCTGTTTTCTTGTTATATATCCACTGAGTGAGTATATGGCTTTTTTCCAGGTAAAAGCTGGATAAAGTCCATGATTCTTACAGCGTCACTGTTCCCTTTTATGTGCTTTGGAATTGGCTTCATACTGAACACAATTGCTATATTCTATGGGTCACTAGCAGCTATTCCTTTTGGGACTATGGTGGTCGTGTTCATAATTTGGGCATTCATCTCCTTTCCTCTGGCACTTCTGGGAACTGTTGTAGGCAGGAACTGGAGTGGTGCTCCAAATAATCCATGCCGTGTAAAGACAATCCCTCGCCCTATCCCTGAGAAGAAATGGTATCTCACACCTTCTGTTGTCTCAATAATGGGAGGTTTGCTTCCATTTGGTAGCATCTTCATTGAGATGTATTTTGTCTTCACATCCGTCTGGAATTACAAGGTAAACAACACGACCATCCTCGTTGTGAAATAGTTTTATCATCACGGTCTTTTGATTTCTCATGTGACCTTTGTATTTTTTGATCTTTTTCAGTTTATGATTATTTCTCTCTTTTCCATAAGACGATTTAATTCTTTCTTTGATTAGTCAGTTTTGTTTGCCTTAATAGTAATGATTGGTTAAGATTGTCATTCCTTCACTCTTTGGCTTAATGTCTCATAGGGATGAATGCAATTTCCTATAACAAATTGTATCATCCATCTTACCACTTAGTCTAGACTCTTTATAGTCTAGGGGAACTTGGAGTGTTCTCCTTGGTTGCATGAGCATAAACTGCATTCCCAAAAGGTAGATCTACCTACCTACCTACCTACCTAGGTTATATGGCATGACCCTCATGCTCATAGCTTCTTAAGGAATTTGGTACCAACATAGAGGGTTGACGGTTGACGGCAGGTCAACATTTGGTCATAAAAACTCAGTCAAATTTTTATGGAACTTTCTTATGCTCTTAGCCAATCCCATTCTGAAAGGAGAAGGTTTGATGATGATTATGAGCTGATTAAATTCGCATCTAATATTCAGTTTTATAAATCCCTTTAAATATTGAGACCTTGTGTGCCTTTAATGCATAATATTGCAGGTGTACTATGTCTATGGCTTCATGTTGCTGGTTTTCCTGATACTCATCATTGTCACCATTTGTGTTACAATCGTGGGTACATATTTCTTGCTGAATGCCGAGAATTATCACTGGCAGTGGACATCATTCTTCTCTGCAGCTTCTACAGCTGTCTATGTATACCTGTACTCCGTCTATTACTATTATGTGAAGACCAAGATGTCAGGCTTTTTCCAGACTAGCTTCTACTTTGGCTACACAATGATGCTGTGTTTGGGCTTGGGAATCCTTTGTGGTAAGTGAACTTTCAGAATTCCCAAGAATTCGTATATCTTATTCTTTATAGTTTCTTAAGTGACGCATGGTATGTTTTCAGGTGCTGTTGGTTATCTGGGCTCGACTTTGTTTGTGAGAAGAATTTACAGAAATATAAAATGTGATTAGAAAGGACTGAAGACAGGAAAATTCACTATGCATGGGAGCATTTGTCGAGTAACATGTGAACCGCTGGTACACTGTTTTAATGATCAATAGCATGCAATGATTCTGCTGTTATATTTGAATGTTTCCCCACTTTTCGTCTGAATCTCCAGTCTCAGACTCAGGTGGTGTTGCATTTTTCCTGGCTGTAGGCATTAGCCTTCATATACCTATCTAGTGCAGACACAGTGTCATATCTATTAGAGAGACGACAATTAACCTTTTCTTTCTTATTTATTAATAGCTATGTTGGTGTGACTTTGATCCCAAATATGGGTTTCCTTCAAATGAGTACACTTGTATCAGTCGAACAATATTTTTTTCCTATATGTTTATTCTCAATATTACTTAATTATTGTTTTCATTGCAGCTAATTTCAATTATGGTAACTGTTTCTTCAGTTGCTGATGCATTGTGAGAGTACTTGCTTATAAGTTTGTTCTGTGAACATAATTGCCGGCAAATTGTACATGGTGGTATATATTTAGATCCTCCATTATGTGAAATTCATTCTGGAGGGATTATATATATATATAATTTTTGAGAAGACACATCAAACTGATGATCAATTTGGAATGTTCCTTTTTACATTGAAAGTTGCTACGTCTTCTCTGGTCTATCAGCCTTTTTATTTATCATCCAAGGAAATTAAGTGTCCACCATGCTACGTGCAGTTTGTTAAATACTTCAACGAGTTTCTGAACATTTACTTTTCTATTGGTTTGTGAATCTAATTTGTCATATTTGGAATGTCGTATCTGATACTTTGTTATAGTTGGTAGTATGAATGTTGACAGCAATTTCTAGTGCTTCAATCACTGAATACTACTAGCAAAGGGCTTGGTCTTGCAGGTTAGAAATCTGGCAGTCAATTTGCAGGTGGGTGGGTGGGTGGGTGGGGTAAGTTGTTGGCAGCTGCGGGTTGTCTCGGTGCAGATTGTGTGCAAGCTAACACCACAAAGTATCAGTTCATGTCTACTGACATACTGAGTATTTGCACATAATCAAGTATGATCTCAATACTCTTGAGTAGGTCTCCAGGTAATCTTCTTGCTTCCGGTCGTAAACTCACTGTTATTTAAGTGGACATACTGCAAATGCTTAAAACTTGATTTTTCTGTACCTGCCAATATAATGGCATGGACTCTGCTTGGATACTCAGGTTGCAACTCGTATTATCTATACGAACTTTTCCATCAAGATTTGTAGGCAATGTGTAGGTAGAGGAACACAGAGACCGCCTCTTCCAAGGTACCTAATAGAAAATGTAGATGATATGAAGGGGGGGATAAAGGTGGCACATTGCAACCCCATGTGGATGAGGTGGTAGCAAAACAAACAAACAAATACTACAGGCCCCTATCAAAGCATGAAGGAAGGAAGAATTTGTTAAAAAAAAGTTTAATGGTAGCATTGCCATTGATTGGTCCCTCCTTAGATTCCTTAGGACTACCCGAACCCATTCTTCATTCAATTTAGTCCTTTGTATTTTTGCATTTCGATCCTTTAAAAAAATCAAAAAATAATATGAATGTAATCTATACAACTGCATGAGTTCAAAAAAATAAAACTCGAGTTCATCTAGAAATTTTGTATGACTTACATGTAGATTTGATTTGATTTAATATTTTTTTTTCCTTCCTTTCCTAAGTGGCTCTGTCCCCAAGTAGCTCACTTCCAAGAGAGGGACTGCAGATTGAGATGGGCACAAGAAACCATGTTCTTGTTATGAGAGATGAGATTGGGGTCCCTAGAAAAGTTCCTAGTTTCAATAGCAAAGTGCATTGCGTTGATTAAACAGGACTAGGGACCATAAAATATGACAAGTGCAGATTTTTGTTGCAGATCTACAGGTATTATTAGCTTTTGTGCTTACAAGCGGGGGTCGACATATTGGACAGGATAGGGAACATGAGAACCTTCTTTGACGCCTTCTATGCCGTTGCGATTGCGTAAAAAGAATGAAATCAACTTTCTTTCTTTTTTTTAAGTCGGATTTGTGTAGAGAGTAAATTCAACAGAGTGGGTGAAGTTCAGGGTGGTGTTTTAGACTTTAGTATCAACCTTTTTTTGTTATCTTCTTTCCACCTTGGCCACGTTGGGAAATGAAACTAATCAGGTATCATTCGAATCATTCTCCATATATATATATATATATATATATATATATATATATATATATATATATATATATATATAAAAGACTTATGTGGTTACCGAGAAAGATATAAGATTCTGGTTGGGTGGCAGAAGGTTAATGGATCGAGTTACGGGAGCGTATTATTTCTTTCATTTATAAATGGTGGAAGTTGGAGGACAGTAGGTCCAAAGACATGCAATACAGTGTGCGCAAAAGTTTTGAACCTTACGTCGGACTCCGTGTATTATCCCAGAAGTTATAAAAAAAAAAAAAAAAAAGAAGAAGAAGAAGAAGAAGGAGGAGGAGGAGGAGGAGGAGGAGATATCATTCTGAATCATTTCCAAAAAGAAAAAAATAGAAATAAAAATGGTTTCCTCAACCAACTATTTCAAGAATTTACTTTTCCTCACATATACTAACATTTTTTAAACATCAAAAAAAAAATACAAATTATAAATTTAAAATTATATATAGATTAAATATTAAATTTTTTTATTTTATTTTCCTTTTTGCTAACCAAAGAATTTTTTTTTTTTGGGCTAATTAGAGTTTAGACCTTGAATTTTATACCAACTTAGACTAGTGCTGAAATGTCTAATTAAAAATTTTGACCCTTCAAATTTTATTTTTTATTTACTTTTTGGCATTATATCCTTCTTTTTACTGTGGATTAGTTTGTACTATTGTAATAATGTTAAGTACATAATGGAAAAAAAAATTAGGATTTAAATTTTTTAATTGAAAATGTCACGAATTAAACTCCTGAGTTAGTATAAAATCAACAATCAATCGGAGAGTCCTATCACTCTCAGAAAAGAAGAAAGAAAAGCCAACTTTCGATTGGATGAAGTCATCTAAACCATTGGATACTCTCGGGAGAGTCTTTAGTAACTTTGGTTAGTTTTTTTCGGCATACTAACCACTGGTTTGTGACCCTTGCCACGCATATCAGTCCCCACCTCTCTTTCTTTAACCACTATATTATTCAGAATGCATGTACCTACCAACCTACGCTCTTTTTCTTTCTTTTTGGTCCCATAAAATTGAACTTTTTCTTTCTAAATAAATAAAGTCTTTATGAATGAATCTCCGTATATTCTTCTGGTGCCATCAACAAATAGGTCATTTTCAACTCATTCTCAAAAGTTACTTCAATTTGATGACTCAAATTTTTTTTTTTTTTTCTATATTATGCTATTCTCAAAATTTTACATCTCCAATCCATCAATCCTCAAATAATAAACAACCATTATTTATTTCTACATAAATTTATTTTTTTACAACTATTTAATATAATCATATACATTAACGTTATATTATTAATATTATTTACCAAGATAATATTATATTATTTTATATTATTTAATATTATTTTAAATTTTGTTGTACTTGTTTATATTTTTTTAATATAATATTAACGTTATATTATTTAATATTGTTGGTTGGGTTATTTTAAATTTCGATGTACTTGTTTATGTTTTTTAATATAAATTAACGTTATATTATTTAATATTATTGGTTGCGTTATTTTAAATTTTGATGTACTTGTTTATATTTTTTAAGTCAATGCATTTTAATTTTAGAAAGTTTGATGTTATTAATAGTATAATTTTTATATTATTTATAATTATAAATTAGAAAATATGGTAAGTTAATTAAGTTTAGTGTTTAACATATGTAGGATATAGTAGTAATTAGCTACAACTTGGAGGGCAAAATGATCATGAATAGTGGATCCTCAAATTTGATAAAAAATTTTCTCTCTCTCTCTCCTCAAAATTGAGGAGAGAGAGTTCTTCCCTCAAAAATTTGAAATTTTTTCCTCATTTTGAAGATGGGTTGGAGAAAAATTTTGAGAAAAAAAATCCTCAATTAGGTGTTTGAGGAGTAGGGTTGGAGATGGCTTTAGATCGACACAAATGGTTAGTACTGTCACGACCCGCACCCGGAAATTCGGGCACGAGTGCGTGGTTACGTCCAGCCTACGCCGCAGAATCGGCGGTAGTACGCTGTCTAGGTTAAGTCCAAATTTACTAACTAGCTCATTCACAACAACATGGACAAGATAATAAGGAGAAATGAAACTTAAGATTTGCAACTGGAAATAAATGTAACAACAGATTCAAATGTTTAGTACAGGAATTCCAAAATAAAATCGGGGACAAACCCGATTAAATAAGATAAAGAGCAAAACTAAGATAACTACTGCTAACTACTCAGCAGGAGTAGCTTCCTGTGCGGGAACTGGCTCTGCAACGGTATCACCTGCTGGCTCATAGGGTCCATAATAGGTAGGGGCAAGGTTCTCATCATCGCCTAAACAACGTATCCAGTCAGGAAAGGAGCAAAGTACACAGTGCACATCAAGATTAAACTAAATAATTATGACAATTAAATATTGGATATCATGTTGAGAAACAGCATTAGCAGAACATTATTATCTCAGAGTTAGCTGTAAACAGGAATATGAGAAACTGAAATAAATGAAACAGGAAATGAAACTACAATAGCCA
The DNA here is from genome assembly GCA_036927795.1 of Iris macrosiphon. Classification (NCBI taxonomy): domain Eukaryota; kingdom Viridiplantae; phylum Streptophyta; class Magnoliopsida; order Asparagales; family Iridaceae; genus Iris; species Iris macrosiphon. Next base: position 50,579,221 of record JAYESA010000019.1, on the reverse strand, counting down.
GCAAGTAATATAACATGACCAGAACTATCTGTGTGAACTTGTGTTTGTTTTTAGAATACATAGTTGGCATGTAGGGGTTTATAAGGCTAATCCGGCCGTCATAAACGGCTATTAGACAATTCAATCGAGATCCGGCTGATGGACAGTCGTGTACCAACAGCTATTAGTCAATCCAGGGGAAAGGGTAAACTACATGCCTTCTAGGTATTCTCCCACCCGACATGATAACAAGACAGGAACTACCAATATTCAAGACATGGAATTCAATATTTCTAACACTAGGTGTAATCAGCAAGAGTACTAGTAGAGCAGAGAATTTAATTATCACAATATAAAGATTAACTTGAAGTGCAGGTACTTGCCTGTTGTTTGGATCTGATTAGTTAGGTTCTAGGGGAAGTTTCCAGAGATGAGTCCAAAAGCTGAAATAGACATTACCATCACGCTCAGAAGATGCCAAATAGCTAGAAACGCCTGTCCTTGGGTCCAATTTGGAGACAAGGGCAAAAACGGCAGTTTCGGGTCAAAACGGGGTCCGCCGGTGGGTCCGCTTTGCACCGAAAAACGTGTCCGGGTCAACGGTCTCCAAATTCACCAAACTTAGTGTCAACAGGTCAGGAACGCTGATACGAACCCAACGGAACTTCCAGATTTGGATTCCGATGAGCCGAACACAAAATCGCCCGTCGAACGGGACCTGTGGGGCCCACGACACGCGATTTCGTCAACGTTCTCAGAATCGAACCAAACTTGACCCACAGGACCAGCGTATCGCTACGAGTCCGATGGCGCAAGTTCCGTCTCGATCCGACGAGTGTGCACGAAGTTAGGGTGAATTGCAGAAAATGCGGATACGGGGCGATGTCCGCGGATACGCGTTGATTCCGGTGTGCACGCACCCCCGAATCAGCTTCCGTGAAATCTCACACGTCCGTATCAACGCTGCGCGCGTATCTGTGAAGACCGCGCGCGACCAAGTCGTCCCATTTGGCGGGGCGTACTCAGTTCCGGGGTGAAACAGGGTCTGGTTTTTCCTGTTTTTGGATCGCGGTGTGCGATCACCACAGGACGCGGTGCCACGAACAGTTTGTCCGGACACCGAGAGGGTCATACAGGCTTCCCAACGCAATTCGCGGAATCGAAAAAGGAGCTACGAGGCGAAAGTTACACGCACCTGAAGGGGACCCGAAAACCGGGGGCGAATCGTGTCCGACACGACACAGTGTCCTGTGTCCGACACGACAAAAAGGAATTAGGGTTAGGGTTCAGGCTATCTCGCCGGACACGGCGGCTTGGGCGGCCGTGCAGAGGCGGAGGGGACCGAGGACGGCGCGGCGCGGCGGCGGCCGGGCTCGCGGCGGAGCTGGAGGCGGTGCGGCGGGCTCGTCGAGCTGCTGATGGTGTTCGTCGACGTCGAGGGAGGAAGGAGGAGAAGGGGGCGGAGCCTGCGGCGGTGGTCAGCGGAGGAGGAGGGCCGGCGGCGGTCGTCGACGGAGCGGGGGCTAGGGCGGAGCACGGTGGGGAGCGGTGGCTGGCTGAGGGGGAAATCGAGATCGGGGGGGGGGATTTTATAGGGGTCAGGGCGGTGGTCGTGGCCGCGGACGGGGCGGAGCCGAGCGGGCGAGGCGGGCGACGTGGCGGGCAGCGCGACGCGGGCGGAGGCGTGGCCGCGGGCGGGGCGGCGGGAACCGCGGGCGGCGCTGCGCGTGGCCGAGCGGGGCGCGGGTCGCTAGCGGGTCGGTTGACGGCGGCGGGTCGGGTCTGACCAACCCGACCCGACCCGATAAGAGGCTGGGCTGGGCTACGGGCCGGGCCGCGGCCCAACGGGCCGGGCCAGAAAATAAAATAAATAATAAATAATAAATAATAATAATAATAACAATAATAATAATAATAATAATAATAATAAATTTAATTTATAAATAAAATAGTTTTAGGTGATTTAAAAATAGGTCCGGGGCCCGATAAATTCCAGAAAAATTTTCCTAAGTCCAGTTTTCCATTTTACATCCAAAAATATTATTTTCATGATATTTTAATAATATTTATTGCCAATTAAAAATCATTTATTTATTGAAAGCCTTGATTTTAATTGCAGAAAATTTCCAGAAAATTCCAGAAAATTGTGAAAAATCCCAATTTTAATAATTTGAAAAATCAGGGGCTTACAATCTACCCAACTTATAAAAATTTCGTCCTCGAAATTTAAAATTATAGCAGGGTTCTCTCTGTCCAATCTCACTTGATTACAGTCCAACGGGTTTCTCTCAGGTGGACATTGCGGTCGCTACCCAACTTAGAATTTTACCCATATATTATCTAAGGCTGTACAACTAGTGAGGCTAGGTCTCAACTTAATAAATCATGGGATTGAATCTTTTAGTCTGCAACACAAAACACATCACCTAGGGTATTGCCTTAGTCATAAAGGGTTATCCTCAATTTGACCGGTCTGAGGGGTACGTCTAACACTACAATTCAACTTATATCAAACACAGGATTTTGTCCTTCCGAAGTAAGGGAAGACGAGGGTCAATAATAAAGAGTTTAAGGGCGAGGTGTAGAACAGAGGTATAGGGATCAAGGCGTTTAAAGAATTCTGATGGGGATTGTCAGGCGGTTATGGATTGAGATTCTATTCTGGTAATCATTTATCCGCATGCTCGTATCAGTATAATTATGTAACTGATACGATATGCTCGGACACATTTTAGGGGTAAGTATACTAGTCACTATATCTCTCAATCCACGTAAAATAGTCGTGCGAAGTGCGAATCAAAATGCACTAAGGTTGATCAGACCGTAGTACACTGATTCTGAGTAGACACTTTGTATTAGTGGGGTTGATCAGGCCTCAATAATACATGTGTCATGAACAAGCCCGAGAAAAGGGGTAAGCTTGCAAAACTAGGCTATAAAATAGCAGCATATGTCAAGTTTAGCAAAATTTAAGTGCGCTAGATGATGATGAAAGGGTACAAATTATTGAAGTTCACAAAATAACATAAAACAAGCACAATAGCAAAAGCCTCTAAAACAGTTATCAAATTTTAAAAAGCATACCAGGTTATTTAGCAAGTTCAAAATTTACTAGGTTGGGGCTGAGGTCACGAACCAATAGGCATGAGCTAAACAATACTAGGAAAGGTATCTACGAATCACTTACGCGCATTAGCTGCTTCCAGATTTGGCTCGTTCTCCACGGTCATCACGTAAGCTTGTCCGCGTCTTTGAGCAGTGGGGCAGTCCCTCACTCGATGTTCTGCTGAGCCACAAAGTAGACAAACACCTAGCCTCTTTCTGCAAACTTGCCAAGTATGGCCTGGTCTATGACAATAGTTACAAGCAGCAGCTTGTTGGTTCTGTCCCTGGGCCTGGTGTTGGGGTGCTGGAGCTCGAGGGAGAGGACGCTGGGTTTGCTGCGGGGACCCCTGTTGTTGTTGTTGTTATTGAAAAGGGCGTTTGTTGGGTCCCGCATTTCCGGTATCTCTTTCTCGCTTTAGCTTATGCCCCATGTCTCTCTCAACGCCTTGTGCCACGTTCAAGATTTCCTCATAGGTGCGAGCTCGGCTGGTGGTGACAGCAAGGCGAATATCCGGAGATAGCCCCTTCTTGAATCTACGGGCTCTGTCCTCCGGGGTACGAACCATGTATTCCGCAAAGTGGCTTAACCTGCTAAATTCAGCAGTATACTCATCTACAGATAGGTTACCTTGTTCCAGTCTCTCGAATTGGCTTTCGAGAGCTTCCCGAGCCACTTCGGGGTAGAATTTCTCCTTGAATAGTCTCTTGAAGTCCTCCCAGGTGAGGTCGGGAGCAGACAGTTGAGGTTCGTCTCTAAACCAGGTCCGAGCTATATCGAACAGTTGCAGGCTTGCAGACTCTACTTTGAGATCATCAGGGACCCGAGCAGTCTTCAGGAGTCGCTCTACGTTCTCTATCCATTCATCGGCATAGAGAATGCCCTCAGTTCCGTAAAATTCCAGGGGTCTTAGATTCTTGAAGTCTTTGGCACTTCCTGGCCTCTTTTGTGGCGACTCCTGGGACTTAATAGCTTCTGAGAGGCTGGTCCGCAGAAGTGCAGTCTATTCTTTCTGGGATTCCACCAATCCCTGGAACACTCCTAGCAGTTGTGCCCCATCTAGGGTAACTGCCGGGACAGATGGAGGCGGCGGGAGTGCAAGAGTCTCGGGCACATTCTGCTCAGCTGGTTCTGATGTGCCTCCTACCGTGTTCCTGGTCTGAACCATTCTGAAAGATGAAGGGATAGGGAAATCAGAATAGATTAATTGGAAATCAAGGGCGATAGAAAAATTGATCAGAAGTGATATCAAGAATTGAAATAAGGACCCTATACTGTGAATGAGCTTTTCCCTAGAATCCTCAATCTGATTGCAGGCCTGTTCGGTCCCTAAGTTGAAACCGAACAATTTAGTCGTTTGACCTGCATGGGCCACCATAAAAACGTGTCACGACCCGCACCCGGAAATTCGGGCACGAGTGCGTGGTTACGTCCAGCCTACGCCGCAGAATCGGCGGTAGTACGCTGTCTAGGTTAAGTCCAAATTTACTAACTAGCTCATTCACAACAACATGGACAAGATAATAAGGAGAAATGAAACTTAAGATTTGCAACTGGAAATAAATGTAACAACAGATTCAAATGTTTAGTACAGGAATTCCAAAATAAAATCGGGGACAAACCCGATTAAATAAGATAAAGAGCAAAACTAAGATAACTACTGCTAACTACTCAGCAGGAGTAGCTTCCTGTGCGGGAACTGGCTCTGCAACGGTATCACCTGCTGGCTCATAGGGTCCATAATAGGTAGGGGCAAGGTTCTCATCATCGCCTAAACAACGTATCCAGTCAGGAAAGGAGCAAAGTACACAGTGCACATCAAGATTAAACTAAATAATTATGACAATTAAATATTGGATATCATGTTGAGAAACAGCATTAGCAGAACATTATTATCTCAGAGTTAGCTGTAAACAGGAATATGAGAAACTGAAATAAATGAAACAGGAAATGAAACTACAATAGCCAGCAAGTAATATAACATGACCAGAACTATCTGTGTGAACTTGTGTTTGTTTTTAGAATACATAGTTGGCATGTAGGGGTTTATAAGGCTAATACGGCCGTCATAAACGGCTATTAGACAATTCAATCGAGATCCGGCTGATGGACAGTCGTGTACCAACAGCTATTAGTCAATCCAGGGGAAAGGGTAAACTACATGCCTTCTAGGTATTCTCCCACCCGACATGATAACAAGACAGGAACTACCAATATTCAAGACATGGAATTCAATATTTCTAACACTAGGTGTAATCAGCAAGAGTACTAGTAGAGCAGAGAATTTAATTATCACAATATAAAGATTAACTTGAAGTGCAGGTACTTGCCTGTTGTTTGGATCTGATTAGTTAGGTTCTAGGGGAAGTTTCCAGAGATGAGTCCAAAAGCTGAAATAGACATTACCATCATGCTCAGAAGATGCCAAATAGCTAGAAACGCCTGTCCTTGGGTCCAATTTGGAGACAAGGGCAAAAACGGCAGTTTCGGGTCAAAACGGGGTCCGCCGGTGGGTCCGCTTTGCACCGAAAAACGTGTCCGGGTCAACGGTCTCCAAATTCACCAAACTTAGTGTCAACAGGTCAGGAACGCTGATACGAACCCAACGGAACTTCCAGATTTAGATTCCGATGAGCCGAACACAAAATCGCCCGTCGAACGGGACCTGTGGGGCCCACGACACGCGATTTCGTCAACGTTCTCAGAATCGAACCAAACTTGACCCACAGGACCAGCGTATCGCTACGAGTCCGATGGCGCAAGTTCCGTCTCGATCCGACGAGTGTGCACGGAGTTAGGGTGAATTGCAGAAAATGCGGATACGGGGCGATGTCCGCGGATACGCGTTGATTCCGGTGTGCACGCACCCCCGAATCAGCTTCCGTGAAATCTCACACGTCCGTATCAACGCTGCGCGCGTATCTGTGAAGACCGCGCGCGACCAAGTCGTCCCGTTTGGCGGGGCGTACTCAGTTCCGGGGTGAACCAGGGTCTGGTTTTTCCTGTTTTTGGATCGCGGTGTGCGATCACCACAGGACGCGGTGCCACGAACAGTTTGTCCGGACACCGAGAGGGTCATACAGGCTTCCCAACGCAATTCGCGGAATCGAAAAAGGAGCTACGAGGCGAAAGTTACACGCACCTGAAGGGGACCCGAAAACCGGGGGCGAATCGTGTCCGACACGACACAGTGTCCTGTGTCCGACACGACAAAAAGGAATTAGGGTTAGGGTTCAGGCTATCTCGCCGGACACGGCGGCTTGGGCGGCCGTGCAGAGGCGGAGGGGACCGAGGACGGCGCGGCGCGGCGGCGGCCGGGCTCGCGGCGGAGCTGGAGGCGGTGCGGCGGGCTCGTCGAGCTGCTGATGGTGTTCGTCGACGTCGAGGGAGGAAGGAGGAGAAGGGGGCGGAGCCTGCGGCGGTGGTCAGCGGAGGAGGAGGGCCGGCGGCGGTCGTCGACGGAGCGGGGGCTAGGGCGGAGCACGGTGGGGAGCGGTGGCTGGCTGAGGGGGAAATCGAGATCGGGGGGGGGGATTTTATAGGGGTCAGGGCGGTGGTCGTGGCCGCGGACGGGGCGGAGCCGAGCGGGCGAGGCGGGCGACGTGGCGGGCAGCGCGACGCGGGCGGAGGCGTGGCCGCGGGCGGGGCGGCGGGAACCGCGGGCGGCGCTGCGCGTGGCCGAGCGGGGCGCGGGTCGCTAGCGGGTCGGTTGACGGCGGCGGGTCGGGTCTGACCAACCCGACCCGACCCGATAAGAGGCTGGGCTGGGCTACGGGCCGGGCCGCGGCCCAACGGGCCGGGCCAGAAAATAAAATAAATAAAAATAAATAATAAATAATAAATAATAATAATAATAACAATAATAATAATAATAATAATAATAATAAATTTAATTTATAAATAAAATAGTTTTAGGTGATTTAAAAATAGGTCCGGGGCCCGATAAATTCCAGAAAAATTTCCCTAAGTCCAGTTTTCCATTTTACATCCAAAAATATTATTTTCATGATATTTTAATAATATTTATTGCCAATTAAAAATCATTTATTTATTGAAAGCCTTGATTTTAATTGCAGAAAATTTCCAGAAAATTCCAGAAAATTGTGAAAAATCCCAATTTTAATAATTTGAAAAATCAGGGGCTTACAAGTACCAACTCTTTTGATCATTACCAAACTCGAGTGACTCTTGTGGTTACCGAGAAGAGATATAAGATTCCGACTGGGTGGCAGAAGGACAGTGAATCGAAATACGTAGACGTATTATTCTTTTTATTTATACATGATGGAAGTTTGAGCGTAGTAGACTCAAAGTTATGCAATACAATGTGCACAAAAATTTCGAACGTTTACGTCGGTCTCGAGCGTTATCGAAAAAGAAAAGAAAAAGTAACACTCTTTGGATCGTTAAATTGACCTTCGTGCATTCTTTATTTTGTCCAGGTCTCTCTTCTGGCATTTGAGTGTTCAATCAGTTATAAAATATATATATATATACTACTTACAACTTAAAGAGAAGCAATTAAATACTTACAATTTTCTTACAATCGTCACGTTGAAGCCATGTGATGCCCACATGGCAGCCGTCTATTGGAGAAGGAGAAAAATGTGGAATCTGATAGCTGTTTGGATGGCCGTCACGTGACGGAAATGTCACATGGCGATCGTTTATTGGAGGAGAAATGGAACCGGAGATGACCCACATAACAAGATAATGAGAGGGTTGTAAAAAAGTTGTAAGCATTTGGTAGTAAACTTAGCATTATATATATATATATATAAAAGTTGTAAGCATTTGGTAGTAAACTTAGCATTATATATATATATATATATATATATATATATATATATATATATATATATATATATATATATATTTTAATCAGATGAAATGGATTTTTTTTTTTTTTTTTTTCTTGAGTGTAAAGCTATCAGAAAATTCATTAATAAAAGCAGAGCCTCTTCCTCTTTTATTAATTTATTAATTTAAGACCTTCGAGATGCTCATGAGCACGGAGGGATCAATAAAGGAATGGCCAGTCGTTGGAAGCCCAAGTGTGACTTCACGCACATCTATGCAAGTGAGGATGATCTAAAAACTTTCTTGATGATTGAGCAAATATGTTGTTCAATATTATGTTCTGTATTTCTGTATTCTTTTTATCTCTCTCTTCCTCTCTTTTTTTTTTTTTTTTTTTTTTTTTTTTTTTTTTTTTTTTAATACTGATTGAGTCCACATGTAATAAATAAAGAACATAAATATGAAACAAAATATGCAGGAAAGCTGATTTGTTCCCTCTTGATGAGAGATGGACGGAAGTTTCATTTGTCTTGAAACCTTAAATATACTAATGACTGCATTTGGAAATGTTCATCGATCAAAATTATGAGAATTCATCATTCTACTTCAAGAATTGTCATTTATCAAATTAATTATCAAAACTAGTGTGAATCGCCAAATCACTTCCAAAGTGATTATAGATTTGATAAAAATGATATATGGCAACTCTTAAGTGGAAGACTGAACATCCCTGCTAGTTTTGGTGAGTTCATTATTTTGTGTGCTTGTACATTTTGACTGAGAAATGTCAATAGAAATCCTTGCAATATACATGTATTTAAATTCTTTTAACATGGTTTCAAAAGTGAACCTCCTCCTCCTCCTCCTCCGCCCCCCCCACCACACACACACACACACACACACACACACCACTCTTTTTTACCAAATTTACCAAACACTTAGGTGTCATGCTTCCGAGAAATAAGATAAGTCGAGTGTGTTACAAACATCTTAAGCTACACAACTTATAAATACTTCTGTATTCGTACTCGCAATTATCGTCCATAGTTTCTAGGATAATGAAATAAATTCTAAGCTAGTACAATATTCAGAAGAAGAAAAAACGACTTCTAATTATACAAACACATATTATAATAGTCTTCTCTCTCAAAACACAAATAATAAACGTATATGAACATAAAAGTTAAAACCATCAATGATCAAAATGTTAACTTTCGCTTAAGTCTTTGGACCTAGTCTTCGGTCTCTTCCACGTTGTACAAATACAAAAAATCCTCCGATATTTCTTTCCCACCTATTGAACAAATACTAGGTCATCAAAGACATACAAGACCTTGATCAAAGATAGTTAAAAATAAAAATAAAGCAAAATAATGATATTAATCAAATATGATTCAATAGATAGAAATTAGGGTTTGGTTGATGTTTTAGGGTTAGTGTTGTTACTTAAATTCTAGTTCCTACACTTAACACCATCCTTAACATTCCATTACCTATATGATATACAACTTTAGATAACACTTTGGGTCACACATTTGGCTATTTTTTCCACAATAATTCCACCAACCCACAATCAGGTTGTAGCTAGGGTTGACACGATGCTTAGGTCGGTCCAACATAAGCTGCAGAATAAAGATATGTTAATTACAAAACTTAGTTGATGCTCAATCAAATTAAGTATTGATCCAATACCACGCGAGTCCAACATAGAAAAGTGAGCTAATCTCGCACCCTCTCTTTGCAAGACCCTACGAAGAAGATATTATTGATCAACTTTTTTTTATTAATTTATATTCTAGAGATTTCATCCAGTGTGATCATAATGTTCTCTACATCCCAATGGTGGAGTCTAACATGCATTCACAAACAATCCTACCAACAGACATTCTAACTATTATTATCTTGTTAAATACAAAGTACGTGTCACAACACGTGTGCGCGAAAGTACTATGCGATACCACAACGCCGCACTAGAAAACTATTTGTCGTAGCTAAAAATATAATTTTTTGATTAATTAATCCGTCTTGAAGAATTTAGTTTCGTTTACGTGTCTGTTGTCCAGGACCTATGTAGCCTAGAGTTAAGTATTGACTCAGTATTTTTAGGATTATCGCAAGTTCATTGCAAACCTAGGTTAATTCAATTTCCGAATACGTGAATATTTCAGATTTTATAGTTAAAATTGTCTTTAACGATTTTCTAAATAAAAAATAGTTATCTCGCTCATTTTGAAAAAAAAAATCAACAGCCTCTTTTGTATTTCTTATTCCGAAAATAATTTATATAACAGTTTATATGAGACCAAGAGCAACTCTTCATTAAATTCACCAATATAATTTCTCTGTGGAGAAACTCACATCATAATATACATTAACAAGAATATACATTATGAATTTAAAGTAAGAGAGCAAAATCAATTACTTGGCTCTGGCCAAGTGACACCTTTGCACAAAGTTTGAAATATTAATGTATTCTCTCCTACTACTTTTAATTTTTCTATAAAATAAAAGAAAATAAAAGAAAAATAAAAACCTATCCCTACCCAGGCCGCAGCCGACCCCCCCCCCCCTCTCCGGAGCGGCGAGCCCCCTCGCCGGAGCCGACCCCCCACCCAGCGGCGAGCCTCCCCACCCCGCGGCGAGCCACCCCCCCCGCTGGCCCGACCTCCTCTTCTCCTTCCCCGACTTCGTCTTCCTCGACCCCAGCTTCGAGCCGCCCCCCCATTGGCCGAGACCCCTCCGACTCCTCCGTCCTTCCTCCCCCCCCCACGTCTCCACCGCCGGAGAGCTCCGCTCGAACTCCTCCTCCTCCTCTTCTCCTTCCGCCACCACCACCATCATCATCACCAGCATCCTCTCCACCCCCACTCGGCCACCCCGGCGGCAGCCCCCGACCTCCGCCCGCCCCTTCCCGGCCTCCTTCCCCACCTCCTCAGCCAACCCCATCGCCACCATCTTTACCACCACCCCCACTCAGCCACTCCCCGTCCGGCCAGCGCCCAGCCCCCCCTCCGCCTGACCTCTCCCCTCTCCCAGCCCTCTTCCCTCCTCCTCGTCGCCGTAGGTTCCCCCCCAGCCGCAGACTTCTTCCCCTCCTCCTCACCAGAGACAACGCAGCAGCCACGACCCCGGCCAGCCCCGAGCCCTCGCCGTCTCACCACCTCTCTCCCTTCGTCTCAACCGTGCCCCCCCGACCCAGCTCCTCCGTCGACAAGCAGACGACCCCGGAGCCCTAGCCACAGCGGCTCCGGACCACCCCGCGATGACCCGCTGCCCCAGTACCGGACTCGGCGCAGTACCGGATACAACAGTACCGGACACAACAGCATTTCAGAGCCGGACACAACCCAGACACGATCAACGTCGTGTCGCATCTCTCCCGGACACGGGAAAAATTTATTCCACGGAGCCCTGTTCAGGTAACCCGTTCTATCTCCTCGTAGTTCCATTTTTAATTCCGTCAGTTGTGACACGTAGGCTATGTGACCCTCTCGGTGCTCGTGCAACCCGCACGGTGCATCGCGTCCTGTGGCGATCACGGCACGCGATCCAAAAACAGAAAAAATAACGACCCGATTCACCCCGGAACTGAGTACGCCCCGCCAAACGGGACAACTTGGTCATACGCGGTCTTTACCGAAACGTGCGCACCGTTGATACGGACGTGCAGGATTTCGCAGAAGTTGATTTGGATGTGCGTGCACATCAAAATCAACGCATATCCGCCGACAACGTCCCGTATCCGCCTGTTCTGGAACACGCTACAACTTTGTGTACACACGTCGGATCGAGACAAAACTTGCGCCATCGGACTCGTAGCAATACACCGGTCCTATGATCCAAGTTTGGTTCGATTCTGAGAACGTTGACAAAATTCCGTATCGTGGGCCCTACAGGCTCCACTTGACGGGCGATTTTGTGATCGGCACATCGGAATCCAGTTCTGGACATTCCGTTGGGTTCGTATCGACGTTCTGGACTTGTTGACACTAAGTTTGGAAAATTTGGAGACCTTTGACCCTGACACATTTTTCGGTGCAAAACGACCCACATGTGGACCCCGCTTTGACCAGAAACTGTCATTTTTGCCCCTGTGTCCAAATTGGACGAAAGGACATGCATTTCTAGCTATTTGATATTTTTTGAGACTGTTAGTGATGTTTATTTCAGCATCCGGAGAATTTCCTTCTGAGGCCATAGTTTCTGACTTCTTGGCAATTGACATCTGGACATTATATTTTGCAGCTCTTGCCAGGCAAGTATACCTTGCCTTGTTGTACTGTTTAAATTCAGTTATTGTTAGTTACATATTTTTCTATTTTAAATATAAATGTGCGCGTCCGAGAAAACTCGGGTGCAGTCAACGAAGGCGTTGACGTTAGGACTTGTGTCTGACCTAGTGTCTAGTAGACCCACCTAAAAGTTGTGAAGTTATTGATATAACTTCCCAGGCCTTGACACGTATCATTACACGTCTCAGAGTGAGTTCATGTAGGGACGCGTGCCTCATGCGCGACTGGCCATCAGTGTGAGCAACACGTGTAACGGTATGTAGCTTAGTTATTTATTTTATTGAGACTTGCATCATAGTAGGAGATGTCCACGTCGTTTTTATGACTTGTACATCTATATTGGGCGGAGAAAATACTAGTAGACGTATGGGACACCCCCTCCTTGAGTCTTTTATCCTTCGTACCATGCTCCTCGGAGATGGTCGATTGCAGAGCTACCCGTGTGTCCGGGGGCATATGACACATATACTAGTCGGTCATGACGATTGGTGAATTACGTCAGCATATGTCAAGCTTACACATTCCCATGCGTACTACCAGGTCTTTAAATTGTATTCACTTAGATGGTTAGGACACCCCATTTATTTATTCAGTATTTACATACATGGCATGTTGTTTTTCTGTATCTTGCTATGTCCCTCTGAGGACCTGGTCCCTTGCCAGGTGTAGATGTTCATGAGTATTCGCAGGAGCGCAGATCCGAATATTTTACATATATTCTGAGGAGGTCTTCTCTTCGGGCCTCGTGATTGTCAGATGTTGTTCTTATATGGTGTATATCTGGTTCCTTTTTATATTCTATTTCGGCAGTAGATTAGTTTCCATCCGACTGTCATTCTTTAGATACTTATTATTGAGATCTAGTTACTTGGTTATTGGTTATTCATATGTTTATTTGATTTCTGTGGATGAGATTTAGATATTACCCTATGACTTGTGATAGTTTTACCACTTATGAATTATTGTTCATTATACAGCGTACGCACGTATATATGGTTTCCATATATTGGAGTTGCCATATATACGGGCGGCTGGCATGGTTACGTATCTTAGTCCTACGTATTTTGGGACTGGGGCGTGACATATTTTTAGTGGTGGCCCATGCAGGTCAGAGCATATTGTCTCGGTTACGTTACTGTACCGAGCAAGCCTACATCTAGGATTAGAGCATAGGATCTCATCCATAATTGACTATGACTTATCTTCCTTCCAGTCTGTCCTACTTACAAAATTGTATCATGCTTGATTCATGTGCTTCCCTGATAATTCCTTAAGTATAGCCCCTGCTAGAATATAGGAATCCCTGTTGATAGAAGGATAATTAGGGTGGTATTCCTATTAAGAACAACTAGGGCATTGTCATATCATTAAGTTCAGACTACCTAATGAACCCTAGTCTTCCATAGTACTAAATAAACCCTAGCATCCCTACCTATAGATTAACTTACCATCATCCCTTGACGTATTTATGTATGACTTGAGAGTAGTATAAACACTACTAGGATTAGTTAGAGAATTGACCATAGTGTTGACCCTGGTCTTAAGGAACCAACAGAAATCCAAAGTTAAATACTAAGACTGAAACCTCATCCTATGTTTGGATAAACCCAGTTTTACGCCAGAGACCCTTTACCCTTGTTGGCGTAAAACCCATTTTACCATTGTTGGCATAAGAACCAAATAACTGCCTAGTTGGCGTAAAAGCCAAATGACTTTCTTGTTGGCGTAAAAACCAAATTATGCAGGAGATTGTCTCCTTTACGCTACAGTTATGACAATTGCTACCTACATTCCCTTAGTATTCCTTATCCTGCGTATGACACGTCCTGGAAGCCACGTAGGTAACTGCCCTGCGTAAACCAGATTCATGAATAATAGATAACCAGCGTAGAGTAACCTGATTAGGCGTAGAAAATAAGGGTAGAATATGAGCGTATTGTTACAGCCTTAGTTTTCCCTAGCCATGACCTAGTCTCGTGCAGAGATACGCCTCGAGCCATGTGCAAAAAGAAACAGCTTTTGATGGGACATCTGATTTTGTCTCATCTCGAGCGTAAATGACTTGTATCCAATCAGTCACTAAACGACAACCTGGGAATCCGTGCAAAATCATCATCAAACCGTCCATTCGATCGTTGTGCAAGTACTTTTGTCAGATATCGGGATTCACTAATTTTGACTGACAAACTCATGAGTTTCTTGTACAACTTTACGCTGCAACGAATGATAGAATTTACGCAGAAGATATTTACGCGCAGATTTCTACGCACAGACTTTATACGCGGACAGCTCTGAAGTCCTACCTTACGCTTCTCTGTTTTACGCGGATAGCTCTGAAGCCATGTGTTACGCCAAATAATTTTATCTCTGCTTTACACAGACAACCTCGAACCCCTACCTTACGCGGACTTTCTTGAAATCTCTGTTTTATACGGACAGCCTATAGTGTTTATTAAGATTGTAGAACTTAGAAGACCATACCTCTTTTTGGTCAACTAGCAGCTTAGACAAGGAATTAGAAATATAACTGTAGAGATTGTAGAGTCTTGTCTTTTTGTGAATTTGAATTGTTTTGAAATTTTTTCATATCATAATCTAGCGTACTTATATTTACTATACTATCTTGACTTATACTGCTACTATAGCCTAGTTTTGCAAGCTTATTCTTTATCAAGCTTGTTCATGATATAAGTATTATTGGAGTACTACAATAATACATTTCAGAATCAGTGTATTACGGTCTGATCAACCATAGTGCACTTGGTTCACCCTTCGCTTAACTACTTTACGTGGATTGAGATATATAGTAATTAGTAGACAGATGTACTTGCCCTCTAGATATGTCTGAGCATATCGTATCAGTTACCTAACTGTGCTGATACGAATATGTGAATAGGAATTACCAGAATAGGATTTCAATCCACAACTGCCTTAACAATTCCCCTTTGAATTCTTTAAAATGCCTTGACCCTCATACTTCTAATCTATTACCTCCCCCTTGAACTCTTGATTACTGTTTTCCGTCTTCCCTTATTTCGGAAGGACGAAACCTCGTACTTAGTATAAATACGAAAAGTGTATTGTTTCTGTAGCCATTTCTGTTTGTTTCTTGGGTAATTACCAAACCTTATTATTAGATTAGATTGCAGTTTAAAACTGTGCTATCCTTAGAATGACCTTCGCTACCTACCTACTTTCCTAGTACGTGCATTACTTTGGCAGCATGAAATTTTAATTTTTGCCTCGTAACTGGGGTCAAGTTCAGAACTCAAGTGTTACGATGAAGAAGGTATCATTTTGTTGTCAGGGGTCTAAAAGGATTTCATCTGGATAAACAATTGACTGACTCCTGAATGGATAGTAGCACCTATGACTAGGTTGACTTGTAAGGATTGAGAATTCCTATGGACCAACGAGTGTCAAGCCGCTTTCGAGGAGTTGAAGAAGCGACTGACCACAGCACCAGTATTAACTATTCGTCTGGATCAGGCGGTTATGTGATCTACAGACGCATCAGGAAATAGTTTGGGATGCGTATTAATACAGGATAACAAGGTAATGACAGATGCATCCAGACAATTATGAGTACATGAGAAAATTTTGGAACTTGCAACCGTCGTAATTACTCTGAAGCTATGGAGACATTACTAATAGGAGACAAATCGTAAGATTGCACGGCATACCAGTCAGCATTTTACCAGACAAGGATTCGCGTGACCAGAGTTGGTGGTCAACGCCGTAGAGACAGTTAAGTAAATACAAGGATACTTGCGAGCAGTGCAAGACAGACAGAAGTAGTGGGCAGACCGTAATCATCGTCCCTTGGAATTCAAAGAGGACGATCATGTCTTCTTGAGGATAACACCTACTAGAGGCACCATTCGGAGATCACCATTAGGACGAGCTTGTCATATCAGGAGCAGCCCGTAGAAATCCTTGATCATCGAGAAAAAGTATTGAGGAATCAGCCTATTTCCCTTGGTCCGCATGGCATGGAAGCATGGCGCGCCAGGAGAATCTACTTGGAAACGTGCGGACGACATGCGTAAACGTTTTTCGAACCTATTCGTAAACCAAGATATAAATTACTTTGTTAAATTATATCTCATGCCGTCTTTGACTTCTACCGTGGCTTAGTTTTAATTTCGAGGATGAAATTTTTATAAGCTGGGTAGATTGTAAACCCCCTCGACCAGATTCTAGCATTTTTAGGATTATTTTTAACAATTTAGGATTTATGGCAATAATTTAATTTATTTGGCTTACATATCCTGTTGACTTGTGCACCTATCCATCACCGAATTATTTGGAGCTTTACCTTGACTGTTATCCCCGAACAAAGTTCACATACCTCTCCTAGACATGCCAGCCTATTATTCTACACTTTGTGCAACTCCCAGATACTCTGTTTTGAGCCTCGTATGAGATGCACAATTATCGTTAGAAACGTACGTATTTAAATTCCTAGATCTGTACCCATCCCTGTTCCAATAGAGATTAGAGGCCCAACATGCACCTGTTTTGTCCAGACAAAAATACGTTAATTTTCTACACTGAGTATACTACATTTAGTGTATTGACACCGCAAGATAATTATGACCATACCTACCTCTAAATAATTAGAGAATACCGTGCGCAGTATTTATTAATTAATAAATACGATGGCCCGTATCACCCAAGAAAACCAGGCCCAGTCCCTGCCCAGACTCACCCCCATCCCCCCTAGAGCCCTCACACAGTTTTTCCCTTCAATTCTGTGAATTTTAGTATTTTCAAGAATCGGGTGTTTTTCCCAAACAATTTCGTAATTGCGCAATTTCTCAAAATAGGACCTTTGTGCAATTTATGAAATTACAGCGACTTATCTGCAAATTACCATGCGAGGTGTCACCCCCTCATTGGCCGGTGAACCTGCACCGTCCATTTGGAGGCGGGACCCACCCGAAAATATCCCGAAAATATTTTGTAAATATCTCAAGATATTTTACTTAAAATATTAATTTAATTTTTCTATAAAATAAAAGAAAATAAAAGAAAAATAAAAACCTATCCCTACCCAGGCCGCAGCCGACCCCCCCTCGCCGGAGCGGCGAGCCCCCTCGCCGGAGCCGACCCCCCACCCCGCGGCGAGCCTCCCCCCCCCACGGCGAGCCACCCCCCCTCTGGCCCGACCTCCTCTTCTCCTTCCCCGACTTCGTCTTCCTCGACCCCAGCTTCAAGCCGCCCCCCCATTGCCGAGACCCCTCCGACTCCTCCGCCCTTCCTCCCCCCCACGTCTCCACCGCCGGAGAGCTCCGCTCGAACTCCTCCTCCTCCTCTTCTCCTTCCGCCACCACCACTATCATCATCACCAGCATCCTCTCCACCCCCACTCGGCCACCCCGGCGGCAGCCCCGACCTCCGCCCGCCCCTTCCCGGCCTCCTTCCCCACCTCCTCAGCCAACCCCACCGCCACCATCTTCACCACCACCCTCACTCGGCCACTCCCCGTCCGGCCAGCGCCCAGCCCCCCCTCCGCCTGACCTCTCCCCTCTCCCAGCCCTCTTCCCTCCTCCTCGTCGCCGTAGGTTTTCCCCCAGCCGCAAACTTCTCCCCCTCCTCCTCAACGGAGACAACGCAGCAGCCACGACCCCGGCCAACCCCGAGCCCTCGCCGTCTTACCACCTCTCTCCCCTCGTCTCAGTCATGCCCCCCCGACCCAGCTCCTCCGTCGACTAGCAGACGACCCCGGAGCCCTAGCCACAGCGGCTCCGGACCACCCCACGATGACCCGCTGCCCCAGTACCGGACTCAGCGCAGTACCAGACACAACAGTACCGGACACAACAGCATTTCAGAGCCGGACACAGCCCGGACACGATCAACGTCGTGTCGCATCTCTCCCGGACACGGGAAAAATTTATTCCACGGAGCCCTGTTCAGGTAACCCGTTCTATCTCCTCGTAGTTCCGTTTTTAATTCCGTCAGTTGTGACACGTAGGCTATGTGACCCTCTCGGTGCCCGTGCAACCCGCACGGTGCATCGCGTCCTGTGGCGATCGTGGCATGCAATCCAAAAACAGGAAAACAATGACCCGATTCACCCCAGAACTGAGTACGCCCCGCCAAATGGGACAACTTGGTCGCACGCGGTCTTTACCAAAATGTGCGTGCCGTTGATACGGACATACGGGATTTTGCAGAAGTTGATTTGGATGTGCGTGCACACCGGAATCAACGCGTATCCGCCGACAACGTCCCGTATCCGCCTATTCTGGAACAACGCTGCAACTTTGTGTACACACGTCGGATCGAGACGAAACTTTCGCCATCGGACTCGTAGCAATACGTCGGTCCTATGATCCAAGTTTGGTTCGATTCTGAGAACGTTGACAAAATCCCGTATCGTGGGCCCCACAAACTCCACTTGACAGACAATTTTGTGATCGGTCCATCGGAATCCAGTTCTGGATATTCTATTGGGTTCGTATCGACGTTCTGGACTTGTTGACACTAAGTTTGGTAAATTTGGAGACCTTTGACCCTGACACATTTTTCGTTGCAAAGCGGCCCACATGTGGACCCCATCTTTGACCAGAAACTGTCATTTTTGTCCCTGTGTCCAAATTGGACGAAAGGACAGACGTTTCTAGCTATTTAATATTTTCTGAGACTGTTAGTGATGTTTATTTCAGCATCCGGAGACTTTCCTTCTGAGGCCATAGTTTCTGACTTCTTGGCAATTGACATCTGGACATTATATTTTGCAGCTCTTGCCAGGCAAGTATACCTTGCCTTGTTGTACTATTTAAATTCAGTTATTGTTAGTTACATGTTTATCTATTTTAAATATAAATGTGCGCGTCCGAGAAAACTCGGGTGCAATCAACGAAGGCGTTGACGTTAGGACTTGTGTCTGACCTAGTGTCTAGTTGACCCACCTAAAAGTTGTAAAGTTATTGATATAACTTCCCAGGCCTTGACACGTATCATTACACGTCACGGAGTGAGTTCATGTAGGGACGCGTGCCTCATGCGCGACTGGCCATCAGTGTGAGCAACACGTGTAACGGTATGTAGCTTAGTTATTTATTTTATTGAGACTTGCATCATAGTAGGAGATGTCTACGTCGTTTTTATGACTTGTACATATATTGGGCGGGGAAGATACTAGTAGACGTATGGGATACCCCCTCCTTGAGTCTTTTATCCTTCGTACCATGCTCCTCGGAGATGGTCGATTGCAGAGCTACCCGTGTGTCCGGGGGCATATGACACATATACTAGTCGGTCATGACGATTGGTGAATTACGTCAGCATATGTCAAGCTTACACATTCCCATGCGTACTACCAGGTCTTTAAATTGCATTCACTTAGATGGTTAGACACCCCATTTATTTATTCAGTATTTACATACATGGCATATTGTTTTTCTGTATCTTGCTATGTCCCTCTGAGGACCTGGTCCCTTGCCAGGTGTAGATGTTCATGAGTATTCGCAGGAGCGCAGATCCGGATATGTTACGTATATTCCGAGGAGGTCTTCTCTTCGGGCCTCGTGATTGTCAGATGTTGTTCTTATATGGTGTGTATCTGGTTCCTTTTTATATTCTATTTCGGTAGTAGATTAGTTTCCATCCGATTGTCATTCTTTAGATACTTATTATTGAGATCTAGTTACTTGGTTATTGGTTATTCATATGTTTATTTGATTTTTGTGGATGAGATTTAGATATTACCCTATGACTTGTGATAGTTTTACCATTTATGAATTATTGTTCATTATACAGCGTACGCACGTATATATGGTTTCCATATATTGGAGTTGCCATATATACGGGCGGCTGGCATGGTTACGTATCTTAGTCCTACGTATTTTGGGACTGGGGCGTGACAATACCCGTACAATTGACGCACACTTGACCTTAGTTGACCAGAGTCATACCTAGCGTAGTCCCGAGTTCAGTGTATTTATGATTGTGTGATTAGTGTAATGTCTGATGCAATGTTGTATTATTTTTATGATATGTCTATAGGACTGTTGGATCATCCAGACGATACTCTGGAACAGGACATTGGTATTACCAGCTAAGGACCCAAGGCGAGTACATTCTCTGATAATTTCCAATTATTTGATAATATCTATAATTCTAGTATCTAAAAATGTTACATCTGATTCTTGACACTGTGCTACATGGACTAGTATATAGATTGGATCTGCAGTCATGAGATGTTACATTGATTATCGTATTGACATTGTATACGACATTGATATTTAGACCTTGTACATGATATATTGGATATTGCTCGTGTATCGTGACGTGTCGTGATTGGATCCACTGTACTAGTTGGGGGCGGAGGAAATATTAGTAGATTATGTGATCATACCCAACTCTACATGCATCATAGCTCACCCCACATCTCACGTCGGGTGCGGCCTGACCATTACATGCCTCATAGTTGTTATATATTATTAGCCTAACCACTACTTGCATCATAGCTAACCAAATGGTTAGCCTGACCTTACATGAATCATAGCTAACCATATGTAACAAGCCGGATCTTGTCCCAAGCCGATCACATGATAGACTGATATTTCAAACACTTAGAATAGTTACAGTTCTCTATTTTAGATCAGATACTACATCACCCGTATATGATATTGTATCTCATTCTCTTCATTTCATATATGCACTGACTGTATTACATTGCCTACATTGCATGTCTCTTTATATTGTCTGTCTCTTTATTACGCCATTGTATTTATTCATTGTCTTCTCTCAGTATATAGCATCATCTGTTTATTGTTTTATAGCCATTATCAATTAAATGGAACTATTATTTGAGATGTACTTTGCTCCTTTCTGATTAGAAATATTTTTCCAGACTATGCCTTAGAGGACTGGTGTCCGACATTTATGGACCACAGGGTGAGTAGCTGCAGACTTGGACTTGGTAGTTCAGTTGTGATTCTGGGAGGTTTAGCCAGAATTACTAGTTATGTAGTTAGTTCTTTTAGCATATTATTTTGGTACCAGATTTGTCTCCGGCATACTCTTTGAGACTTGGATTATATTGTTGAGTTAGACTATTTCTATTTTAGACTTGTGTTGTATCTTACTTGTTTCTTAGAGATCTTATCGTGCTGTAGTTATGTGATTGAGTATGTTGTTCATATTATATTGTGGTATCCGTGTCTCCTTATGGAGTTGGATGCTCGTGTGAGATTGTTTAGATAGCATCATGACCTAGACATCGTTCTACCTCCGATGCTGCGGCGTAGGCTGGACGTACCCACGTACTCGTGCCCCAATTCCGGGTGCGGGTCATGACACATTTTTAGTGGTGGCCCATGCAGGTCAGACTTCGCAAGTTGTGCGATATCGTGGTAGTACGACGTATTAGTTGTATTACTGTGTGCTTGCTATAGAATATAGGACATAGGATACTAGTATGAGAGAGGATACTCAATTACGAATTATTTGAGAGATTCCTGGGATGACCCCTGAGAATCTCATTATGAATTCCAATTTAATTCCTTTCCCCTTATTTTCGTTTGTTCTCGCCTGTTGATATTGAGTTTGATTCTTGTTGACCAGTTGTTAAATTTAATTCTTGGTATCGTTGTTGAGTTGATTTTTTATCGAGATGAATTTTACGGACTAAACTTTACGGTATCATCTGATGACATATATTGATGAGAACAGTGAGAAAGGTAAAATGTCTACTTTGGTTATGGAACCTAGAGTTTATCGCAGCCATACTAGCTGTCGTGACGAGAACGTAGGAACCTGACTTGGATGTACATACTTTAGTTATGAAATTTAGAGTCTCTCGCAGCCATACCGGTTGGCGTGACGAAGATTCTAGATGACATAATTATAGAGTTGCATACCTTAGTTACGGAACCTGTCGTTTATCGCACCTATGCTTACTGGCGTGGCGAGGATTCTAAGTGTCATGATTTCTGACAGACGTGTATGATTATCAGGTTGTATCTTAAATTGGTTCTTAAAGTATTATCTCAACACTTGTCTATTTCTGTTATTACAGGACTTATTCCATCGCTTCTTTTGTTTGCTAGCAGTAGAAATACCTTCAGTCCTCAATCCAGTTCCTTTTTGAGCTTCTATTCTTTGAGGATTCCTTGTTAAGTATGATAATTAGTGACTTGTAATTATGTTTGTGTCTTATATTAGTGTTGACTGAGTGTGACTTGTGAGCTTGTAAGCGCTTCTTGGTTGGACATGTGAGCAGTAGGCATTAATCTAGAGTTAACCCGTTGTAAACCCCCTCGATTAATTCTATAGATAGTCAGGTTTGGATTGGGAAAATTTTGGATTAACAGCAGATGTTGAGGTTTAGAGTAGAGTTGAGTTTGTCTGTTATTTTATTTTATTTAATTAAATCCTTGGCGCGTCCTACCGTTGCTATTTTATTCGGAGCCCAATAGCAGCCCATAAATTCCATCGGACTATTGTACTTCTGACTTGACACGCCAATTTAGGCACTGGACTTTTTCGTCACTCAAAATCAAATTCGTTGTGCCCTAAATTAATTGCACAACTTCCCGTATCCTAAAATCCATATTTAATTCCGTGTCGGACACCTGTGTTGTTACCCTCAATTTTGAGATACCAACTTAACCCGTTGAGCCAGACCAACTAAAAGGTCCAATACTGACTCCAAGCCCCCACCATTTTTGACGTTGGTGTCATTTTCGAATTTTGACCCCAAATGCCCCCATTTAATTTAAAAGCGCGGGACACTTTAATTCTATTTAAATCGAGGATACTAATTTTGCCTAATCCTATTTTTAATCCCCAATTAATCCCAATGGCCATTAAATTAAACACATGCCACCCACACAACACCCCCTCACCATGCAAATCACCAAACATATTTTCTCCATAATTTTTGTATCATTTCATGTGTTCGTGCAATTTCCCAAATTTAAGGGGCTTAGTTGCAATTTATTAATTTATGTGTCCTCACCCTATTGGTCATGACTAAATAGAGAGCCTACAAATCTTTGACCTAGTCAACATCCTCGCCCCTTACTTTGCATGAAGAAACCAAGCCTTCATGATCAATCCTAGCCCTCCAATTCAAATGAGAACATCCCCACCACTCATCCCTCACACACCCCATATAAAACATCACATCACCCTCACTACTCCCAAAGCCGGCCCTAATCCCTAGGTATTGAAAAACCCCCCTCTCTCTCTCCTCCCTCCTCCATGTTTCTTCATACGAATTTCTTCTTCTTCTTCCTTTCTTCTCCTTCTTCCTTTCTTCTTGGAGAGGAGCACCCAACTCCGGCTGACTTCACTCCGGCCCGGCCCGTCCGGCCAGTGCAGCTTCCCTGTCGATCCCCCGTAGTACCCCGTCCAGCCTTCTTTCCCTCTGTCCGGTCGGTGCAGACCATCCCGTCCGGCGGACTGAATCCCCCGCAGCTCGGCTTCACACTACCACCAGTGCCCTCTAGACTACTTTTCCACCCATTGCTCTGGCCTGACTCCGGCGGTGCACCCCGCACAGCACAGCCCGACTGTGCAGCTCCCCGACTTCAGCAAGCTGTTCTCCCTCCGGCGGCTGTGCAGCGCCCCAACTCTGCTGTGCACCCGACTCCGGCAGTGCACCCCCGCGCAGTCCGGCTGTGCAGCTCCCCGCACCCTTCCCCGCCTACTGCTACGCCCACCCGGCCGGCCGACCAACTCAGTCCGGCTGTGCAGTACACCCCCGATCCGCTGTGCACTTCCCACTTCCGACGCCGCAGCTCTACCCGTCAGGCCGACTTCCCCGTCTCCTTCCTGTTATCACCACCACCACCACCGCGAGATCACTACCACCACCTCGCTCCGGCCGCCTAGGTATAATTCTTCCTCTCCCTATATTGTTATATATTGTGCTGTGTTAGCTAGGGTTATTGTTATATACATGGTTTTGTGTACATAGCTAGGGTTGTGTTTAATAAATATTGGTATATATATGGTTAGTACAGTGTAGTACTTGAACTATGTGATTGAGGTTAATATTGATTAAGGCTAATGATGATTAAAGTTAATGTTGATTATAATGACTTGAGAATAGGGTTAAATGTAGGTTAGGGTTCATGTTTACATAAATTAAAATAAATTTAAATAATTTGCATGGAGGTTTAGAATTTGATTTAACGAGATATTATGAATACTACACATGGTGGAAAGGATGCTATATCAATTAATGAAGATTAAATTATTGAGAATTAAGATTATGATATTTTGAACACTGATGAACACTGAGGAGCACGTGTTGGATAGTGAACTAGTGTGTAGTATAAAACCATTGATCGGTAATGTGGGGACTGGAAATTAATGATGGGTTAAATTAGAGTAGTACTTTTGTGATTTGGTAACAATGTTATGAAACGAAAGGTTAATAATCATTAATTGTATTTGTGAGGATGGTTTGGTGATATGGTACAAATGACTAGATGTTTTGACTATCGTACCTATAGTCAACCGTGGTCAACCCCCCTAGTGTCTTGTCCTTGTGAGTCGTAGCTGATACTGAGTTTAGGTGTAGATGTGTGTCGCATCCCTGTCTGTCGTGGAATAGATTATTGATTATCAGTTTGTATCTCATCTCTAGGTACTGCGGGATCTGAGGACTTGGACACGGTACCGGGACCCCGTCATCAACAGCAGCACGCAGGCAAGTGTATCTTGCCACCCTGTATTTCAGATTACAGATATTTATTGTTCCTTTATGTACATTATGCACGTATTTATGTTGACGTTCGATACTTTGCGTCCGGATCACAATCGGGTGCTGACATTCGTTGTAACGTCTTAGAATAATTGATAGATGCTTCGTAGCACCTCAATGTACGTACCAAAGTATATCGACACCCCAGGACACACTCATACACTATGATCGTACCAGATTCCTGTATCCTGATACTGACATCATGACCAGAGACTGGGACGACCTTAGGGTCGCGTCTGTTGAGATTACTTCTGTGTGTCGAGACTGTTAGATTGAGGTTCAGGTTCAGCGTACCATCATTGACCGCTTGGGAACAGGAAGACAGTTATTAGACGTTTGGGCTCCTCTGCACGCGCTTATATATGTACATGTAGTGTTCCTGTATTCTAGAGTAGTGTATCACCCGTGTGACTCTGTGCTCGGAGCTACGGTACGCCCCGTGTGTCTCTGTGTTCGGAGCTACAGTTTTATTTTAGATAGCCCATGCGTCGAATATTATCTTCAAACTGTGTCACACTTGTTTGGTTATGATAGAGTACCCTGTCGTTGCACTTGTACTTTCTGTTTACTTGGCATGCCGTATTTTTGTACCTTGTTACGTCCCTCTGAGGACCTGGTTCCCTGCCAGTTTTACAGCATAGACGATTACGGAGCATTTGGAGCAGCTGATGGAGTTGCATGTCTTGCAGGCATTGTACCAGGTACTCACATCATTTCTACCGGAACTATGGTTATTTTATATTGATTATTCATCTGTTGTTGTAGCCTAGTTTTTGTAGACTCATCTCTTCTCGAGTCTATTCGAGTTTGTGTGTTATTGGGCGACCGACTCTAGCACATATAGCTCTTTCTTATATACTGCTGTACATTGTGGATTGAGACATAGAGGTTTACATTTATGGGATATCTAGTTAGTGCCCTTTATATTTTAAAGCTTATACGTATTCGAGTCAGACCAGAGTCTGGTCGAATGCGTAACTGGCGTGTCACGTATTCCTGGTCCTACGTATTTGGGACTGGGGCGTGACACCCGTAGCATAATACCTTATAGCAATAGCTCTAGGATAGGTGTCATTATAGTACTATAAGTAGAAGGAGAGTATAGAGTATCAGTGATAGTTCTAAGAGTTAGTATCAGATCCAGCATACCCGTCATGGCTAGTCATGAATTTATGTAATTGGATGATCTATGTAAACAATTAAGTATCAAGGGATTTGTGTTAAAGATTAATGGAGCATGATGTTCAATTTGATGATTGATACTTGGGTGTGTCAAGAGTAAAGATATGTATATGCATAAAGGGTTTTAATGAGATGTCATGAGTAGAGAAATATCAGGATTGGTAATGGAAGTTGTGAAGCGTATCACAGATTAGTTTAACAGGCTGTAAAAGATTAAAGAAAAATACATATACATCAATCGATATGAGGAACCATATACTTGCCCATGAGAGTAAAGTGAAACATTGGTGTTATAGAAGGTGCAAGTAATCGTGAGTTCTAATAAGTTTGATGAGATGATCCAATAATGAAGCTAGTGTTATCATACCAAGAGTACTAATGATTCTATATCGAGGATTAGTCGAGAATGATGCTAATAACAGTAAGCACTTCGTGTGATGATAATTAGATTGATATACCAGTTAATATAGATTGAAAATCATGGAAGAAAATATGAGTGATGATAACCTTAATTATTGGGAGTGATAGTGCAAGTAATCCAGGTAGTGCAAATTTTCATATACAGTTGAGGTTGTAAATAATTGGTGTATTAGTGTGCACCTTGAGTATTAGAGACCGTGAGCATTTATATGTATATTTGTGGATTTAAAATTGAAGAGTGAAAATAAATTTTAATTTTTAAGAATTTTGAGGAGTTGAGATTTTATGTTATTAAATTTTGAGGATTCAAATTTGATTCAATAAACATAGTCAAAACTATAAAGATTTTAGAAATGATTAAAATTTTATTTCGATATTGAGTATTTGACTTTTGAGGAAGTATATGCCTCTTACTTTAAATCGTTCGAGGTATAAAATTTAATGATTTTTATTTGGAGGATTAAATTTTTATGGTGGGTAAGAAATATATATTAGTATATGAGTGGATGAAGTGCATACGTAAGGATCTGTTGACTTGGGCATGATTGAGATGGTGCTGCAAACAGACTTGGGTGTCCATCTAGAGTTGTATTAGAGAGAACAGTACTTAGTATGGTGTGTTGCACTTGGTGTGCACTTGAGTGATAAGAACAACTAGTATAAACAATTATAGTAGGAAAGAGAACTAGCAGTGGGCGTACTTGTAGTAGAACAGAGGTACCTAAAGGGATAGGAGTATCAAACTTTGAATGCATCATTGACCTATGATTGTGTTAGAGGTCCTTGGTATCAGAATTTGGTATTAATAGACAGGTGTGTGCAATAAGAATGTATTCATGGATGTTGTGGACTAATGATTAGTTGATATGGGTACCAGTGTACAAGGATAGGAATTAGTTAGTGAATGTGCCAGAGTTAAGTGTATATTAGAGAATGAAGATATCCAAGTAATAGGTTAGAAGACTATGTTCTGTTCTTTCCTTTTGTACCTTTTTCGTCTGTTGATTGATTGATTTATTCTTTAGTACCGTAACTTGTATCAAAGATCTTCTTGCTAGGATATGGTTAGTAGTAAACCCCGACAGAGACTGTAATACCATGACAAAGAGACTATGACCATACGTGTTCCATCTAGATTGCATATTTTATCTAGATTGCGTGTTGTATTGCGTATTGTATGACTATAGGTAGGATACTCTTAGACTTTGTGGTTGAGGATTGACTATAGTAAAGAATCAATGAAGAAGTTATAATTTGACAAAAAGAGACAATATGCCTTAAAATTCAAGGATAAACATTAATTTAAATAAAGAGCTGAGAACTTGATATGGCAGAATTGACGACTTGGTTAAATCATTGATTTTATAAAGATTATGAAATGATTGAATTTATCATTAAATTTTGAGAAATTTAAGAAGATTATTATTGTATTTATTGACTGCAAGATATAGATTTATTTTGAATATTACAATTGAAGATTTTGCAAGAATTATATTATTTGAGTATTGTGTGGAAAAAAAAGAGTCGAGGAATAAGATCCCTAATGGAATAGTATTTTCGGATGAGATTTCCTAAATTTTATAAATATGCGTTGACTGGACTTCAATTAAAGGATTGGATAGTAAATTTTGTATCTAGTGATTTACCCAAAATTTGAGGAGTAAGATGATTAATGGGTTAGTGTTTTAATACAAACTTTTTGGATGAGATTTTTTAATTTTATAAATGTGCATTGTTTGGATTTAAAATTAGAGGATTGGATAGAAATTTTGGATTTTAATTACTAACATCAGATTCTGAGGAGATTATGATACGAATGGAATTCGATGATTAAATTTGAGGATTTTCAGAAATATGATATCTGTAGAATTATGAAAGTTTGTGAAATAACAATGTGGGATTACTTCATAATTATGGGGTTCGATCATTTAAATTTTGATGGAAAATAATATAATGAAAAAAATACAACCATTAAGGAACTTAAATTTCGAGAACAAAATTCTTTTAAAAGGGTAGACTTGTTACTACCACGTTCCAAAAACAGGAGTATTTTTGACTTTTTATATATATTTAATATTGTGTGTATTTAATTTAAATAATTGCATGAGATGTGTATTTATAATATTATGTACAGTATTCATTAATGTTTGAGCTGGTAGACTTGACCTAGAAGCCCACTAGATGAACACCTGGCCGAATTATAGGGTTATGAATTTATTTGTATTATTTTAGAATTTAATTATTTGAGGTTGCAATTAATTACCGTAATTTTATTTAATTGTTGTGCCTTGCCGTTGCTTCGATATTTGGAGCGCTACCCTATCTTTTGTCTTCCAACAAATTTTACAATCCTGCCCTAGACGTGCCCGCCTTCCCTTTTGACCTTTTTGTAACTCATAGTTATGCTCTCTTGTGCTTCATTTTAGCCGCACAATATTCGTCGCGGACGTTTATTTAATTTCTAAATAAATTCTAACTTTGTATCGTTGTGCGTTCCAATCAAAATTGGAGGCAATCTCGACCCATTTTTCGTGCAACCCAAGTTAGGGTATTCTGTTCTAAGTCTTCTTCACTAATGATATTTATGGCCCAACCTAATTTTGGCCCCATGTACTCCTAATTAATTTTAGAACACCGCTTGCATTTGTTTCTAATTAAATTGGGGATACCAACTTTGACTAATCCCATTTAACCCAATTTAATCCAAATACCCTATTAATTGAGCCATACCAAACACACAACACCCCCTCACCCTACAAAATACCAAACACCAAATCGCCCACCAATTTTTCATCATTTCATGTGTCTGTGAAAATACCCAAATTTAAGGGGGCTAATTTGTAAATATTGCATTATGTGTCAACACCCCATTGGTTCAAACCAATGGAGAAGCCCTGATATTGACTAGTCAACCCAACCCTCACCCTTGCATGAGTAATTCCTCATGTCAAATCCTGACCACCCATTCAAAATGGGAGCATCATCACACTCATTCCCATCAACCACCCCCTATTTAATGTCTCCTCAAGGCACCCTTTCCCAAGCAAGCCCTAATCCCCAAACCTAGGAAAGCCCCTATCTTCTCTCACCTCACTCCTCCCCCAAACCCAACGTAGCTTCCCTCTTTTTTTTCATTTTTTCCCTTCTTCTTCTTCTCTTCTTCTTCTTTATTTCTTCTTCTTCTCCTCATTTTTTTAATTTAGAAAGGGGGGAAATACACCAACTCCACCACTACCACCACTTCCCGAGCTCCCACTCCAGCGCTGCTACTCCGGCACCGGCCACGAACCCCCCGCCGAGGATCCCGCTCCACTTCCCTGCACTCGGCCTATCTTCTCCGGCCACGGCAATCACCACCATCGGCAGACCCCACTCCGGTCACGACACCCGGCCGAGCTCCCCGCTCTCCTCCCCTCTTCCCTTAGTTTGACCCGACTGTACCCGAGCCCACCCCGGCGAGCTGCCACTCCGGCCAGCTTTACCCATACGCGAGCCTCCACCGCCTGGAGCTTCCCGACCCCGCTGCTCTTCTTCCCCGGCCAACTCCCGACCCCGCTCCACCTTCAACTCTGACCCGACCACCCACATGTCCACAGCCCGGCCAAGCACTCCTCGACTCCACTGTCCGCTGCCACCCTCCATCTTCTCCGGTGAGCTATTCCACCACCACCATGACCTATTCCTCCACCACCACGAGCTATCACCACCACCACTTTACATCGTCGCCACCGACCCCGCAGAGTCCGCTGCACCTGAACCCGGACCTCTGCAGCAGCTCCACCGCAAGACCCCGCTGAATCCGAGCGCTGCCAACTACTCCTCCGTAGTCCGGTCACCAACTCGAGCAACTCCCCAGCAGCCTCAATCAACCTCGTCGAGCCCTATCGACAAGCAGTTGCCGACCCCGCGCCTGACTGAACCTGCCGGGGCTCGCCTGAGCAGCGATCCCCGACCCCGCTGCACAATGCCGGATCTCCCTCTCCCGTCATCCTCCCCGTCCTCTCGCCTGAGAGAACTCGACCTCCTTCGTTCTCCTCCCCGTCGTCATCGTCGACGACATCGCCGTCATCGTCTCGTGCCCGTGCGCAGGTGAGTACCTGTCCCCCTCCTTCATGGTGTAGTATGTATATCTATTAGTATGTGTATAATATATGAATGGGTATATATATATATATATATATATATATATATATATATATATATATATATAGTATATGTGATTATTTAGTATATGTTTGTATGGATATGGGTGTAGGTATGTACGTTTTAGCATACGTATTGTATTAAATATATAATAGTACATATATATAGCTTTTTCTCAAACGAATAGATATATTTAAATGTATTTTTGGCATATATATATATATATATATATATATATATATATATATATATGAGTATTGTTCAATTGGTATAGTATAGTATGTACATATATTTAGTATGTGTACATTATTCAATATGATGTATATATATATTGTTCAACTAGTATATATTATATATGTAATTAATTGGTATACATATATTGTATATGTATTTAATTTGGTGTATATATATATTGTAATTATTAATGCTAGTTAATAATATGTATAAAATGTTTTGTGTATCTATCTACTAGATGACCCAAGTATGACCACGTAGCATGTTAGCAGACGGCTATATGCACACCGACATACTGGCAGGACCGTATCATTGACTGTCTGATTGCACAGCAATTTCAGACACAACACCCGTACAATTGACGCACACTTGACCTTAGTTGACCAGAGTCATACCTAGCGTAGTCCCGAGTTCAGTGTATTTATGATTGTGTGATTAGTGTAATGTCTAATACAATGTTGTATTATTTTTATGATATGTCTATAGGACTGTTGGATCATCCAGACGATACTTTGGAACAGGACATTGGTATTACCAGCTAAGGACTCAAGGCGAGTACATTCTCTGATAATTTCCAATTATTTGATAATATCTATAATTTTAGTATCTAGAAATGTTACATCTGATTCTTGACACTGTGCTACACGGACTAGTATATAGATTGGATCTACAGTCATGAGATGTTACATTGATTATTGTATTGATATTGTACACGACATTGATATTTAGACCTTGTACATGATATATTGGATATTGCTCGTGTATCGTGACGTATCGTGATTGGATCCACTGTACTAGTTGGGGGTGGAGGAAATATTAGTAGATTATATGATCATACCCAACTCTACATGCATCATAGCTCACCCCATATCTCACGTCGGGTGCGGCCTGACCATTACATGCCTCATAGCTGTTATATATGATTAGCCTGACCACTACTTGCATCATAGCTAACCAAATGGTTAGCCTGACCTTACATGAATTATAGCTAATCATATGTAACAAGCCTGATCTTGTCCCAAGCCGATCACATGATAGACTGATATTTCAAACACTTAGAATAGTTACAGTTCTCTATTTTAGATCATATACTACATCACCCGTATATGATATTGTACCTCGTTCTGTTCATTTCATATATGCACTGACTGTATCATATTGCCTACATTGCCTGTCTCTTTATATTGCCTGTCTCTTTATTATGCCATTGTATTTATTTATTGTCTTCTCTCAGTATATAGCATCATCTGTTTATTGTTTTATAGCCCTTATCAATTAAATGGAACTATTATTTGAGATGTACTTTGC
This sequence comes from Iris macrosiphon, assembly GCA_036927795.1. Lineage (NCBI taxonomy): Eukaryota > Viridiplantae > Streptophyta > Magnoliopsida > Asparagales > Iridaceae > Iris > Iris macrosiphon. The sequence goes on along the minus strand of JAYESA010000019.1, from coordinate 50,547,030 downwards.
TCCTTTCTGACTAGAAATATTTTTCCAGACTATGCCTTAGAGGACTAGTGTCCGACATTTATGGACCACAGGGTGAGTAGCTGCAGACTTGGACTTGGTAGTTCAGTTGTGATTCTGGGAGGTTTAGCCGGAATCACTAGTTATCTAGTTAGTTCTTTTAGCAGATTATTTTGGTACCGGATTTGTCTCCGGCATACTCTTTGAGACTTGGATTATATTATTGAGTTAGACTATTTCTATTTTAGACTTGTGTTTCATCTTACTTGTTTCTTAGAGATCTTATCGTGCTGTAGTTATGTGATTGAGTATGTTGTTCATATTATATTATGGTATCCGTGTCTCCTTATGGAGTTGGATGCTCGTGTGAGATTGTTTAGATAGCATCATGACCTAGACAGCGTTCTACCACCGATGATGTGGCGTAGGCTGGACGTACCCACGTACTCGTGCCCCAATTCTGGGTGCGGGTCATGACAGGCCGGGTTGCAGACAGGATTGTGCATACACGAGGACGGGACTCTGAGATGTGGAGATCGTCTCTATGGTTCGAACGAAGAACTTTGTCAGGAGATGATGTCGGAGACGCATAATTCAGCATACTCTATTTATCCAAGAGGCACAAGATGTGCAGAGATTTGAAATAGTACTATTGGTGGCATAGAATGAATAGGGAGATAGCCAGCTTTGTGGCGAAGTGTCTGGTGTGTCAGCAGGTCAAGGCTGAGCATCAGAGATCTGCAGGTTTACTTAAATCCACTCCCGATACCTGAGTAAAATTAGGCGCACATCACTATGGACTTTGTTACGGGCTTTCCGAGGAGTCCCAGTGGCCGTAATGTTGTATGGGTGATCGTGGATCGACTCACCAAGACCGCTCACTTTTTACCTTTCAGAGTTGGACAGTCTACGGAGGTCTTATTTCAAGGAATGAAATACAAATTTAGATCACACGCTGACTCATTAGTCAATTGGCAGAGGATTACCACTAGACTCTTAGATTATATATTGACACATGAGTATGGAGTGTAAATAGAAGATAGAAGTCTGACAGAAATGGTAGCTGAATATTGTGGATTATACATAAACTACTTAGGGATAGATATTTAGACTTTTGACTAATAGGACATGAGCTTGCTGAACCAAATCCTTAGTAGTTGGTGGTGTTATGGGAGCCTGAATTCAATTTGCCCTAGCCAATGAATTTTAGGAATCGTATTCTTGTTATTGTAATTGCTATATTTTATTCTAGAGTATTTAGAAGGATTGAATAGATATTTATTACATAATTTCTATATATCCTTATTACTATGTATTGAGTAGAGACCTATGTGGTATTTTATTACATATATTTCTCCTAGAAATTGTTCGAGTTGAGCTTCTAGACTAGGTATGACTGACTGATTAGACTTGTTGCTGCTAGGACTGATTATAAGAAGTTAGGTTGCATGATTCCATTATGGATACTATAGTATGATGACGTTATACCTAGGAAAGAATGTTTAGATATTAACCGTCCTAGTTGCAGAAGAAGGTTAGGACAGTGTTTGAGGTGCGAATGGAACCAACATCAGGCTCAGGAGTGTTCCCAGTATGTCAATAGAGCCCAGCAGATAGTACAAAGGCCAGCTCCACCGGTCCTAGGTATGTCCGTAGCATTGCTTGATAAATTATAGTTTATTATGTGTTTATTTTAATTTCGATGATGAAATTCTTATAAGTTTGGTAGATTGTAAACCCCCTCGACCAAATTTTAGTTCTACTTAGCTTAGATAGAAAGACTAGGGTTAGTTTGAAGCCAATTAGAATTAGAACACAGTATTTTAGATTTATTGTGCAATATTTGTATCACTTAGTGCACCTTACCGTTGCTTCGATATTTGGAGCGCTACACTAGCATTTACCTTCAAACAAATTTTACACACTTTTTTTAGACGTGCCAACCGTCCATTCTGACCCTTGTGTAACTCATAAATACCCTCCACTTTGTTTTATTTTAGTCGCACAATATTCGTTACAAGCGTCCATTTTTAAATCCAAATAAATCTAACTTTGCATCTTTGTTCGTTCCAATCGAAATTGGAGACACAATCTCGACATATTTTATGCAACCCAAATTATAAAAATATTATATTCTGAGTCTACTATGTCCATGACACTTGTGTCCCACCCAATTTTAATCCTATGTATTTTCAATTAATTAAAGAGCACCAATTATACTAATTTTAATTAAATTGGTGTAAGGACCCAACCTCACCCAAAACTAGACCCAACTCTAACCCAAACCCACACTCACACCCTCAAGGTTCATACTAAACACCACACACTATTTTAGCCTACTATATCACACCAAACATGGTATTTTGCCTCATACAATCACAAATTCCATTAATTGTACAATTTCCCAATTGTTAAGGGACCTTTATGCAAAAATGCAATGAGGTTTCCACCTTCCATTGGACCCAACACATGAAGAAACCCTTCCCTCCTCTTTGACCGGTCCACCCAAATTCCCCCCCCCTATTTGTTGTACTTCATACAACTTTATCCCTTTACATCTCCACCCTCCATTTCAAATCCCCATCATCCTAGCCACTTATTCATCATGTAGAGGTTTCCCTCAACCCTAGGAGCTACCCACAACCAGCCCTAATCCCAATGTGAACACCTACCTCTCTCTCTCCTACACATACACCTACTTCCTCTCTCTAAAACCCACAACTTCATCCTCAACCGAAAACCCTAAACTACAACCTTCATTCTCCTTCACCCGGTCACCACCCTTCAACCCGACCACCCCGCCACCATCTCCGGTCATCCCCCACGGTTACCTCACGGCCACCGCCATCTCCACCGCTGCTACTTCACTGCTTCTTCAACCTCGACCACCTCCACGAGCTCTGGCCATCACCATCTCCAACACCCGCTGCCATCACCATCACCACCCTTGCACCATCACGACCACCTCTAACACCGCATGTTCCCTCCCTCGACATCGCCCACGGGCAAACCATCACCACAGTACCACAGCCCGTCTCTGCCTCCCTCAACCACTGTCGTCTCCTCCTCCTCCACCCCTCATCAACAACCACCGCCACCACCCTAGCCCGTCGCCACGTCACCAACATCACCAACACCATCATCACCAACCATTCATCACCATCCCGACCTTTCTTCACCGACTTCCCTCCTTCCCAGTCACCATCCACGGCCACCCTCATCACCATCTCCACAGCCACCATCACCACCATCTCCATCGCCACCATCATCACCATCTCTACCGCCACCGTCGTCACCATCACCACCGCCATCATCGTCACGACCATCATCAACAACACCATCGTCATCATCACAGCACCCTTCCACCCGACTCCCCCTCCGCTCACCTCCACCACCTTAGCCACTGTCGACCCCGGCCATCACCCCCTACCTCACCGTCTCTACCACCATCAGCAATCACCGCCACCACCTTAGCACGTCACGACCACCGTCACCAACATCAATAGCACCAACACCATCATCACCATCAACCGCACCCATCCATCTCAATGGCCCGACCTTCGCCGGAGACCACCACCACCTTAGCCGCCGTCCTCCCATGGCCATCCCCCCACAGCCAGCAACCCGCCACCGCCAACCCAGCCGTTGCCGCTGTATGCTACTGCCTTTGCCGCAGTTGCTGCCGGAGCTGCTACTGTTACGTGCTGTTGTGGCAGGAGCACCACCCTGCTACCACTGTAGCTATCATTGCTAAAGTGCACTGGCGGAGACCGGCCCCCTCATGCAGCGGACATCCCATCCCGGACACGATCACGACTAGGTATACCTTCACACTTCCTTCTTCATGTATTGTTGAATGGACACGTGTAATGTGAACACTAAGTGTTGTGTGTGTAAATCCCCTGATTTTTCAAGAATTTTAAAATTGATTTTCTGGAATTTTCTAAAATTTTTACTAATTAAAACTATGGTATTTTAAAATTAAATGATTTTTAATTTATGTTAAATAATATTAAAATATTATAAAAATAATATTTTCTGGTGTAAAATAAAAAATTAGAGATAGGGTAATTTTTCGAGAATTTATTGACCCCGGAAGCATTTTTTAAAGCCCTAAAAACTAATTAATAAATAAATCAAATTAAACCCTGAATTAAACCCGGTTTATTTCAAATAAACCAAACCAACCCGAACCGAACCGGGTTCAATTGAACCAAACCCAACCCTGCGGGTCGGATCCGGGTCAAACCCGCCGACCCGAAACCCGCCTATCCGAACCCGCATTTATTTTTTAAGCGGATCGGGTCGGATCCTCCACCCGACTCGACCCGGACCCACCTGAAACCGAAACCCTTTCCTCTTCTTCCCCGACCCTTCAGCTCACCGTCGGGGCCGCTCCGGCTTCCTGCAACGGCCGCCGCTCCGCTCCACGGCCCCGCAACCGCCAGCCCCTCCTCTTCCTCTCCCCCGCAACGGTCGCCCCTCCACCTCCTTCTCCGCCTATAAAACCCCCTCGACCCGTCGACCCGAACCCCCGCTGTCCTAGCTCCGCCGCCGCCCCAGTCATCTTCTCCGACGTCCGGCCACCCTGACCTCGGACTCCCCTCCTCCAGCCTCTAGAGCCCCGCTCCGTCGTCTTCCCCAGCGCCTCGAGCTCCGCCTGTCACCACCGCCCGAGCCTCCAGCGCCGCCGTTTCCTACTCCCGAGACCTGCCGCAGCAGCGCCTGAGCCGACCTGACGAGCCGAGCCGCTCCGTCTCCACCCAGCCGTGACCCAACGCCCCTCCGGCGAGTCTCCGGCGACTGGTCGAAACCCTAGGACCCTGCTACAGTACAGTATCTCGTGTCGACTCGCAGACACGGTAATTTCAGTTTCCACGGAGCCCTGTTCAGGTAACCTGTTCTCTCTCCTCGTTGCCCCGTTTTCTATTCCGTCAGTTGTGACACGAACCCTGCGTGGCCCTCTCGATGCCCGTGGAACCCGCTCGGTGCATCGCGTCCTGTGGTGATCGCAAACCGCGATCCAAAAACAGGAAAAACAACACCCAGTTTTCCCCCGGAACTGAGTGCGCCCCGCCAAACGGGAGGACTTGGTCGCGTACGGTCTTCACCAAAACGTGCGCGCCGTTGATACGGATGTGTGGGATTTTGCATAAATTGATTTGGATGTGCGTGCACATCGAAATCAACGCGTATCTGCCGACAACGCCTCGTATCTGCCTATTCTGGAACTCGTTGTAACTTAGTGTACACACGTCGGATCGAAACGAAACTTGTGCCATCGGACTCGTAGCAATACGCTGGTCCTGTGACCCAAGTTTGGTTTAATTCTGAGAACGTTGACAAAATCGCGTATCGTGGGCCCCACGGCTCCACTTGACGGGCAATTTTGTGACCGGCTCATCGGAATCCAATTCTGGAAGTTCCGTTGGGTTCGTATCATCGTTCTGGACTTGTTGACACTAAATTTGACGAATTTAGAGTCCATTAGTTCTGACACATTTTTCGGTACAAAGCGGCCCACATGTGGACCCCGCTTTGGCCAGAAACTGTCATTTTTGGCCCTGTGTCCAAATTGGACTCAAGGACAGGCGTTTCTAGCTATTTGATATTTTCTGAATCTGATGGTGATGTTTATTTCAGCAACCGGAGCAGTACCTGCAATTCCTACTGAGGTCAAAGCTACAGTTGGAGTCAGAACCCCAAGCAAGTGTACCTTGCCAAATTTTACAGTTTTGCTACTTATTTCCTTGACTTATTTATACATTGTTGTACATGCTTAACCTAGGACCGTGTGACTTACTAAGCGTTCGATTAATAGTCGGGTGCCAACACTGTACGCAGAGTTGTGTAACGTCACCTAGAGATGGATATCGTGACCCTTTACATTCTAGTGCTTGCATTATCAAGTACGTTATACCCAGGACACCTGACACTATTCATGAGACAGAATCTTCCTAAAATATTAAAGGTGATTCTGTGTAGGTTGCAGGATTTATGACATAGACATTTTATTCATAGTTAGTATATGACTTGCTGCATTAGTTTTGATCTTACGTGACATGGACATGAGGCATCGTGGACATGAGACGTGTGATTACATTGGGTGGGGAGAGACACACAGGCTACAGGCTAATTATATATATATTCTACTACATAGTAAATTATATAGTAACCTACATAGTATCACTGCTACAGGCTCCCAGACACAGAGCTTGTAGTGGTCTCAGCCTGAGTTCTAGTGATGCTCTCAACTTGCATTTCACATAGATGGTTATATAGTATTACCCTCTTTATTCATTTATTTTCTGCACTACATTATTTATGGCTTGAGTTATTTTGTACCTTGCTACGTCCCCTGAGGACCTGGATCTGGATTATGTCCCCAGGGTTAGCAGAGGATATCTATCCTGAGGTGTACGGAACAGGAGCACTTCTCGGAGCAGTACCAACACCTGAGGACGAGGTGATCGCTGAGGATTTTTTCTGAATATCTGCTTCTTCTATACTCTGACCTGATGCAATTAAACTCTTAAATTTCTGGTTTAATGAACAATTGTAACAGACTATTTATTGGGTTGTTCCCCGATTTTATTTACTTGTGACTGTTGATGTTTATTTCCTTTTGTTGACATTGATGTATTTATTCTGTGGATGAGATTAGTATACCCTTATTATTGTATTACAGCTTAAGTATGCCCCGATGGATCCATTAAATTGGGTTGTCCATCGGTGTGTGCTGTTGGCCATTGCCACGTGTCTAGTCCCTCGATATTTTGGGACTGGGGCGTGACAGTGTGTATGTGTATATTTTAGGATAATGATAGTGTTAGTGAATACCTCATAGTAGATATGATTATTTAATAAGGAACACTTATGTTGACCTAAAGGTTTAGACAACTGGCCTTGTGCACACTAACATGTTAGCTAGGACTTGTATTTTTGTGTTATACATTATTTGGTTTTGTAGCATATTTTGATAACTCGTTGTCTTGTTGTGCACGGTAATTGAGGATATGACACTTGTACGTTTTAGCTGCGTGCACACGCGACCCTGCTAGTTGACAAATTGTGACCCTCCCCTGCGTCAGTTTTTTAGTGCAGTGTAGTTGTATTTCCTATGCGTGCTAGTGTAGTGACTGATAATTATATTATTATTATTATATATATATATATATATATATATATATATATATATATATATATATATATATATATATATATATATATATGGTCGCTGGACCATTCAGGTGAGACTTCGGGAATAGGTTATTGGTACTCACAGCTTGAGAACCCAAGCAAGTATACCTTTCCTTATTGTACTGTTTAAATTCAGTTATTATTAGTTGAATATTTTATTGTTTTAATATTATATAACTGTGCACATCCGAGAAAGACTCGGGTACAGTCAACGAAGGAGTTGACGTTAGGATTTGTGTCTGACCTAGTGTCTAGTGGACGCACCTAAAATTGTAGAATTATCAATATGACTCCCTAGGCCTTGACACGTATCATTACACGTCACAGAGTGAATTCATGTAGGCGTGCTTCATGCTTGACTGGCCATCGGTGTGAGCAGCACATGTGACAGAATTTAGCTTAGTTGTATATTTCTTTAGTGACTTGCATTATAGTACGAGATGTCCATGTCTCACTTGAGATTTGTACATTGGCATTGGGCGAGGAAGACGACTAGTAGGCATATGGGACACCCACCTCCTTTATATAAATACCGCATTTCTCGAAGCGATACGGACGTATATATATTTGCAGATATCTCGTTCTTCGAAATGATAGACGTTACATGTACAGATACTACGCTCTTCGGAGCTGGACGTTATTATATTATAGAGTGCCCTAAGATGGGGGGCATATATGGCATATACTAGCCAGTCACGGTGATTGGTGAATTACGTCAGCATATGTCTAGCCTAATCTTCCCATACGCACTAAGTTATCCTCAAATTATATTTCACTTAGCTGGTTAGCTCACCCTCGAGTTTTCACAGTATTTACTTTATGGCATATATTTTTGTATCTTGTTACATCCCTCTGAGGGCCCGGTTCCCTTCCAGGTTATTTGTGAAGTTTATATGATGCTTGATCTAGTGGAGTATGGACATCGTTGTAGGTATCTTTATATTTTTCAGCTATTACAGTCATGTACTACTTTCTATTTTTGATTCTACTTTTATAGCCTAGTGTTTATAGGCCTATATTATTCTTTTGGCCTATTCGAACGGATGTATTATTGGACTGCAGACTGATGATGCGTATCCTTCCTTCTTGAGATGTATTTATCATGGATTGAGATTTAGTTTAGTTGTTGCATGTTAGAATTAGATTATTAACTGGATCACTTAACCTTGGACAATGTAAGTGCACTTCGTCGGGTCCATTAAATTGGAAAGTCCTATAGAGTCGTACCAGCTAGGCATTGCCACGTGTCTGGTCCCATATATTTTGGGACTGGAGAGTGACATATATATATATATATATATATATATATATATATATATATATATATATATATATATATATATATATATATATATATATATATACTCGGTAGCAAAAGAAGAAGAGGAGGAAGAAGAAGAAAAAAAGAAATATTTTAGCGCCCGAATCTAAATGTTGAAACTAGCATATATTTCTACTATTTTTGTAACTAACAAATGCCACCACTCTGTATAAAACAGTAGAAATTTTGATTAAAATAGTGGGAGTATATCTTTTTTTGTCAGTACAAAAAAAGGATATATTTGCTAGTTAAAAAAATAGTAAGGATATATGCTAGTTTCAATATTTAGAATGGGTACATTTGCTAAAATATTTCCAAAAAAAAAAAAATCACTCGCTATATACTTCTCATTCATCATAACTTCGTCTCCCAATAATATTACAAGCTACTCTCCTCTTTCTGGTAGAGAAGATGCACTCTCCTGCGGATGTGCATGCGGCCCATGCAGCATCTCACAGGCCACCGCCACCCGGCCCCACGGTCGCATTCATGATGTCCCCGTCGCATCGGCACTGGGCGGCCTCGTCGAGACTAGCCCTCCCCTCGGTGGCCGCGTCCGCTGCTGCCCCTTCCTCGGTCCCTCTGCTGCCCACCCCGACAAGACCTCCTCCACCTACGACCTCGTCGAGCAGATACACTACCTTTATGTCCATGTCGTCAAGGCCCGTGGCCTCCCTGCCAAGGACCTCACCGGCAGCTCGACCCCTACGTCGAGGTCTACCTCGGCAACTACAAAGACATCACCAAAGTCCTCGAGAGCAACCCCAAACCCCACTAGAACCAGGTTTTCACCTTCTCCAAGGACCACCTCCAGGCCAGCTTCCTCGATGTCGTCGTCAAGGACAAGGACCTCGTCAAGGATGACACGGTCGGTCGCGTCGGGTTTGACCTCGCCGAGGTCCCCTTCCGGGTCCCTCCCGACAGCCCCGTCACCCCCAAGTGGTACCGCCTCCACGATGCCACCAGCAACAGTGCAGGCAAGGGGAAGATAATATTGGCGGTATGGATGGGCAACCAGACAGACGAGGCCTTCCTCGACGCCTTGCACTCAGACGCCCACTCCGTCTCCTCCGACAAGCTCACCAAAACCCACTGCAAAGTCTACTTCTCGTCGAGGCTTTGCTACCTTCGCGTCTACGCCATCGAGGTGCAAGACCTCATCCCGACGTCCTCCCCCGAAGACCCACGCCCTTCCGATGCCTACGTCAAGGTCCAGCTCTGTCACTCCCCAGAACCAGAATACTAGAGAGCGGGGGCAGACAAAGTCAGTTATGTATACCAGAATACTCTATACCCCAAGATACAATCACGACTGTCTAGACATGTGAGAGTTTATTCAACAATCCATCAGGCAATCCTGGGTCAAAAATTATAGGTGTCTCAATCTCAAGCAAGCAACAAGTTACAAGATATATGATCACCAAACATATAATAATAAGGTATCACAAACTATACATACACAGATGATCATGAAGCTAGTTACCAAAATAAAGAACTAGCAGAGTAAAATATTACATGATCATCTCTAGCTATAGTCTAGAATATGGTTTACATGTAGGCCCGCAGACTGCAGTATCAAGTATCCCAAAACATGAGCTAAATACGTGCTCAACGACTAAATGCCTCAAAAGTATAAGGTACAAGATCAAGTAGGTGAGGAAGAAAAAACTCACTCATATCCTCGGGTGGTCCTCGTATTCACCATCTTGAGAAGGGAGGTATGGGAGATCCTGCGGTCCTACTCTGAAATATGGCCATATAAAACTAGTAAAGTCAGACCCCAAATAGCAAGTACCACAAGGGAGCCAAACTTATGAACTAAAACCAGCATGCAAACAAATTAGTAAGAATAGCAGATAAAATAACAGTTAAATAGTTTATTTGTAATTAAACAAGGACATCTAGAATCAGTACTCCGGTTACCATCTTCGGATCAGTTGCTAATTTAAATCAGGATACGACTAAACTAGACTAAAAATTAAGCAATCACGGCCAATCATGCCCTACGACTTGCTATCATTAGCTAACTAGGGTTATCACAGTCCTAGTTACTAACACATGCAGTTTGAGATTCCTTACAGCCACATGCCCTGCAGGTTATCTGGGTTATCAGACGAACGGGTACATAATATAGGTTTATCAAGTATAATCATTTTTTTATCTTTTCTGGTAGTACAACACTCGTCGGTAAGCTGAAAGTGTACCCCTCACGACGGAGATCTCCAAATCCATTAGGTGTCGCTAGGATACCAGGATTACATATAGTCAAAAAATCTGTCACGACCCAATTCCGTAGAATCACTTGAGGCATCCCCCGAATCGTGACCGCCGTGCGGGCCTGGAGTTGCGCCCGCACAAGGCTTTAATGATTTGCATAGCAAGCACATATTCAGAGTACGCAGATAAATTGAAACACAGATTTGAAACATAGAAAAGTTCTCTTTATTGATAATGAACATCTATTACAAACTCTTGAACGAGTCAGCTAATATGCCGAACGGCTTACAAAAGGGTTGACTCAAAATGAGATAGCAGTCCTGTACATTACATCCCTTTATAAACTCAAAATAATAAAGACCTCCAGGCTGGAGGATCGCTTTGCCTCGGAGCTGCATTTGTGTATGAAGAGTTGCAGCTTCGGACTTCAAAAGGCTTCAAGGGGCGCGGTGAAGGTGCGCCAACAGTTGGACTGGATCGGGTAGACGACTTCGGCTCCTCGCTCGGTTCGCCTTGGTGCGGAGAACCTATTTCAACGAGGGTCAGCATATCGAAACATGCTGGTGAAGGCGAGCTGGCCTGACTATACCAATCAACACGTTGTTTAGTGAAGCATGCATATTTTGTGGGTTTCTATCTTGCCTTAGTTCATTTACAAGTAAGCAGCATATAGAAATTTACTGAAATGAACGTGCCACCGTTCGGTAGATTTTTACCTGACCGTCTGAATTACCTGCACAATACTTACCATGCCTTCCCTGAAACGAAGACACAAGTTAGTATGCAACAGGTTTAAATATACATAGGATCACTGGCTTGATGCCACGAAGGGACGGGTTATAGTCTCAAGACACAAATGATATACACCGCAGGTGGCGAGCCCCGCTGCATAACACCTTGCCCCATAACATACGACTATACATACGTTCCGTCCGGATCGGATCGGTCCCGGCGCCCCGGTGACCGTCCGCGAAACTCATAACATACCTTGTGCACAAGTCGTCCGTGATCGAGAATACTCATAGAATTTGTTCCATAGCATACAGTTTTGCATAGTCATCCTGACAGTTTATTTCATAACAAGCATATATTTCCATACTTAGCACGATTCATAGAACAGTTATAGACGAACTAGCATACAGGATGATAACCGTTCATAAGTTTGTTGACAAGCATAATAACCAAGTTATTCTCTTTTATCTTGGTTTCTTTTATTATTACTTGGTATCGTTTGATCGGGGCAAAGGAGTGAAGCTTGGAAGCAAGGCTAGCTAATCGGGTTGGTAGCCACTCACTTAGATTTTGGAAATAAGAAGGAAAGAGGCGCTTCACGACTCCGCTCGCAAGCCGCCTACTGCTCGTTCACCTGCACACGAACAGCTCGATTAATACTTCTTCCTCTCTTCCCAATCTCGGAATAGAAGTGCAGTTCAATGAACGAAAACAATGAAAACCATCGAAACCGTTCAAGGAAAACAAGCAAATCCCAAAACCAACTCAAAGCACGAAAGCAACAAGCGACATCGAAAACCGAGGCAATAAAAGATAGCAGCGGAGAGGTCCCTCCTGACTCTGCCGCTAAGCCGATCCTTGGGGCGCAGTCCACTGAATATGGGAATCGATTCCGAAGAAACAAATCCATAACGAGGACGAGTTCTTAATTCAATCTATCCCGATCGAACGATACCGTCTTGTATTTCTTAGCCGCGGTCTCCGCACCGGGAGAACGGGGCGCTACATCCTACCCAACTAATTGGAAGTTTTGTCCCGAAACTTAGGAATAGAACCAACCGTTAGGGATTATCGGGTTGAGACAAGAGCTTAGAGGGGAGTGGACAATCCCGAGCTACGTGGCCTGGCCCGCCACAGTTGAAGCATAGACCTTTTCTGCTGTAACATCTCTCCGTAGAGTGTCCTTGCCTTTTACAGAAATCACAGAATGGTCTCGGGTTTCCTTTGTGGGAACCGCCATGGTTAGGGCGCTTTGCAGCGGTGTTTCCTCTATCGTTGCCTTGGCGTTTGTGATTGTAGGTATGCACAGCGCCGGTGGAAACGTGAGGATACTGTGGCTCGAGCGATAGGGCGTGATTCATGACTTCACGCATTGTTCTGTACTGATTATTGGCCACGTGCGAATGGATGGCAGGGTGTAATCCACCTTCAAACCTTCTGGCTTGACTTGCTGCATCAGGTAAATAGGCCCTAGCGAATTTGGAGAGTCGGTTGAATTCGGCGGAGTACTGCTTCACAGTTAAACTGCCCTGCCTCAGTTGCACGAAATTATTCTCCATTTTACGTTGTACTGGAGGGGGTATAAACTTCTCTTCGAACGCGGCACGAAAGGTCGTCCACGAGATTGCCTCCTCTCCGTGATCAAATTGGAGAGATCGTCGATGCACGTCCCACCAATCGTGTGCGTTGAGGCGGAGCTGTAGTTGCGCGCAGGAGACGCGCTTCTCTTCGGGGACCTCTAGCAGAGCGAAGTGATCTTCTAGTTCTGCTAGCCAATCTAGAGCTACCACTGGGTCCTCAGTCCCGTTGAACGGGGTATTGCAGACTTTCTTGAAGTGTCCCAAGTTGAAGGCAGTCACGTCCCTCGGCCTTGGAATTTGTGACGTCTCTACTTCAAGCACGAGCTGTCCCACCGAAGTCGTTGCTGTTGCGGCGGAATGGTTGGCAGCCAAAGTCTGAACGATCTGTTGCAGGGCATCCACCTGCTTTTGTTGGACTGAGAATCGGGTCTCTAGATTACTCTCGAGCTTGGCTTGGCGAGCATCATCTCGTTGTCGTTGCGATTCTAACATTTGCATTATCCGCTCAAGCGGGTCGACTTGAGATATGCCTCGTTGGCTCCGAGAGCTTCCCGAAGTACCCGAACTGCTTTCTTGTGTTTCGTTCAGTGGTTGCGCTGCAGATTGCGCTGGATCCATTCCTTCAAAAGAAGGTAAATTACATTAGGATCATAATGTATTATGGACTTATTGCATGAACGTATCTCATTTTGGCCTAGCGAGTTCAAGAGTTCGCACAGGAATTTTTGACCGTTAAAGGAACTTTTCCAGCACGAAGTCTAAGGAACTTTGAATCTGTGCTCTGATACCACTTTGTCACGACCCAATTCCGTAGAATCACTTGAGGCGTCCCCCGAATCGTGACCGCCGTGCGGGCCTGGAGTTGCGCCCGCACAAGGCTTTAATGATTTGCATAGCAAGCACATATTCAGAGTACGCAGATAAATTGAAACACAGATTTGAAACATAGAAAAGTTCTCTTTATTGATAATGAACATCTATTACAAACTCTTGAACGAGTCAGCTAATATGCCGAACGGCTTACAAAAGGGTTGACTCAAAATGAGATAGCAGTCATGTACATTACATCCCTTTATAAACTCAAAATGATAAAGACCTCCAGGCTGGAGGATCGCTTTGCCTCGGAGCTGCATTTGTGTTTGAAGAGTTGCAGCTTCGGACTTCAAAAGGCTTCAAGGGGCGCGGTGAAGGTGCGCCAACAGTTGGACTGGATCGGGTAGACGACTTCGGCTCCTCGCTCGGTTCGCCTTGGTGCGGAGAACCTATTTCAACGAGGGTCAGCATATCGAAACATGCTGGTGAAGGCAAGCTGGCCTGACTATACCAATCAACACGTTGTTTAGTGAAGCATGCATATTTTGTGGGTTTCTATCTTGCCTTAGTTCATTTACAAGTAAGCAGCATATAGAAATTTACTGAAATGAACGTGCCACCGTTCGGTGGATTTTTACCTGACCGTCTGAATTACCTACACAATACTTACCATGCCTTCCCTGAAACGAAGACACAAGTTAGTATGCAACAGGTTTAAATATACATAGGATCACTGGCTTGATGCCACGAAGGGACGGGTTATAGTCTCAAGACACAAATGATATACACCGCAGGTGGCGAGCCCCGCTGCATAACACCTTGCCCCATAACATACGACTATACATACGTTCCGTCCGGATCGGATCGGTCCCGGCGCCCCGGTGACCGTCCGCGGAACTCATAACATACCTTGTGCACAAGTCGTCCGTGATCGAGAATACTCATAGAATTTGTTCCATAGCATACAGTTTTGCATAGTCATCCTGACAGTTTATTTCATAACAAGCATATATTTCCATACTTAGCACGATTCATAGAACAGTTATAGACGAACTAGCATACAGGATGATAACCGTTCATAAGTTTGTTGACAAGCATAATAACCAAGTTATTCTCTTTTATCTTGGTTTCTTTTATTATTACTTGGTATCGTTTGATCGGGGCAAAAGAGTGAAGCTTGGAAGCAAGGCTAGCTAATCGGGTTGGTAGTCACTCACTTAGATTTTGGAAAGAAGAAGGAAAGAGGCGCTTCACGACTCCGCTCGCAAGCCGCCTACTGCTCGTTCACCTGCACACGAACAGCTCGATTAATACTTCTTCCTCTCTTCCCAATCTCGGAATATAAGTGCAGTTCAATGAACGAAAACAATGAAAACCATCGAAACCGTTCAAGGAAAACAAGCAAATCCCAAAACCAACTCAAAGCACGAAAGCAACAAGCGATATCGAAAACCGAGGCAATAAAAGATAGCAGCGGAGAGGTCCCTCCTAACTCTGCCGCTAAGCCGATCCTTGGGGCACAGTCCACTGAATATGGGAATCGATTCCGAAGAAACAAATCCATAACGAGGACGAGTTCTTAATTCAATCTATCCCGATCGAACGATACCGTCTTATGTTTCTTAGCCGCGGTCTCCGCACCGGGAGAACGGGGCGCTACATCCTACCCAACTAATTGGAAGTTTCGTCCCGAAACTTAGGAATAGAACCAACCGTTAGGGATTATCGGGTTGAGATAGGAGCTTAGAGGGGAGTGGACAATCCCGAGCTACGTGGCCTGGCCCGCCACAGTTGAAGCATAGACCTTTTCTGCTGTAACATCTCTCCGTAGAGTGTCCTTGCCTTTTACAGAAATCACAGAATGGTCTCGGGTTTCCTTTGTGGGAACCGCCATGGTTAGGGCACTTTGCAGCGGTGTTTCCTCTATCGTTGCCTTGGCGTTTGTGATTGTAGGTATGCACAGCGCCGGTGGAAACGTGAGGATACTGTGGCTCGAGCGATAGGGCGTGATTCATGACTTCACGCATTATTCTGTACTGATTATTGGCCACGTACGAATGGATGGCAGGGTGTAATCCACCTTCAAACCTTCTGGCTCGACTCGCTGTATCAGGTAAATAGGCCCTAGCGAATTTGGAGAGTCGGTTGAATTCGGCGGAGTACTGCTTCACAGTTAAACTGCCCTGCCTCAGTTGCACGAAATTATTCTCCATTTTACGTTGTACTGGAGGAGGTATAAACTTCTCTTCGAACGCGGCACGAAAGGTCGTCCACGAGATTGCCTCCTCTCCGTGATCAAATTGGAGAGATCGTCGATGCACGTCCCACCAATCGTGTGCGTTGAGGCGGAGCTGTAGTTGCGCGCAGGAGACGCGCTTCTCTTCGGGGACCTCTAGCAGAGCGAAGTGATCTTCTAGTTCTGCTAGCCAATCTAGAGCTACCACTGGGTCCTCAGTCCCGTTGAACGGGGTATTGCAGACTTTCTTGAAGTGTCCCAAGTTGAAGGCAGTCACGTCCCTCGGCCTTGGAATTTGTGGCGTCTCTACTTCAAGCACGAGCTGTCCCACCGGAGTCGTTGCTGTTGCGGCGGAATGGTTGGCAGCCAAAGTCTGAACGATCTGTTGCAGGGCATCCACCTGCTTTTGTTGGACTGAGAATCGGGTCTCTAGATTACTCTCGAGCTTGGCTTGGCGAGCATCATCTCGTTGTCGTTGCGATTCTAACATTTGCATTATCCGCTCAAGCGGGTCGACTTGAGATATATCTCGTTGGCTCCGAGAGCTTCCCGAAGTACCCGAACTGCTTTCTTGTGTTTCGTTCAGTGGTTGCGCTGCAGGTTGCGCTGGATCCATTCCTTCAAAAGAAGGTAAATTATATTAGGATCATAATGTATTATGGACTTATTGCATGAACGTATCTCATTTTGGCCTAGCGAGTTCAAGAGTTCGCACAGGAATTTTTGATCGTTAAAGGAACTTTTCCAGCACGAAGTCTAAGGAACTTTGAATCTGTGCTCTGATACCACTATGTCACGACCCAATTCCGTAGAATCACTTGAGGCGTCCCCCGAATCGTGACCGCCGTGCGGGCCTGGAGTTGCGCCCGCACAAGGCTTTAATGATTTGCATAGCAAGCACATATTCAGAGTACGCAGATAAATTGAAACACAGATTTGAAACATAGAAAAGTTCTCTTTATTGATAATGAACATCTATTACAAACTCTTGAACGAGTCAGCTAATATGCCGAACGGCTTACAAAAGGGTTGACTAAAAATGAGATAGCAGTCATGTACATTACATCCCTTTATAAACTCAAAATGATAAAGACCTCCAGGCTGGAGGATCGCTTTGCCTCGGAGCTGCATTTGTGTTTGAAGAGTTGCAGCTTCGGACTTCAAAAGGCTTCAAGGGGCGCGGTGAAGGTGCGCCAACAGTTGGACTGGATCGGGTAGACGACTTCGGCTCCTCGCTCGGTTCGCCTTGGTGCGGAGAACCTATTTCAACGAGGGTCAGCATATCGAAACATGCTGGTGAAGGCGAGCTGGCCTGACTATACCAATCAACACGTTGTTTAGTGAAGCATGCATATTTTGTGGGTTTTTATCTTGCCTTAGTTCATTTACAAGTAAGCAGCATATAGAAATTTACTGAAATGAACGTGCCATCGTTCGGTGGATTTTTACCTGACCGTCTGAATTACCTGCACAATACTTACCATGCCTTCCCTGAAACGAAGACACAAGTTAGTATGCAACAGGTTTAAATATACATAGGATCACTGGCTTGATGCCACGAAGGGACGGGTTATAGTCTCAAGACACAAATGATATACACCGCAGGTGGCGAGCCCCGCTGCATAACACCTTGCCCCATAACATACAACTATACATACGTTCCGTCCGGATCGGATCGGTCCCGGCGCCCCGGTGACCGTCCGCGGAACTCATAACATACCTTGTGCACAAGTTGTCCGTGATCGAGAATACTCATAGAATTTGTTCCATAGCATACAGTTTTGCATAGTCATCCTGACAGTTTATTTCATAACAAGCATATATTTCCATACTTAGCACGATTCATAGAACAGTTATAGACGAACTAGCATACAGGATGATAACCGTTCATAAGTTTGTTGACAAGCATAATAACCAAGTTATTCTCTTTTATCTTGGTTTCTTTTATTATTACTTGGTATCGTTTGATCGGGGCAAAGGAGTGAAGCTTGGAAGCAAGGCTAGCTAATCGGGTTGGTAGCCACTCACTTAGATTTTGGAAAGAAGAAGGAAAGAGGCGCTTCACGACTCCGCTCGCAAGCCGCCTACTGCTCGTTCACCTGCACACGAACAGCTCGATTAATACTTCTTCCTCTCTTTTCAATCTCGGAATAGAAGTGCAATTCAATGAACGAAAATAATGAAAACCATCGAAACCGTTCAAGGAAAACAAGCAAATCCCAAAACCAACTCAAAGCACGAAAGCAACAAGCGACATCGAAAACCGAGGCAATAAAAGATAGCAGCGGAGAGGTCCCTCCTGACTCTGCCGCTAAGCCGATCCTTGGGGCGCAGTCCACTGAATATGGGAATCGATTCCGAAGAAACAAATCCATAACGAGGACGAGTTCTTAATTCAATCTATCCCGATCGAACGATACCGTCTTGTGTTTCTTAGCCGCGGTCTCCGCAACGGGAGAACGGGGCGCTACAAAATCTCCCTAGATGCTTTCTAGATTATTATTCTAGTTATTAGCCTGGATAATTATCAAGAATTTTCGATCGTGGTACTCAGGAATCTGCCTTAGACATGATACAAAACGGGACAGTAACTTGACGAGCATAATCAAAATCAACCAGGGAGAATACCTAACATGTAATTCAGGTGCTACTAATTGTCTTGATCAGGACAGTTACAGGAATTCTCGTATCATGGGTGAGCTACGTCGAGCTACTATCAGGAGTATCAGGGTTATTATTTCCATGTCAAAATTCAGGAGTTCATTTATAATCTACAATCACTTAGCTCATGTCAGAAAATTAAGGTCCATATCATGTTAGTACAGGAAATAACTAGGATTAACTGAAATAACTAGATAAAAGAGAACCAGAGAAATATCAAGTGCTAAGCATTATTAACAAAAGAATAATGGCATACATGTATATAAATCAACAATTTATGATTGGAGCATAATCATGAAAGAAAATAGATTATCAGCGCAAAATGGGCTAAAACCATTATTGGCGCACAAATGGCTAATAACAGTATTGGCGCACAAATGGCCAATAATAGTATTGGCGCACAAATGGCCAATAACAGTACTGGCGCACAAATGGTCAAAATAATATTTGGCGCACAATTGGCCAAAAATAGTTTTGACACACAAATGACCAAAAATAGTTTTGGCGCACACATGGCCAAAACAATATTTGGCGCACAAATGGCCAAAAATAGTATGGCCACATAATGGCCAAAAATAGTATTGGTGCACAAATTACTAGTACGGCTATTCTGGCGCACTTTGATACAAAAGTGCTCCGAGCAAAAGATGGCGCACAAATCATACTAAAGCGCACTTCTAGGACCTTGGCGCACAATGATAGAAGTGCGCGAGCCAGGATCTTGGCGCACAAATCTATCATTAGTGCACAAATGAGAGTACCCAAGCTATAAACTTGGCACACTTTTATCAAGTATGCCAGCAGTAAGGTTTGGCGCATAAACAAGCGTAGAAAGGTCTACTAAAAGACAAACACAAGTCTCAAGGCATGGCATAGCAGTCGAGACACGACATTCGAGAATACGACAGTCGAGGCAATGCTAAAGTCAAGGCTCGCCAATCAAGAATACCGAGAGAAAGGAATTAGTGCGCCAACAGAGGCTTGGTGCACTTTTTCTTGATTGACGAGGCTTAACGCTCAAATATGCGTCGCTGGAGATTTTTCTCAAAAGTGCGCCCAAGTTTCTGATAGCCTTGGCACAATTTTGCAAGGGTTTGATTAGATGACATTCGTACAAAATGTACGTATGAGGAGTAAAGTGCATCTAGAGTACTCAACATATCTTGGCGCACTTTTGCAAAGGTTTGAATGTTGTGCTGAATGCAATTATATTTTTAAGGATTGAATGCTTTGTTGAACACAAGCAAAGATTTGAATGTTGTGCTGGACGCAAAGTGCCAGGCCGCATGTGCCACGAAGCATGCGCCCGAACTAGCAATTGTGCATGCAACTCGTGCATGAGTGTCATGCGACGATGCTGACGTGCTAAGTACAAAGTGTGCCAACAGAGCGCCACTTTACGCTCTTGAGCACGAGCCTGTGTCCGAGATGCTAGACTCCTACGGGGCTTAGCTCCTAAGGGAAACATTCCAAAGGTGGTGACAAAACAAAGATTGTCATAATAGAGTTCACACTCAATCCCTCTAGAAAAAATCAACCCACATAGGCCTCCACCCTATGTGCATATACCAATACTAAGCATAGATATATATTAAGATATACACATTGGTGGTTTTCTAATGTGGGACTAAAACCTCCAAAGCCAAGTAGAAAATACCAACAATCTCCCATATGTATCACAATATATGGTTGAGTGTCCCTCACAATGACTGCCATCATGCATTAGGATAGACGTCATCGATGACTTGAATCTTCCTGTATGGGTCAAACAACCGTACGATACAAGAATGGACTAGGTCTTGAATTCTGTATCATAGTTGTTATTCTTCCAACTCACACAATGACGTCAGCTATGTCATTCGGTCGCACATTAAAGGTCATGTGCTGACCTGATCTTAGTATATGTATATTGGGCGTCGACAAGCTTTTCCTCAAGAGACAACATATGTCTCTATCCATACACTTAGGTGAGTTCTTTCGCTATAGAGAGTTTATTATCCGACATGAAGCTTTGCGCTTCTGTGCGGTGCTACATCGCTATGACATGGCCGCCCAAGGCCGAGGATCCCTCTTTTATGGTATCATTCCACTGTAGCATGAGTACACAAGTCTCTTAGTAGTGCCATTACTAAACACAACATGGAGACTTGCGCTTATGTGCGGTGCTACGCCGTTGTGACATGGCTTACAGCCAAGGTTCACCCCCTCATGTAGTGCCACCAAATGTAGCATGAGGTCACATGCCTCTTAGTAGTGTTGTACTACTTTCCGGCATGAAGCCTTGTGCTTTCGTGCGGTGCTACGCAGCTATGACATAGCTTGAAGCCGAGGTGCACTCCCTCTTGTTGTGTCACACACTGTAGCATGAGATCACATGCCTCTTTGTAGTGTTGTACTACCACTCTCTATTTTTTCAACATTAGGCTACATACCTATGTGCGGTGCTACCGCCGCTGTGACATGGCCCAAATCTGAGGTTCACACCCTCGTATTGTGGCACACCACTGTAGCATAGGATACAAGTCCCTTGTAGTACTGAAACTGTAACACCCAGTTCCGCTCAAGCGGACTGCCGTCTCAAACGGCAAATGTGCAACTGTCCCGACCCGCTTTGCCTCGATCAAGAAGCAAAGGATATCCAGACTTGTCCCTACAGGAATCCGGCTTAGGCTTTCAGAGGCTCGCTCAGGCGTATCGCTCTACCGAGGCGAATCATCGCTAAGGTGGGTGGCTACGGTAAACTTGTCTTTGCTTAGCCAGCACACATAAAATCTGGAGTATTTCATGCTAGTCGCTAGGTGAATCACCCCCTGCATGCTAATAAATCCAACGCATCTAGCTAAGGAAATAATCTCAACTTGTATTGCTATGCTAGAACATGGAAAATGAAATACTGCTTATATATGTTCAGACCCTTGCATGCTAAGTCCCTTAACGGTTTCATCTCTCGGCTTACCTTCGGGTCCGAGCAAATGTGTCTGCTTATGTTCCTTAGAAACGCATGCTTGTCTGCTTGAATGTTACCGTATTTTCATCCAAACCCCGGAAGACTACTACGTAGTCGTTCTGTGCCTGAATGAACCTACAAGTATCCGGGACCGTTAGGTCACCAAGGCATATCCCCGAACCAGGGGAATGCATTAAGCAAGAATGAATACTGAACGTGAATCACACTTGAATGATAATCATGCTAAGTATGCATCTGAACGAGGATCGTGTTATGTACTGATGGAATCCCAGCTCGTAGAGCAATATGCTCGTTCAGATTAAGTTTAAGTTTCATGATTATCATGTCAAGCTATGGAATATGGATAGACCCTGACCTGCATTATCGCGGACAACTTGTGTGCACAAGGTATGTTATGTTGAGTTCCACGGACGGTCACCGGGGTACTGGGACCGATCCGATCCGGACGGGACGTATGTTAGTCGTATGTTACCCGGCAAGTGTTATGCGACGGGGCTCGCCACCCGCGTTGTACGTCACTTTGCCCTGAGACTAAACTGTCCTTTATGGCTATGCCAGCGACATTATGTTCATATAGATAAGTCATCCTCGCTTAGCGGCTATCCGTGTGCGAGTCACTACATCGCATTAATGAACAACTGAACACCTGAACGATCATGTTAAAACGACCCTCGTGTTTGCATATGCTATGCCTCCTGAATGTTATACTTTCCGTGCGTGAATTAACATGTTTGCCTTGGACAGGGAAGGAGATGGTAAGTTGGTAAGTCTCGCCGTGTTTCCTCTCATGTTGCACGGCGCACTGCCACATGAGTTAGGCTATTCAATATTTGCATGAAACTGATCCTAAGGCAATTAGAAAGACAACTTAATAGTTGTGCACGGAACCTGTTTTACGTGTTTGGATTTGTCGAACGGGCGAGTAGCTTCCCCACCAGTGCATTCAATGTACTGATAATCCACCAGTTTGTATGCAGGGTGCGGGAGAACCTCGTTCGGTGCGGATGCCTCCAATATGCGTGCTAAGGCGTGGACAACACTCCGAAGCAACGGTGCGTCCGGAACAGAAGCACATATACAAGACATAATGTTGTGAACATAACCCGAACATCGCCTGTACAATCATTCCACAATTGTAGCCACTTGGCACAATTTTATGTTTCAGAGGGAGAGGCTTGAGCGACTTGTAATCTCGGCTATACGCCGCCTGTAACACATGTTCATATCAATAAAAGAGCTTGCTTTACTTCAACTTGTGTTTCAATGCTTCCGCTATATTGTCGACTCAGTGAACCTGTTACCGATTGCCTATACGTTCATGACTCCGCTGCACTCGGACAATCTGTGCGACTCTGTGGCTTAGAACTTTTGTCGCCAGCCAATGAACCATGGCCTTGCACGGGCGTGGATCACGCTCGCGCGGCATCACGCCCGGATGGGTCAAATCGATCGTTCCGCGGGAGCGCTGGCGAGGGTGATTCCCGCCTAGCGGGAACGGCCGAAATAGCCTGCGGGAGATCGGGGCGTGACATGTTGGTATCAGAGCCTGGCTTCTACGCCTTTGGACTTCGATTCGATATCTCTGTTTCGAAAGCTCGTTCGTGGGTTATGTGCACGCTCTCTCTCAATGCCTCGATGGGATGTTCCAACAATAAGTCTAAATATTTTCAAAATACGTTTTGAATGATATGCTTGCTTGTCTGCTGTTGTGCTGCGAGTGGCCTTTGAGCCAACCTGTGCGAACCCTTGAGAGTATCGCTAGTAGCTTGTCCGATTTTCACTAACTCTAAGTTCGGTTGAATGCATCTATTCGAGGGACGCCTTGAACTAGTGCACCATCCAAGACTTAAGAAAAGGTGAAACTCGAGTGCTAAGACTTCGCTATCACTGAGCTGGTTGACGTGTTCATGCTAGAGGGTACCTTCGAAAGTGCGCACGATCCAGTCTAAGCGATATGCTGATTTCGACGCTTGTGCAAGTGAAGATCCAATGAACAAGTACAACGACTTGTCTAGGATTGCCTCAACCCTAGATTACTGCTTGTCCTCAGTAAGTCTCGAGGACGAGACTTTTTCTGAGTTGGGTAGGATGTAACACCCCATTCCGCTCAAGCGGACTGCCGTCTCAAACGGCAAATGTACAACTGTCCCGACCCGCTTTGCCTCGATCAAGAAGCAAAGGATATCCAGACTTGTCCCTACAGGAATCCGGCTTAGGCTTTCAGAGGCTCGCTCAGGCGTATCGCTCTACCGAGGCGAATCATCGCTAAGGTGGGTGGCTACGGTGAACTTGTCTTTGCTTAGCCAGCACACATAAAATCTGGAGTATTTCATGCTAGTCGCTAGGTGAATCACCCCCTGCATGCTAATAAATCCAACGCACCTAGCTAAGGAAATAATCCCAACTTGTATTGCTATGCTAGAACATGGAAAATAAAATACTGCTTATATATGTTCTGACCCTTGCATGCTAAGTCCCTTAACGGTTTCATCTCTCGGCTTACCTTCGGGTCCGAGCAAACGTGCCTGCTTATGTTTCTTAGAAACGCATGCTTGTCTGCTTGAATGTTACCGTATTTTCATTCAAACCCCGGAAGACTACTACGTAGTCGTTCCGTGCCTGAATGAACCTACAAGTATCCGGGACCGTTAGGTCACCAAGGCATATCCCCGAACCAGGGGAATGCATTAAGCAAGAATGAATACTGAACGTGAATCACACTTGAATGATAATCATGCTAAGTATGCATCTGAATGAGGATCGTGTTATGTACTGATGGAATCCCAGCTCGTGGAGCAATATGCTCGTTCAGATTAAGTTTAAGTTTCATGATTATCATGTCAAGCTATGGAATATGGATAGACCCTGACCTGCATTATCGCGGACAACTTGTGTGCACAAGGTATGTTATGTTGAGTTCCGCGGACGGTCACCGGGGCACTGGGACCGAACCGATCCGGACGGGACGTATGTTAGTCGTATGTTACCCGGCAAGTGTTATACGACGGGGCTCGCCACCCGCGTTGTACGTCACTTCGCCCTGAGACTAAACTGTCCTTTATGGCTATGCCAGCGACATTATGTTCATATAGATAAGTCATCCTCGCTTAGCGGCTATCCGCGTGCGAGTCACTGTATCGCATTAATGAACAACTGAACACCTGAACGATCATGTTAAAACGACCCTCGTGTTTGCATATGCTATGCCTCCTGAATGTTATACTTTTCGTGCGTGAATTAACATGTTTGCCTTGGACAGGAAAGGAGATGGTAAGTTGGTAAGTCTCGCCGTGTTTCCTCTCATGTTGTACGGCACACTGCCACATGAGTTAGGCTATTCAATATTTGCATGAAACTGATCCTAAGGCAATTAGAAAGATAACTTAATAGCTGTGCACGGAACCTGTTTTACGTGTTTGGATTTGTCGAGCGGGCGAGTAGCTTCCCCACCAGTGCATTCAATGTACTGATAATCCACCAGTTTGTATGCAGGGTGCGGGAGAACCTCGTTCGGTACGGATGCCTCCAACGTGCGTGCTAAGGCGTGGATAACACTCCGAAGCAACGGTGCGTCCGGAACAGAAGCACATATACAAGACATAATGTTGTGAACATAATCCGAACATCGCCTGTACAATCATTCCACAATTGTAGCCACTTGGCACAATTTTATGTTTCAGAGAGAGAGGCTTGAGCGACTTATAATCTCGGCTATACGCCGCCTGTAACACATGTTCATATCAATAAAAGAGCTTGCTTTACTTTAACTTGTGTTTCAATGCTTCCGCAATATTGTCGACTCAGTGAACCTGTTACCGATTGCCTATGCGTTCATGACTCCGCTGCACTCGGACAATCTGTACGACTCTGTGGCTTAGAACTCTTGCCGCCAGCCAATGAACCATGGCCTTGCACGGGCGTGGATCACACTCGTGCGGCATCACGCCCGGATGGGTCAAATCGATCGTTCCGCGGGAGCGCTGGCGAGGGTGATTCCCGCCTAGCGGGAACGGCCGAAATAGCCTGCGGAAGATCGGGGCATGACAGAAACTACTCGTGCTTCTTGTAACGCACGCCAGACATTCACTCTGTCCGAGAACACATTAAGGCATCAAAGCCATCCTCACACAGGAAATGTTCTGATCAAGAATAAATAGTAGACCACAGTAGTTCCGGGTACGTATCCCATAATATCCTTGAGGACTACCCATTGTACCTGATATTCTCATGGTCAATGGTCCTCCCTTGAACCAATAGCTAGATGCCTAGTAGATTTCTTTTTGAACCAATAGCATAAAACTAAATGGTAGGATTGTAGAGACGTAATAACAGAGGTCCTCCAAGCCCATATCTGCTGTATTCTTGACTATGTGCAGTGTTACTGCCGTTGTGACATGGCCTGCAGTTGAGGCTTTATCCTATCGAGGTACCTTATAGTGGTGTCATTCCACATTAACATGGAGTACTATGCTCCTTTATAGTGCTTGACTCTGACTATATGCAGTGTTACTGCCGTTGTGACATGGCCCAAAGCCGAGGCTTTACCCTATCGAGGTACCTCATGGTGGTGTCATCCCAGGGTAGCATAGAGTACTACGCTCCTTTATAGTGCTTGACTCTAACTATATGCGGTGCTACTGCCGCTGTGACATGGCCCGAAGTTGAGGCTTTACCCTGTCGAGATACCTCATAGTGGTGTCACCCTACGGTAACATGGAGTACTACGGTCCTTTATAGTTCTAACGATCATCTGGCACTTGAGGCCTATTATTAATGGATCCGCCAGAATCACCTGGCTTCGAATGTTAACCACTGTAATAATCTATGCTAGCTGCGCTCATTCAGAGTTATGTATTGGTTGTTATAAACGGATCCGCCAGAATCACCTGGCTCTTAACATTAACCACTGTAATGATCTATGCTAGCTACGATCATTCAGTGTTCTGTATTGGTCTGTTATGAACGGATCTGCCAGAATTACCTGGCTCCGAACATTAACTACTGTAATGATCCACGCTAGCTGTGCTCATTCAATATTTTATGTTGGTCTGTTATGAACGGATCTACCAGAATCGCCTGGCTCCGAACATTAACCACTGTAATGATCCATGCTGGCTGCGCTCATTTTGTATTCTGTACTGGCCTATTATGAACGGATCCTCCAGAATCACCTGGCTCTGA
Source organism: Iris macrosiphon (assembly GCA_036927795.1). Lineage (NCBI taxonomy): Eukaryota > Viridiplantae > Streptophyta > Magnoliopsida > Asparagales > Iridaceae > Iris > Iris macrosiphon. Next base: position 50,520,124 of record JAYESA010000019.1, on the reverse strand, counting down.
ACTTTTAACCACGGTAATGATCCACGCTAGCTGCGCTCATAAGGTATTTTGTATTTTATTCGCACAGTTCTCTCCAGACATTTGAAGACTTGAATAGATGCCACTGCTGCAGCTTTTTGGTTTTTACAGTATTCGATATCACCCGAATCTGTGTACTAACCATAGAAAGATCATCTGAGAGCTTCCAAAGCCATCCTACTTAAGATGTTGCAGCTGATAGTGCATAAAACTCTGAGAGTAAAGACTGCATCTTCGACTTCAACGATCTAGCAGCACCACTCCTGGAGAAGTTGCGTCCTTATGTGGATCTTTCACTCTTCTTTTCTGAGCACCAACTGGCATCACTGAAACCTTTCATCATATCTGGATAACTGTTGTAGTGCAGGATATACTATTGAGTCCACTTGAGAATTATGACAACTCTCTTCACATCTTCCAGAATTCAACAACATATATACTGCTCGTGAACTGACTCAGCATCCCTACAGGGAGAGCTATATCAGACCTGGTAGTACTCGCAGCTTGAATCATTCACCTGATGATGCTTGAGTATACCAACTGTCTGATGATTTTCCTTGGATAAGGCTTCATCTCCATGTCACACCTGAGGAGTATCATCCATGATACCCAAAATGTTTGATCAGCTCTTCATGCACAGCGCTTGTGACTAAGCAAGCCCCCCTGGCATCCGGATTATCTTATATCCTTAAGGATGATATCCGCAATCCCATGTTATGATTCTGGACAAAAAGACATCTTTGTTCTAGTGATACTTCTATATCCACGGCTGGGATTAGCTATTCGTCCACATAGATATAAAAGATGACTCCTTTCTTATCAGCAAACTTTAGGTACACATACTTGTCTATCTCGCCGATCCTACAACAACTTTGACTAGATAATTTGTCAAACTTCTGCTGCCACATTCTGGGATTTGCTTGAGGCCATTTTTGAGATATCACCAACCCGCAGACTGTTTTCAAACCTAAATAACAAATTATTCTGACTGTTGTCCGTGAATCTCTCATGACTGTCTTCCTCCATCTGATAAACAATCAGCTGGTGAATAGCAGATACGGCAATCATCATCCTGATATATGACACCCTCAACGAGGTGCCTAAGAACTCAATCCCCTGTTATCTGAGAAAACCTCTAGGCTACAAGCATATTCTTGAACTCAATCGTTCTGTCTGCTTCCATTTTCTTCTCTTGAAGATATATATAAGCATATAATAGGTTAGCTTCTTCAGGCAGATTAATCAACATCCAAGTGTTATTATAGGGTCAATCTCTTCATGGACTGCCTCCTCCCAACAGACCGAGATCCTGGTCTTTATCACCTCATTATTGGTAAGAGGTACGACCTCCATACGATAGGTGATAAGATCATCTTTGGTCCTTTGACCTCCTGACTCTTCTAGCTGACTGCTCTTCGAGTTTTGGTTCAAATGTTGTCTCTTAAAAGACTCTTTCCTAGACTACATCTTCTTCTACAGAAGTGCCAACAACTCTGGCTGATACGGTCGTCCAAAAACCCCCCACAATCGAACGATATTCATGTAGATCGGACATTGAACCAGAGTTACATCAGAAGTGACAAACGGTACTAGGAACATGACTGTAAGTGCAACATTCTCCTACAGACAATCTGGAAGGCCCTTTGAACAACAATATAAAAGTCATCATTACTATTAACTGCTCGTCCTTCCTATCTGCACCTTCAATGGACTGGGAGAGTACGAATATGTCGTTCCATAGTCAATTCTATGTTCTAAGCTGAATGTTGTGAATCCAAAGAATGACGCATATTTCATAGTCAATTTCATGTTCTAAGCTGAACGATGTGAATCCAAAGAATAATGTATGTTCCATAGTCAATTCCATGTTCTAAGCTGAAGATGGGAATCCAAAGAACAATGCATGTTCCATAGTCAATTTTATGTTCTAAGCTGAACGTTGCGAATCCAAGGACCAATACATGTTCCATAGTCAATTTCATGTTCTAAGCTGAACGATGTGAATCCAAAGAACAATGCTCTTCGTATAAAAAACTTTTGAGTCTATTGAGTTGTGGAATGATATGACGCTCAGCTTCAAACTTGAAGTCCCTTAGGTTCTCGAACGCTTCATCCTTCGATTATGAGAAGTTACGCGAACGCGTTTCCCGAGAAATCATTACAGAAAGAAGTGATAAACTTTATCCTGGCCCTTTCTGGAGAATATAAATCACAGATATCTGAGCGCACCAGCTCCATAGGATATGTACTTGTAGTCATCCGTCTAAACGACTTCATGACTACCTATGTCTGAACATAGCCATCACGTGTCTCCACCTCCTTACCCCCACATCTTGGAGATATTCCCAAACTTAGACATCTTTGAAAAAGACATGTCTTAGTCAGATGCGACACAACTCAATAAGAGCAATCTCTTCCTTAAGCCGGAAGTCTAGAATTATAATCCTAATCCCTAGATCTTCTGCTTGACACTTGTTTACCATAGAGACCTTCTTCTTAGATAGTGCTCTTTCTTGGTGAACTGCTTTTTCACAGAGCATGTGTAGCCGAATGCACCAGTGTCTACCTACCAGTCAATAACCACGCTAGATAACTCAACCTGCGCAATCATAGCAACCAAGTTAAGTAATCAAAAGAACCAAGTTTTAGCTATACCTTGCTATATTGGTTCGAATTAGTTTTGATTTCAAGCTCCAATTTTAGCCATGCGTCAAGTCCTACCAGAGAAGTAACCTTCATGCGCAAAGCCTCCATGAGTCCTACATGCGCATAAGCCTCAATGCATCCAGAAACTGTCATGCGGCAAGAGTCTTGCCAACCGCCAAGAACTGTCTTGCGCTAAGTCTTGTCATGCGCAAACTCTACAATCCTTGGTTATCTTGTAATCTTTTTTCTAACTGGAATGCGCGTTCTTCAAATGCTAACTCCTCCATCCTGGAAAATGGTAGGTTCCGATAACTCACATTCAACATTTGACAAATGACTCATTCCCTAATCCAAATTTTGAAGTGTACCTCGTCAATCTTCTCAAGTTTGTGAAAACCTGTTACCGAGAAGATTTGATCGAATGTTCTACATCTTTCTTCGGATCTTGCTTTGAGATTGTTAGTCCCTAGATGGATCAAAGATGGTTGAACACGGGCCATAGCAGAGCTACTAGTGAGACTCGAAGATCCGCTCTCTACTGGAACCCAAGTTGTTGTCGAGATCAGAGATTCACACAAGAGTTCATGTCATGACCCGCACCCGGTATAGGGGCACGAGTGCGTGGGTACGTCCAGCCTACTCCGCAGCATCGACAGTAGAGCATTGTCTAGGTCATGATACTATCTAATCGATCTCACATGGATATCCAACTCCATAAGGAGACACAGATATCACAATATAATATGGAATATACTCAATCACATAAACTAGAGCACGATGAGATATCGAAGAAAGCAAATGAAATACGAGATAAGTCTAAACAACAATAAATAGTCTAACCTGCAATCAATAACATTCAATCTCCAAGTATGTTGGAAACAAGTCCTCTATGTCACAGTCTGGAAAAAATATCCAGTCAGGATTGGAACGAAATACACATCTAATAGCAGTTCCACATATATTGACAAAATCTATAGCACAGTGTAAAGAAATACAAGACAGATATAGAACTGGCAATGAGAAATACTAGAATAAGGGAATGCTGGAATAAAGAAATACTGGAATAAATAATACTGGAGCATATGTCATCAATGTACATCTAGCAATAAAATAGACATACAAGTACACGCAAGAACAATGAACTGGTATATAAGTGTGTACCAGGACAAAAACTAAAACATGTAGAGATGCTAAATCAATATACTAGAGATATATGTCAAGAATCATCTAACTAAGTGTGTGAAACATCAGCATATAATGTGATCGGCTTGGGACTATATGACTCATTACATTGATTAGCGATCATCCCTAACAGGTCAGGCTAACCACATGTAACAGCGATGAGGCATGTAATGGTAAGGCTGCACCGACGTGAGGTATGGGTGAGCTATGATGCATGTAAAGTTGGGTATGATCACATAAGCTACTAATATTTTCCCGTTTTTCCCCAGCTAGCATGATGGATTCCAATCACGACTCCTCGTGACAGGTCTCAATGATGTCAACTCGTATAAATAACAGTGTCAGAGTCATGTACGCTATACAACAAGAGTTATAGAGATAATCAATATAATAGAAACTATCAGAGAATATACTCGCCTGGGGCCCTTAGCTGGTATGAATCAGAGTCCAAGTCACAGTCCAAATAGCCTATGTATTACAATTTTACCATGTCAAAAGATAATTTATTTTAATTTATTTAATTCTGGAATAATTACTCTAAAATCTTATTTTAATCTTATTATTCTGATTTTTAGGTTAATTCCTAAATTTTGTCCAAAGAAACTGAATTTTATCAACTCGAGACTCATGGCACACAAATCGAGGCGATCTGTTGACCAAAAAGTCAACCGACACAAACTCAACTTTCATGCATGATTTTGTAAGATCCCTAATCCTGAAAACCCTATTTTTATTTATTTATTAACAATATCTATTATTTGTACATCTAGAGGATTTTTATGGAACCATTATAAATTTTCCTAAAATTATTTCATGTAAGAGACCCTTTGGACAGTTGCCAGTTTAAACCGTGTGCACCCCTATAATTTTTTAAAAATTTCTATGTATAAATATGTATATATATATAAATATTCTTAATAAGAAAAAGGAATGAGAGAAATAGAAAATAGAATTTCCTATTGGTCCTAATCCAAAACCTAACCCGCCTAATTCTTTTCTTTACGCGTAATACCAACTCCTGCGTAATATCTTTCACCACTTAAGATTCCTTCACCACGCGTAAAACTACACCCTTTAGAAAATATCAGCAACAGAAGCAAAACTTAACTTTGCTTTGCTTTTCTGACCTATACGTGTAAGCTTCTCATTCCACCGCTCCTTAACACTATTATTACTAAATACCCCCAACCGCACCCTAAACCAATAAAAGGAAAGCAGCAGAGGCAACAGTTTCTTACCCATTAAGTAAATTCCACCGCCTCTTATTCTCTATATATATCCATGCAATGCACCCAAGCCATAAAACCTCACTTCTTCAACTAAAAACAGTGTTTGGACGTGCACTACCCAGAACTTTTGCCCGGCAAGTATACCTTGCCACTGTACAAATTATTTATATTTCAGTTGATACATGCATGTTTAATTCTGCCTATATAGATATTTATTTTGTAGATTCTGGACCTATTTATGAGACCACCCAGTTTTAGGGAGCATCAGTAGGTTTATTGACTGTGACACAGTTGCTACACGATTTGTGAGTCTCATATAGACCTCGGACTACGTATCGGGTTGGCTTCCTGTACGTAAGTGTCGTGCGTTAGGGATAACTACTGATAGAAACTTTGTATACTAGTAGACCTGGCAGTTATTAGAGGATTTATCATGTCATGGATATGGCCTGCTTAGAGCATGGGGTGGGGAGAACAATAAGTAAAACATTTGGGCTCCTTTGCACTTTTTCCTGTACGCCCGGCTTCTCCACCGGAGAAACGGGTGATGATGACCACTATATATTACTGGCGGCCTCTGTCGTTCAAAAGACGACATGATTTGAGGCTCCTGGTTCTCCGAGAGGGTCACGCCAATCCCATATTTTAGCCAGATAGCCCACTTGGTGGAAAGTTGTTCTCAAACTGCATTCACTTAGACGGTTAGGCAGACCATTGGATGTTTAAATTTCAGTACTTATTGGCATATTTTTATGTATCTTGTTACGTCCCTCTGAGGACCTGGTTCCTTTCCAGATATGGACGAGCAGAAGAACCCACAGGAGTACGGGCCTGGACCTGACTCTACGTACCTGACTGGGGAGATCTTACCCTCAGAGTATCTGTGATTTATTAACGTTGTTTAGAGATATTTTGCTACATCAGAATAGTCGTTTTGTAGTAGATTTGTTTCCACCCGACTATCAGACTTGATACTCATTTTGGATATCCAGTTGTTATTCAGCTTTTATTCCTACTGACTATTTGTGTTGTGGATGAGATATAGATTGCATGTGACTTGTTATGACAGTATATTACCACTGGTGGATTGGATATTCATAAACAGCGTACGTGTGTATATGGTTTCCATATATTAGAGTTCATATATATACGGCTGGGCGTGTTACGTACTCCTATTCCTACGTATTTTGGGACTGGGGCATGACATATTTTTGGTGGTGGCCCATGCTGGTCCAGAATATATTGTCTTGGTTACGTAACTGTACCAAACAAGCCTGTATTTAGGAATAGAGAATAAGGATCTCATCTACACTTGATTAAATATTATTCTTACTTAAGTTTTACGCCAAAAACTCTTTTCCCCTGTTGGCGTAAAAAGCCAACTGACTGTCTTGTTAGCATAAAAAGCCAAAGCTATGATTACCTACTTAAGTTACAGAAGATTTTTTATTTTATGTTGTAGTTATGTCAACTTTATGCTGCAGTTATAATAACTGCCAACCACGTTCCAATATTATTTCTAAAAAATTTGCGTATAAGACGACATGTAAGCCACATAGATAAATATCCAGCGTAAACCTGACGATTCCTGAAACCAGCGTAAATAGCTTGATTAGGCGTAGTGAGCGTATTATCATAAGTCTTAGCTTTAGCTTTCTCAGTCATGACCAATTAAGAGCCAAATCTCGTGCATTAAATGCAGAGATATGCCTCGAGTCCTGTGCAGAAATAGCTTTTTGACTTAGCGTCTGATTTTATCCTATCTTGAGTGTAAAACTCATTTCTGTAGATAGCGTATGCAGAAGCCCCAACTTTTCTTCCTCATTGGAAGCGTAAAAATAATTTTGTATTAAATATATTACTAAACGACGACCTAGGAATCTGTGCAAAATCATCATCACAACCATCCTCTCGATCATCGTGCAGTACTTTTGTCAGATGTCAGGATCCCTGATTTGACTGACAAATTCGTCTAAGGAAAAACAAAAAGTTCCTCGAAGCAACTTTACGCTACAACGTATGTTAGATTTTTCGCATAGAGTTTATGCATCAGACTTTACGCACGAAAACTTTTACGCAGATATTTTTCCAGACAGTTTTGAAGCCCTATTTTACGTGAACAGTTTTGAAGCTCTATCTTGCTGACTTCTTTGAGTCTCTGTTTTACGCAGACAACTCTAAAACCTTACCTTACGCTTCTCTGCTTTATGCGGATATTTCTGAACCCATATTTTACGTCGACAAATTTTACATCTCTATTTTGAATCCTATACTTCTTCTAAACGTGGTGTACATCACCTGCAGAGAGATGGATATGCAGAAGGAATATACTGTTGTCGATGGTGACACAACTCCTGGAGTCAATGGTCAGACTCAAGGAGAGGCCTCAACGAATCCTAGACTTTCAGGACCAGATGGACAGATTCACAATCCAGTTCCATCTGACCTTCCTGTTCCACCAAATGGGAACCTTCCAGCCTCATCAACACCGCAAGATGGTCAGACTCAACTGTTCCAATTCTTCCAGATGATAATGAAGGAACAGCAACAACAGGCCGCCATACTAGCTGCAGAGCAGAGACAGCAAGCAGCAGAACAGAGACAAGAGTTCCTAGCAGCACTTGAAAGGATGGTTGCAAAGACTACTACACCAGCTCAAGCACTAGCTCTAGAACCTCGAGCTAGAGTTGGTTCAGTAAAGGACTTTGTACAAATGGGTCCGAGGCCGTACAAAGGCATTGAAAGCCCAGAAGAAACTACTAAATGGATCACTCACACTCGAAAGTTATTAGAAGCATCGCAGCTACCTGCAGAGCTGTGGATGACAGGTGTGAGAACGCTTCTAGATGGTAATGCTCATCACTGGTGGAAATCCATGGAGCTTCAGTTGGGCACATACCAGACATGGGAGCAATTCCTGGAGTGCTTTGAAAGGAAGTACTTCCTGGACACCGTTAGAGATGCATTGTACGATCAGTTTCTCCACCTGGAGCAGGAAAACCGAACAGTGGACGAGTATGATGCTGAGTTTAGTCGCCTTAGTAAATATGCGCTGCTTTGATACCAGATGACTTGGCCAAGGCTAAGAGGTTTCATCGTGGACTGACTCAGGAGCTCCAACATTATACAAGCTCACAGTCCCGAATCTCTTATGCTGAGTTACTAACAAAAGCCAGATTGCAAGAAACTATTAGCCGAGGAAAAGGAGGCCAACTGAGGACGCAACAAGGACCGGCAAGGACACAACAAGGAGGACCTATTAGACGTCATTTAGCTCAGCAACAGTAGTACCAACACAGAGCAGGACCGTACCAGATCACAGAGAAACCCTAATACAATTATTGTGGGAGACGAGGGCACATCTCAAGGGACTGTCGAGTCCGCTTGGGACAGTGTATGAGATGTGGTTCCGGACAACATATATTGAAGGACTGTCCTATGCAACAAGCATCGACACTTCCACCAACAGCCCAGAGACTAGCACTTCCAGCACCCAAGCCAGCTCAGCAAATGATGAGACCAGGAGCACCTCGACCTCCTGCAGCAGGGGAATTTCAGCGAGGACCACCACTACCTGCACAGGAGGATCAATTCACGAGGGCTAGACAGGAACAACCCCAGAAGAACGGACAAGCTTTCGTAATGGAAGTGGATGACATGAATCAGGAGATTGATGTCATAGCAGGTATTACTCTTATTTTTACTTTTTCTGCTACGACATTGTTTGATATGGGAGCCACCCACTCATTCATATCATCTAGTTTTATTGCCAAACACAACATTACCTCTACACCTTTACCTAGTTGTATTAGAATTCTTACCGGGGGAGGAGTTGTACCTATTAATAGAATTTGTAGATCGTGTCCTATAGTGATACGTGGCAGAGAAATGAATGCCCGACTCTTAGTCCTTCCTATGCCAACTTTTGATATTGTGCTTGGAATAGACTGGCTAAGCAAGTACCACACTTTCTTCGATTGCTTTGGAGGAAGCATTCTTTTCAAGGTACCAGGCCATCCTGAATTTGAGTTTGTACGAGGATCCACAGAAATCCTTGATGGAATGCAGCTCGCGATGGACGATGTTGTCTATCATCCCATTATTTCAGAATTTTTAGACGTTTTTCCAGAGGAATTACCAGGCCGACCCCCAAATAGAGACGTAGAATTCTCAATTGAATTGACACCAGGAGCAGCACCCATAGCATCACATGTTTACAGATTGGCAAAGAAGGAGATGGATGAACTAAAGACACAATTAAAGGAACTAGAAGATAAATGTTTCATCCGACCAAGTGCATCACCCTGGGGAGCACCAGTATTATTTGTACCAAAGAATGATGGGTCAGTACGTATATGCATTGACTATAGAGCATTAAATGCAGTGACAGTGAAGAATAAATATCCACTGCCACGCATTGATGACCTATTTGACCAGCTTAGTGGAGCCAAGATGTTCTCAAAGATAGATTTGAGATCGGGATATCACCAGGTGAAAGTACGGAAGGAGGACATCTCGAAGATCGCATTCCGAATAAGATATGGGCACTACGAGTTTTTGGTCATGCCATTTGGATTAACCAATGCTCCAGCTATCTTTATGGACTTAATGAATCGAGTCTTCCATCAGTATTTAGACCGGTTCATGGTTGTCTTCATAGATGATATACTTATCTATTCAAAGAGCCACGAGGAACATGAGAAGCACTTACGAATTATTCTAGAGACCTTGAGAAGATAGTAGTTATATGTGAAACTCAGTAAATGTGAGTTCTTCTTGGACAAGGTTTCATTTCTTGGACATGTCATTACAGGAGATGGTATTTCTGTTGATCCAGAAAAGATCTCGGCAGTTGAGACATGGCCTGTTCCTAAATCAGCAGCGGAAGTGAGAAGTTTTCTTGGACTTGCGGGATATTAGCGACGGTTCGTGGAGAACTTCTCAAGAATAGCAACACCTATGACTCGGTTGACATGCAAAGATCAAGAGTTCATATGGACCGACGAATGTCAAGCCGCTTTCGAGGAATTGAAGAAGCGACTGACTACAGCACCAGTATTAACTATCCCATCAGGATCAGGAGACTATGTGATCTACAGTGACGCATCAGGAAAAGGGTTGGGATGCGTATTGATGCAGCATGGCAAGATAATTGCATATACATCTAGTCAATTACGAGTACATGAGAAGAATTATCCAACTCATGACTTGGAACTTCCAGCCGTGGTATTTTCTCTAAAGTTATGGAGACATTACTTATATGGAGAACGAGTGGAAATGTATACAGACCACAAAAGTCTCAAGTATGTCTTCACACAGAATGAGTTAAATATGAGGCAACGTCGATGGCTCGAGTTAATAAAAGATTTCGAGATAGAGCTACATTATCACCCAGGTAAGGCTAACATTGTAGAGATGCGTTAAGCCAGAAACCAGTAGCTTACTTCTTAACAACACAAAAAGAATTATTGAAGGACTTGCAATGTCTTGGCATTGAAGTAATATTATCCGGAGCAGACGGAACACTAGCCAATTTGCAAGTACAATCATCACTAGTAGAAAGAATCAAGACAGCATTGCCTACAGACGCTAGATTCAAAAGATTAAAGGAAAGAACAGAGGCTGGGGAGCAGACAGGACTGCATATCCATGACGATGGGACATTACGATGTGGTGATCGTCTTTATATTCTAAATGGAGAAATTCGACACGAGATAATGACAGAAGCTCATAGTTTGATATATTCTATTCATCCTGGGGGGCACTAAAATATATAGTGACTTAAGACAGCATTTTTGGTGGCATGGAATGAAAAGAGAGATAGCTCGCTTTGTAGCTAAATATTTAATATGTCAGCAAGTAAAGGTGGAGCACCAGAGAACAGCAAGGTTATTGCAACCACTCCCGATTTCAGAGTGGAAGTAGAAACATATCACTATGGACTTCGTTACGGGTTTTCCCAAGAGTCCCAGTGGAAGAGATGCGGTATGGGTAATAGTGGACCGACTCACCAAGTCAGTCCATTTCTTACCTTTCAGAGTTGGCCAATCTACAGAAGCTTTAGCTGACTTATATATGAGACATATCGTAAGATTGCACGGCGTACCAGTCAGCATTGTGTCAGACAGAGATTCATGTTTTACATTACATTTTTGGAGAAGCATGCAAGAAAGCCTTGGAACTCATCTGAAATTCAGTACATCTTATCACCCGCAAACAGATGGGCAGTCAGAACGTACTATTCAAATATTAGAGGATATGTTGAGGGCTTGTATATTGGACTTCGGAGGATCGTGGGAGGACCATCTACATCTTGTGGAGTTTTCTTACAATAATAGTTATCAGGCAAGCATCCAGATGGCTCCGTTTGAAGCATTGTATGGAAGGAAATGTAGGTCTCCTGTGTGTTGGAATGACGTAGGAGAACGTCAGATTCTGGGACCAGAGTTAGTGGTCAACACAGTTGAAACAGTTAAGAAGATACAAGGACACCTGTGAGCAGCGCAAGACAGGCAGAAGCAGTGGGCAGACCTTCACCGTCGATCCTTGGAGTTCAAAGAAGGCGATCATATTTTCTTAAGAATATCACCTACCAGAGGCACTATTCGATTTGGAGGGCGCGGCAAGTTAAGTCCAAGGTATATTGGACCATTTGACATACTAGAGAGAATGGGAGAAGTAGCATATCGACTTGCGCTACCACATTCACTTGAGGGAGTACATGACGTATTCCATGTATCGCAGCTCAGGCGATATATGGCAGACAGCAGTCATGTTCTCGACCATTCAGAAATCACCATTGGGCCAAGCTTGTCATATCAAGAGCAACCCGTGGGAATTCTTGATCATCGAGAGAAAGTATTAAGAAACCAGTCTATTTCCTTGGTCCGTGTGGCATGGAAGCATGGCTCGCCAGGAGAATCTACTTGGGAACGCGAGGATGACATGCGTAAACGTTTTCCAAACCTATTCACAGACCAAGGTATAAATTTACTTTGATTAATTATATCTTACACCATTCTTAACTTCTACCATGGCTTAGTTTTAATTTCGAGGACGGAATTTTTATAAGTTGGGTAGAATATAAGATCCCTAATCCTGAAAACCCTATTTTTATTTATTTATTAATAATATCTATTATTTGTACATCTAGAGGATTTTTATGGAACCATTATAAATTTTCCTAAAATTATTTCATGTAAGAGACCCTTTGGACAGTTGCCAGTTTAAACCGTGTGCACCCCTATAATTTTTCAGAATTTTCTATGTATAAATATGTATATATATATATAAATATTATTAATAAGAAAAAGGAATGAGAGAAATAGAAAATAGAATTTTCTATTGGTCTTAATCCAAAACCTAACCCGCCTAATTTTCTTTACGCGTAATACCAACTCCTGCGTAATATCTTTCACCACTTAAGATTCCTTCACCACGCGTAAAACCACACCCTTTAGAAAATATCAGCAACAGAAGCAAAACTTAACTTTGCTTTGCTTTCCTGACCTATACGTGTAAGCTTCTCATTCCACCGCTCCTTAACACTATTATTACTAAATACCCCCAACCGTACCCCTAAACCAATAAAAGGAAAGCAGCAGTGGCAACAGTTTCTTACCCATTAAGTAAATTCCACCGCCTCTTATTCTCTATATATATCCATGCAATGCACCCAAGCCATAAAACCTCACTTCTTCAACTAAAAATACTGTTTGGACGTGCACTACCCATAACTTTTGCTCGGCAAGTATACCTTGCCACTGTACAAATTATTTACATTCCAGTTGATACATGCATATTTAATTATGCCTATATAGATATTTATTTTGTAGATTCTGGACCTATTTATGAGACCACCCAGTTTTAGGGAGCATCAGTAGGTTCATTGACTGTGACACAGTTGCTACACGATTTGTGAGTCTCATATAGACCTCGGACTACATATCGGGTTGGCTTCCTGTACGTAAGTGTCGTGCGTTAGGGCTAACTGCTGATAGAAACTTTGTATGCTAGTAGACCTGGCAGTTATTAGAGGATTTATCATGTCATGGATATGGCCTGCTTAGAGCATGGGGTGGGGAGAACAATAAGTAAAATATTTGGGCTCCTTTGCACTTTTTCCTGTACGCCCGGCTTCTCCACCGGAGAAATGGGTGATGATGACCACTATATATTACTGGCGGCCTCTGCCGTTCAAAAGACGACATGCTTTGAGACTCCTGGTTCTCCGAGAGGGTCACGCCAATCCCATATTTTAGCCAGATAGCCCACTAGGTAGAAAGTTGTTCTCAAACTGCATTCACTTAGACGGTTAGGCGAACCATTGGATGTTTAAATTTCAGTACTTATTGGCATATTTTTATGTATCTTGTTACGTCCCTCTGAGGACCTGGTTCCTTTCCAGATATGGACGAGCATGAGTATCCACAGGAGTACGGGCCTGAACCTGACTCTACGTACCTGATTGGGAAGATCTTACCCTCAGAGTATCTGTGATTTATTAACGTTGTTTAGAGATATTTTGCTACCTCAGAATAGTCGTTTTGTAGTGAATTTGTTTCCACCCGACTATCAGACTTGATACTCAATTTGGATATCCAGTTGTTATTCAACTTTTATTTCTACTGACTATTTGTACTGTGGATGAGATATAGATTGCATGTGACTTGTTGTGACAGTATATTACCACTGGTGAATTGGATATTCATAAACAGCGTACGTGTGTATATGGTTTTCATATATTGGAGTTCATATACATACGGCTGGGCGTATTACGTACTCCTAGTCCTACGTATTTTGGGACTGAGGTGTGATAGATTTTCTATAGATTTCAGCATCAAAAATATGCTGGAATTTACGGCTCATCCGAATTTAAATTCTATTGGAAATTATGGCACATACAAATTTTGTATTGTGCACCGATGGTTAAATTCTAACCTAGAAGTCCTATAGAATTAACAGTATAAAAATACTTCGAATTAATTCTGAGAAAAACATATGTCAATTATCTCGATATTAGCTTTCCGAAACTTCAAACGGTTCATGATTCTGATTCCTAGTTCTCCCGGAATTACAAAAACATCAAAACACGTCTATTTTCGGATATGCTGTGCTATACAAATTTTTCAAAATTTAATACTCATAATTTCATATAAAAAATTATACATTCAGAAATCTAACCTCAATATCGTTCTAACGCAAGAAACTGTGCCTCGTTTGGAGTCCGGAGCTATGCGCAATGGCTTCTGGAAGATGAAGGAACCCTAGATGGCAATTCTCCAAAGTTCGGCTCAAGGAAAACCCTAGAAATTAATAACTTAAACTATTATATATATAGAGGAGAGAGAGAGTAGCCGCGGCTAGGAGTCTGCCACGTAGAAGCCATCCGCTGCTGTAAACCCCCTGATTTTTCAAGAATTTTTAAATTTGGATTTTCACAATTTTCTGAAATTTTCTGGGATTTTTCCCTAATTAAATTCAGGGTTTTAATTATTAAATAATTTTTAAATGATAATAAATAATATTAAAATATTATGAAAATAATATTTTTGGGTGTAAAATAAAAAACTGGACTTAGGATAATTTTCTGAGAATTTATTGGGCCCCGGACCTATTTTTAAACCCAAAAACTAATATTTATTTAATTATTTATTTATTTATTTATTTAATTAATTATAAACCCTTAAACCGAGCCCAGCCCTAAACTAGGCCCAGCCCAACCCAGCCTAACCCGGCCCTTGGGCTACCGGGTCGGGTCGGCCAGGCCCGAACCCGCCCGCCGCCCGACCCGCTGACCGTTTCTCCCCCACGAAGCCCTCTCCCCGCGACTTCCGCCCGGCCGCCCGCTTCTTCCGCAGCCCCACCCGGCCACTCGGCCGCCCGCTCCGCTCGGCCCGTACCCCCACGACGCCGCCTCCCCCGCCGCCCTGCTCGGCCCCTTCAGCCTATAAACCCCCCCCCCCCCCCGTTCAGCTCTCCGGCCAATCCCCACCGGAACCCTAACACCCGTTTCCTCCGCCCGCGCCACCGCCTTCCGCCCCAGACCTCGCAGCCGAGACGCCGCAGCCCCGTCCTCCTCCTTCCTCTTCCCACCCTCAGCCGCAGCGTCGTTCCCCGACCTAGCAGCAGCCGCTGCTCCGGCTAGGCACCCGCAGCGCCGTCCCCCGCCCACTCTGGCGCGCCGCCGCCTCCGGCCAGCGCCGCCAGCGCTCCCCCAGCTGCCCTCGACCGCCTCCGGCCTCCCCCGCCGCAGAGTCGCCGTCCTCCGGCAGCAACCCCCCTAAACCCTAGACGCGTGTGTCGGACACGTGTCGGACACGTGTATTTCGAGTTTTTCGAACCCTGTTCAGGTGCGCGTATCTCCCTGCTCGTTTACCCATTTTCGATTCCGTCAGTTGTATTGCGTAGTCTGCATGACCCCCTCGGTGCCCGTGCAACCCGCTCGGGACATCGCGTCCTGTGGCGATCACGAACCGCGATCCAAAAAAGGAAAAACAACGCCCCGATTCACCCCGGAACTGGGTACGCCCCGCCAAACGGGACGACTTGGTCGCGTGCGGTCTTCACAGATACATGCGCGCCGTCGATACGGACGTGCGGGATTTCGCAGAAGTCGATTCGGGTGTGCGTGCACACCGAAATCAGTGCGTATCCGCGGACAACGCCCCGTATCCGACTTTTTTGAATCGTGCCCTAACCTTGTGTACACACGTCGGATTGAAACGAAACTTGCGCCATCGGACTCGTAGCGATACGCTGGTCCTGTGACCCAAGTTTGGTTTGATTCTGAGAACGTTGACAAAATCGCGTGTCGTGGGCCCCACAAGCTCCACCTGACGGGCGATTTTGTGATCGGCTCATCGGAATCCAATTCTGAAAGTTCCGTTGGGTTCGTATCATCGTCCTGACCTGTTGACACTAAGTTTGGCGAATTTGGAGACCTTTGACCCTGACACATTTTTTGGTGCAAAGCGGGCCCACATGTGGACCCCGTTTTGACCCAAAATTGCCATTTTTGCCCTTGTCTCCAAATTGGACTCAAGGACAGACGTTTCTAGCTGATTAATATTTTCTGGATCTGATGGTGATGTTTATTTCAGCAACCGGAGTACCGCCTGCAATTCCAGCTGAAGTCAGAGCCGTAATTGGAGCCGGAACCACAGGCAAGTGTACCTTGCCAAACTTGCAGTTTTTGCTATTTATTCCATTGAATATATATACATTATAACTGTTGTACTTGCTCAACCCTAGGGCCGTGTGACGTACTTAGCGTCCGATTATAGTCGGGTGCCAACACCGTACGCGGGGTTGTGTAACGTCACCTAGAGATGGGTATCGTGACATTTATATTCTCGTACTTGCATTATCAAGTACATTAACCCAGGACACTTGACACTATTCATGCAGACGGAATCTTCCTGAGATATTCATGGTGATTCTGTGTAGGATACCTATTCATGACATTACAGTTTACTTGCTTAGAAACTATTCTGACTTACTGCATTAGTTGATCTTGCGTGACTGGACCTGAGACATTATGGAACTGTGACGTAAGATTTCATGGGGTGGGGAGAGTATTACCATATCAAGGCTGATTATAATATAAATAATGTTATCTGGAGGTGTCTTAGTCTCTGATACAGAGCTTTGGTACCTTACTGGCCCTTCGAGAAAATACTGCTATGGTTTCTTCGACACTGATCCTGTAGTAGTCTCAGCCTGAGTATGACTAAAACCCTCACTTGCATATCACTTAGCTGGTTTATTTATTTACCCTATTGTTCCTTATTTCTGCACTACATTTATTTTGGCTTGTATTATCTGTACCTTGTTATGTCCCCTGAGGACCTGGAATGGACTATGTCCCCAGGTATAGCCGAAGAGATCTACCCCGAGGTGTACGGAACAGGAGCACTTCTCGGAACAGAACAGGAACCTGAGGACGAGATCGTGGCAGAAGACTTCTCCTGAGTACCGGCTCCATATACTCAGTATTTCTATTTCCAGTTGATTTATTTCCTGTCTATTTGCATTCGATGTACCAGACATATTCTCGGATTGTTTCCGAGACACTTATTTGAGATTGCTTATTTATTCTATTGCATTATTTCTGGCAATTAATCTGTGATTATCTGTTGTGGATGAGATTAGTATAGACTGTGACTTGTACTGTTGGATCTATTTATTGTTAGACTACAGCTTAAGCATGCCCTGATGGATCCATTAAATTGGGTTATCCATCGGTGCGAGCTGCTGGCCATTGCCACGTGTCCGGTCCCTCGGTATTTTAGGACTGGGGCGTGACAGCTGCTGCCCCGCCCAAATCGGACGGTCAGGGATTCACGCGGCTCGGCTCAGCTGAGTCCGAGTCGAACTCTGACTCGGCTCGGCTCGAGGTCGGCTCGGCTTCACCCGCACCCACCCCACGGTCACTTACAGGCGGGCCCAGCCCAGTTTGCTGTAGGAGGCTGACAGGTGGGCCCATGTTGGCTGACTGGGCAGAAATAATTACTTTTTGGATTTTTATTTTTCAGAAAATAGTTTTTAATTCAGTTTTCCCTAATTAACTCAAAATAAATGCTAACAATAATCAGAAAATTTCCAAAAAATTTTAGAAAATATTTTTTATTATTTAGAACCTAAAATAAAAGTTTGGGATATTTTTAATTAAGTTTGAACCTAAAATAAATTCTTGAAAGTCCTAGGAAAGTAGGGTTACTAGTTTTTAATTAACTAAAAATTATGAAAAAATTTCACTAGCCCCAAATTAACCTAAAAATAATATTTAAGCTAGAATTTCAGGATACGGAGGTTACAGTTCATCATCTGATATTTCTCGATTCCAACGAAGCACGAACCAAGAACAGGTTTCAAACTGGCTCCAAAGAAAATAAAGATTACAACAAGCAACAAGTAAAATGTTCTTCTATTTACGTTCGCAGATGCTACAATGAGAAAGAACGAAGCAAAGAAAAAAGTGAAGAGAAGCTCCTTGTTGGGGTGGTCAAAACCACCGTTACTCAAAGTAAGATTCGCCGTACAGACGATGTGCCCCCAGGAACCAGCAAGGTTACAAATAAACTTCTGGAACGCTCAATGTCACCATCGAAAATATTCAAAAAATACCATATGAGAGAAAGACACTCTAGGCTGCATATGATCTGGTGTTCTTGGTTTTCCATCGGTATTCTCTCTCCTCAAATAAAATAGGAGGTCCTCTATAAATATAGAAGAAAATAACACATATGCAACCTGAGAAAACTCCAGGCCGCATAAACGCTGACCGACTAGATCCCCCAAATCCGGGTGTCAGAGCCACCGGCGCCGCAAGTCACGTTGTACTGCACGAGATAGACAACGCCGTCAAACGCCGAAAGCAACCGCTCGTGTCGCCTAACATGTTGTACTGCACGAGGTCGACAGCCTGCCAAACGTCGAAAGCAGGCCATGTCTCCTCCACGTCAGACTCTCCATATAGCACCTTGCCTCATATCGACCAGGCTGCAAGGCCCTGGCAGCATGAGCACAGGCCGCATGCGCTCCTGGCCTTATGGGCACCTGGCCGCATGTGCACCGAGCCGTATAGCGCTTGGACGCAAAGCGCCAAGCCTGTCACGCCCCAGTCCCAAAATACGTAGGACTAGGAACACGTAAGCATGCCAGCCGCATGGATATGGCAACTCCAATATATGGAAACCAAAATCCACACGTACGCTGTAATATGAATATCAATCCACAAGTGGTATAAAATATATCACAAGTCGTATGGGTACAATCTAAATCTCATCCACATAAAATCAATATAATTAAATAACCAACATCTATATAACTAGATCTCAATAAGAAGTATCTAAAGATGATAGTTGGATGGAAACAAATCCACTACCAACTCGAATGTAAGAGCAAATATTAAAGTAAGTACAACACAACAACACCATATAAGAACACCATCTAGCAATCACGGGCTCGAAGAGAGGACATCCACGAAACATATATAGCCATCCGATCTGTGCTCCTGCAAATACTCAAGAATAGATACACCTGGCAGAGGACCAGGTCCTCAGAGGGACGTAACAAGATACAGAAAATACGAGCCAATTTGAATACAGTAAACATGCATATAATTTGAAAATAAATAAGTACGCTGTACAAGACAATCTATATGAATGCAAATGAGGACAACTTTTCGACGTATGGGCAAGGGTAGGCTACTCGATCTACCTCACAACTTACACACACGTCAATGGAAATCAGAAATCGACATACCGCGGGGGTAGCGACCAGCGAGGCTCCAGAAATCGACATACCGCGGGGGTAGCGACCAGCGCGACACACGCCCGTAGTGCGAACTATATAGTACGGTTTACCAGAGTGGTTAAAAGCCCATACGCCTAATGATTGTCCTCTATGATACTAAGTGTCAAGTGTGTGTCAACATATCTAATATATAGTAATTACTGAAAGAAACTGTACATGCAATGAATAAACAGAATGCAATAAATATACAGAAATATACTAAGCATACAAAATACTGTAAACAATTTGGCAAGGTATCTTGCCTGGTAAGAAGGCTGCAAGGTGTACTGTCCAGAAGTCAACGCACAGGATCAAAAGCAATGGCCACATAATAAATGTCTCCGGATGCTGAAATAAATATCACCAACATTTCTAGAATGAGCAAAATAGCTAAAAAGCACTTCCCTTTCGTCCAATTTGGACACAGGGGCAAAATGGTAATTTTGGATAAAAGTGGGGTCCACCTGTGGCCCACTTTGCACCGAAAAACATGCCAAGGGTAACGGTCTCTAAATAGGACAAGCTATAGATCAAACAACTCTAAATGTCAGTACGAACCCAACGGTATATCCAAATGTGGATTCCGATGAGCCGAACACAATTTTGTCCAAAAAGTCAACTGTGGGGCCCGCCAATTGGCGATCTGGTCAACCGTCTCAGAAATGCGTGAAAATTGGGTCACAGGACCATCACGTTACCACGAGTCCAGTGGCGCAAGTTTCGTCGCAATCTGACAAGCGTGCACAAAATACGCGCGAGTTCCACAAAAGTTGTGACACGGAATGTGTCCGCGGATACGGTCTGATTCCGGCGCGCACACGCGTCCGAATCAGTCTTCACAAATTTTCACGTGTCCGGTTAGGCTGCGTGTACCATTCGGTACACTTGGCACACGGCGGGGCGGTCCCGTTTGGCGGGGCGCGCTCCGTTTTCCAACTTTTAGAAATCTGGAAAAAGTGGGTGCGCGCAGTTTTTTGACGAATATCATTATGTCCACAGCAACTAATAGCATAGGGTTATTTAACAGAATATAAACTAGTTCAAGTATTCTACAGGTATCAAAAAGAATCACCGAATTCGGATCTCTGGGGTGGGAGATACGAACTCGGCAATATGGATGGTCATTCTGGAATTCTGCGATTTCAGAATTCTGTCTGCTCGCACCGACTTGGGCGCTGTTTTTCACCTAGGGACACACGTTTTTCGAGGTTGGCTATAAAACAAATATGGAAGAGAGTTGAGGGGTGATCATACCTATGAAGACGGAACAGCGTTTGGTTGAGCGAGTCGACGGGAAATCACGCCGGAGCGAAGATGCCTCGAGTGATATTTTGCAGGGCGCGAGGTCGGAGTCGACGGGATGGTTGGATGGCTTGGTGGGGCTTCTCTGGCTGCGGTAACGGCTCTAGATGGGAAGAGGAGGTCTGGAGCTTTAGGTTAGGATTTTTTTTTTTTTTTGAGAGCTAATATATATATATATATATATATATATATATATATATATATATATATATATATATATATATATATATATATATATATATTATAGGGAGAGAGAGAAGGAGCGGATTTGGAGCGGGTTGAAAGGGTTTGGCCGCTGAAGCTTTCGGGTTGAAGGGGCTAAAGGCTGCAGCATAAGTAGCAAATTGCTAAATTGAAAGGGGGCGGGTCCACGTCTATTGCTAGGCTGAAGGGGTTTGCTAAAGTGGGAAAAGCAATGCTAAGGAATGGATGTATACTAAGTAGTAGATTAATATTATTACTATTATTATTATATAAGTAACTTATTTAATTCTTATACTTTCCTTCCTTAAATATATATATATATACATATATATATTTGCATATATATATATATATATATATATATATATATATATATATATTCACACATAAGAAAATTTATATGTTAGGGTAATGCCCACCGTTAGGCTAGCAACAGCTCAAGGGGTCTCCTACATGGAATAAATTCCTAAAAATTCCTGATGATCCCACAAGTCCTCTAAGTGCCCGAACACCTAACATAAAAATTATTAAAAATCTATTTTCCTATTTAGCACATAATTACCATAATTAAATTATTAATTAATAAATAAAATAATAAATACGGTTTTTAGAAATAGGGGTTTTACATTCTACCCAACTTATAAAAATTTTATCCTCGAAATTAAAATTAAGCCACGATAGAATGTCAAGAATGGTATAAGATTTGCATCGTTTAAAATGCAAGGCTAGGTTTAAAGGGGTGGGAGATGTTGCACGTTGCACATCCCGAAAAATTATGGAAAAAATCCATATGAGCGAAAAATAGGTTTCTTCATGTGTCATGTCCAATGGTGTGGACACATAAATGCTCTTTTACATAAAAGCGTCCAACAATTAAAAAATTGCACAAAGATGAGAATTGGATGATGGGCATGTCTAGGATAAGGGTGTAGAATTTGTAGGAAGGCAGTGGCTAGTGTAGTGCTCCAATTATCGGAGCACGATAAGGGGCACTAAGTGATACAATATTGCAAGATTAAATAAAAATACTGTGTTCTACTTCTAACTGGATTCAAGCTAACCTTAGTCTCACTAACTCAGCCAAGTAGGTCAAATTTTTTTTTTTTTTTGGGTGAGGGGTTCACAATCTGCCGAACTTAAAATGTTTCATCTACCACCTAAGGCCATACATCTAGAAAAACTACTGCTCAAATTATTTAATCATGATTTTTTTTTTAAATCCTCAAAGGTTTAACACCAAACATATCACCCATGATATGCCCTTAACCCATTATAAAAGAGAGTCACTAAGTCATGTGTTTAGCCTTATGGGGTATAGCTAGTACTATCAGTGTCAACTTATACCAGCACGAGGTTTCGTCTTTCCGAAATAGGGGAAGACGGAGAAAAATAATAAAGGACTCAAGGTGAAGGTGACAGAATACAAGTACGAGATTCAAAGAGATTAAAGAATCGAAAAGAGAGTTGTCAGGACAGTTGTGGATTGAAATCCTATTTTTGGTAATTTTCTATTTACATGCTCGTATCAGTACAGTTATGTAATCGATACGATGTGTCAGACATATCTAGGGGTAAGTATATCTGTCTACTACCATATATCTCAATCCACGTAAAGTAGTAATGCGAAGAGCGAACCAAGCGCACTAAGGTTAGCTAGACCTTAATACACCGATTCTGATTAGGCAATTGTATCATTGTGTGCACCCAATAATACATATGCCATGAGCAAGCTCGATGAAAGAATAAGCTTGCAAAAACTAGGCTATAATAGCAGCATAAATCAAGGTAGTACAACAAACATAAATACGCTGGATTATGATGAAAGAAGGTACAAATTAATTCAAGTTCGCAGAAGCAAAAACAACATAAGCAATAATAATAAAAGACTCTACAATCTCTACAGTTATCATACTAATTCCTTATCTAGGTCGATATTTGACAAGGCAGTGGTATGGCTTCTAAGCTCTACAGTCTGAGGGGAAAAAACAATGTCGTCCTAAGCTAGCATACAGTTAAATGTCATTCATTCACACTTCAATAATAATAAGGCAAAAGACTATGTGATACTATGTTCTGAGGTATACTACCCAACTTATAAAAATAAACTAGTACTGTAATTGTCTTAAGGATACCGTATAAATTCTTGTTAAGGTTTACGAGAAGGGTCTTAGTACTTATTAGGGTATCCCCTATACTAGAGTCAAATATTATGGTAAAACTTCTAACTAACTCTAGTAGCATCTATACTACTCTCAAGTCTTCATAATACATCAAGGGGTAATGATAAACCAATCTATAGATAAGGAATTCTACGGTTCACTTAATTATTCTTAACTTAGTGGGGTGTCTATATTCTCGTTGTATTTTTAATAGGTGTGCTACCATAATCATCATCCTAATAACAGGGGTTCCTATATTCTAGCAGAAGGCTATACTCAAAGAACTATTAGGGAAGTACAAGAATCAAGCATGATGCAATTATTCAAATAGAATCGATTGGAAGGAAAACGAATCATAGTCAATTGTGGATGAGATCCTATACTCTAGTCCTAGGTGCAGGCTTGTTCGGTACAATAACGTAACCGAGACAATATGCTCTCGACCTGCATGGGCCACCACAAAAACATGTCACGTCCCAGTCCCAAAATACGTAGGACTAGGAACACGTAAGCATGCCAGCCGCATGGATATGGCAACTCCAATATATGGAAACCAAAATCCACACGTACGCTGTAATATGAATATCAATCTACAAGTGGTATAAAATGTATCACAAGTCGCATGGGTACAATCTAAATCTCATCCACAGAAAATCAATATAATTAAATAACCAACATCTATATAACTAGATCTCAATAAGAAGTATCTAAAGATGATAGTTGGATGGAAACAAATCCACTACCAACTCGAATGTAAGAGCAAATATTAAAGTAAGTACAACACAACAACACCATATAAGTACACCATCTAGCAATCACGGGCTTGAAGAGAGGACACCCACGAAACATATATAGCCATCCGATCTGTGCTCCTGCAAATACTCAAGAATAGATACACCTGGCAGAGGACCAGGTCCTCAGAGGGACGTAACAAGATACAGAAAATACGAGCCAATTTGAATACAGTAAACATGCATATAATTTGAAAATAAATAAGTACGCTGTACAAGACAATCTATATGAATGCAAATGAGGACAACTTTTCGACATATGGGCAAGGGTAGGCTACTCGATCTATCTCACAACTCACACACACGTCAATGGACATCAGAAATCGACATACCGCGGGGGTAGCGACCAGCGAGACTCCAGAAATTGACATACCGCGGGGGTAGCGACCAGCGCGACACACACCCGTAGTGCGAACTATATACTACGGTTTACCAGAGTGGTTAAAAGCCCATACGCCTAATGATTGTCCTCTATGATACTAAGTGTCAAGTGTGTGTCAACATATCTAATATATACTAATTACTGAAAGAAACTGCACATGCAATAAATAAACAGAATGCAATAAATATACAGAAATATACTAAGCATACAAAATACTGTAAACAATTTGGCAAGGTATCTTGCCTGTTAAGAATGCTGCAAGGTGTACTGTCCAGAAGTCAACGCACAGGATCAAAAGCTATGGCCACATAACAAATATCTCCGGATGCTAAAATAAATATCACCAACGTTTCTAGAATGAGCAAAATAGCTAAAAAGTACTTCCCTTTCGTCCAATTTGGACACAGGGGCAAAATGGTAATTTCGGGTAAAAGTGGGGTCCACCTGTGGCCCACTTTGCACCGAAAAGCGTGCCAAGGGTAACGATCTCTAAATAGGACAAACTATAGGTCAAACAACTCTAAATGTCAGTACGAACCCAACGGTATGTCCAAATGTGGATTCCGATGAGCCGAACACAATTTTGTCCAAAAAGTCAATTGTGGGACCCGCCAATTGGCAATCTGGTCAACCGTCTCAGAAATGCGTGAAAATGGGGTCACAGGACCAGCGCGTTACCACGAGTCCAGTGGCACAAGTTTCGTCGCAATCTGACAAGCGTGCACAAAATACGCGCGAGTTCAACAAAAGTTGTGACACGGGATGTGTCCGCGGATACGGTCTGATTCCGGCGCACACACGCATCCGAATCAGTCTCCACGAATTTTCACGTGTCCGGTTAGGCTGCGTGCACCATTCGGTACACTTGGCACACGGCGGGGCGGTCCCGTTTGGCGGGACGCGCTCCGTTTTCCAACTTTTGGAAATCTGGAAAAAGTGGGTGCGCGCAGTTTTGTGACGAATATCATTATGTCCACAGCAACTAATAGCATAGGGTTATTTAACAGAATATAAACTAGGTCAAGTATTCTACAGGTATCAAAAAGAATCACCGAATTCGAATCTCTGGGGTGGGAGATACGAACTCGGCAATATGGGTGGTCATTCTGGAATTCTGCGATTTCAGAATTCTGTCTGCTCGCACCGACTTGGGCGCTGTTTTTCACCTAGGGGCACACGTTTTCCGAGGTTGGCTATAAAATAAATATGGAAGAGGGTTGAGGGGTGATCATACCTATGAAGACGGAACAGCGTTTGGTTGAGCGAGTCGACGGAAAATCACGCCGGAGCGAAGGTGCCTCGAGTGGAATTTTGCAGGGCGCGAGGTCGGAGTCGACGGGATGGTTGGATGGCTTGGTGGGGCTTCTCTGGCTGCGGTGACGGCTCTAGATGGGAAGAGGAGGTCTGGAGCTTTAGGTTAGGGGTTTTTTTTTTTTTTGAGAGTTAATATATATATATATATATATATATATATATATATATATATATATATATATATATATATATATATATATTATAGGGAGAGAGAGAAGGAGCGGATTTGGAGCGGGTTGAAAGGGTTTGGCCGCTGAAGCTTTCGGGTTGAAGGGGCTAAAGGCTACAGCATAAGTAGCAAATTGCTAAATTGAAAGGGGGCGGGTCCACGTCTATTGCTAGGCTGAAGGGGTTTGCTAAAGTGGGAAAGGCAATGCTAAGGAATGGATGTATACTAAGTAGTAGATTAATATTATTACTATTATTATTATATTATTATTATATAAGTAACTTATTTAATTCTTATACTTTTCTTCCTTAAATATATATATATATATATACATATATATATTTGCATATATATATATATATATATATATATATATATATATATATATATATATATATTCACACATAAGAAAATTTATATGTTAGGGTAATGCCCACCGTTAGGCTAGCAACAGCTCAAGGGATCTCCTACATGGAATAAATTTCTAAAAATTCCTGATGGTCCCACAAGTCCTCTAAGTGCCCGAACACCTAACATAAAAATTATTAAAAATCTATTTTCCTATTTAGCACATAATTACCATAATTAAATTATTAATTAATAAATAAAATAATAAATACGGTTTTTAGAAATAGGGGTTTTACAAAGCCGCTTGTGCCACGAAGTGTGCGCCCGAGCTAGCAACCGTGCATGCAACTCGCGCAAGAAAAGAACACATGAGCGCCATACGACGATGCTGTGCAAAGTGTGCCAACAAAGTGTCACTTTGTGCCCTTGAGCATGAGTCCGAGTAGCTAAGTCCCTGCAGGACTTAGCTCCTAAGGAAAACTTCCCAAAGGTGGTGACAAAATAAAGACTGTCATAATGGAGTTCATACTTAATCCCTCTAGAAAAAGTAAACCCACATAGGCCTCCACCCCATGTGCATATACCAATACTAAGCATAGCTATATATTGAGATATACACATTGGTGGCTTTTCAATGTGGAACTAAAACTCCCAAAGCCAAGTGGAAAACACCAATAGTACATTATAAAAAAAACTATGGGGTTCACCCTTAAATATGATAAAAAAAATAGGAAGTAACTCAAAATTTCTCTAAAAAAAAATCATAGAGTAGAAAAGAATAGGAGAGGGAGAGAGAGAGGGTTGGAGGGGGGGTTTGAAATCTAACAATCATGTTTCAGTTTAGGGCGGGGCTATACACACTACATCATCTACTTAACACACCCCAAATGCTAAACACACCCAAATTTAAATAATTTAAAATTATCAAAATCCTAAACACACCCCCACTATATTACCATTTTACACTTTTTAATTATAACATAAGAACCAAATCCTAAACTATAAAATCCTAAGCACACCCCACCCAGTCCCCCCTCAACAACAAAAAAATGTAGGATTTTTAGAATTTTTTTGGTTTAGAATGAGTTTAAAACTTTGAAAAATAGAAAGAAGAAGATGATGTATATTGGATATAAGAGAGAAAATTTTAATTTTGGAGTGTATTTAGAAATTATATTATGTTGGAATGTTTGAAATATGGATATTCATGTCTTTTTAATATATATTTATTTTTTATTTAATTTATATGGAGTGTGTTAAGTAAAGAATGGGGTTTGTATAGACCCACCCTTCAATTTATAGAAATCAAAATTCAGCTATCACGATCTAAACCCATCGTGATTCGGTCCGAGCGTAAGTAGTGCTAATTTGATTACTACCTATATAAACTTTAATTCAGATTTTGATCTGATCTGAATCATTTGTACAAAAAATACACCTTATTCCTTTATCATTAGGATTTTGGTCAGATCCAAATATTTTACGGAAAATTTCATACAGAGCAATGAAAATCTAACAAATCCCACTGAATGCATATAATTTTAAAAAAAATTACATAAAGCATCATAACGTCCTTCCGAAGGACGTTTTATAACTTCCCAAATTATTATTTTTCGTCCGATTTTCGTCTGCAGCCGTTAGAATATATATATATATATATATATTGGCGGTCTCTCTCTCTCTCTCTCTCTCTCTCTCCCTAACACCCCTAACTCTCTCTCTCTCTCTCTCTCTCTCTCTCTCTCTCTCTACTCTCTACTCTCTGTATCACTCTCATCCCTCTCTTTTCTCTCTCCCTCACTCTTTCGTCTGTCATCCATTTTTTCTTTATACTAGTATACTAGGTAGTACTAGTCTATATATAACATGTAACGTTCAATTTATAACGTTCAATTTGTAACGAGAGAGTGAGAGCACAGAGAATGAGAGAGAGAGAGAGAGAGAGAGAGAGCAGGAACGAGAGAGTGAGAGAGAGAGAGAGCACACAAAGAGTAGAGAAAGAGATAGAGAGACGAGCGGAAACGAGAGAGTAAGAGCACAGAGAGTAAGTGAGAGAGAGAGAGAGCAGAGAGAGAGAGAGAGCAAGAGCACAGAGAGTAGAGAGAGCGAGAGAGAGAGAGAGAGAGAGAGAGAGAGAGAGAGCACAGAGAGTAGAGAGAGAAAGCAAGGGTGAGAGAGCGAAACCTGAAAGAGAGAAAGAGTTAGGGAGAGAGAGAGAGAGAGAGAGAGAGAGAACGTGAGGGAGTGAGAGAGAGAGAAAGAGTGAGAGAAAAAAATATATTAATATAAAACGTCATTTTTTCTAGAAAAAATGTCTTTCCAAATGACGTTTTATATTTAATATTTTTTTTAGCGGCACCAACAGTAACCAGACGAAAAAAAAAATTTGAAAAGTCGTAAAACGTACTTCAGATAGATGTTATGATACTTTATGTAAAAAAAATTTAAATTATATATTTTTAATGAGATTTATTTGATTTTTGTTGGTTTGTATAAAAATTTTCGAATATTTTACTACGAAGGATACCAAACATATCTGCTGCATAAAAACTGCACTCTATTCCTTCATCATTAGAATTTTGACAGATTCAAATATTTCGATAATAAAACTGTATAAAATATTTATATAATTAATTTATAGGCACTAAAATTTAGCTGTCACAATCTAAACATTCAAAAAATCGACCGTTTAGAAGCCATCATAAATCTCGCCTGTCTCGAATCTAATCGTAGTGGCAAATTTTATCGATAATGGAAATTTTCTCTCTGTAACCAATTACTCCAAATTAGTTACATGTTGAAAAATAGTCTATAAACTCTAAAAACAAAATAGTTTCTACCTCGCCATCCTCGCCTGTCTTTCCTTCCCTCCTCCATATAAAATACAAAAAAAAAACACCTGGAAAGCACGTTACATACATACATGCATACATACATACATATATACATACATGAGGGAAAAAGACAAAACAAAATATAGTCGGTAGCAAAAGAAGAAGAAGAAGAAGAAGAATTCACTGACTATATACTACTCATTCATCATCACTTCGGCTCCCCATAACACAGACCCTGATGGAGAAGATGCACTCTCCTGCGGGCGTGCATGCGGCCCACGCAGCAGCTTACGGGCCTCCGCCGGCCGGCCCCGCGGCCGCATTCATGATGCGCCCCCCCGCGCCGGCGCTGGGCGGCCTCGTCGAGACGAGCCCTCCCCTCGCGGGCCGCGCCCGCCGCCGCCCCTTCCTCCTGGGCCCCTCCGCGGCCCACCCCGACAAGACCTCCTCCACCTACGACCTCGTCGAGCAGATGCACTACCTCTACGTCCACGTCGTCAAGGCCCGGTCCCTCCCCGCCAAGGACCTCACCGGCAGCCTCGACCCCTTCGTCGAGGTCCGCCTCGGCAACTACAAGGGCGTCACCACGGTCCTCCAGAACAACCCCAACCCCCACTGGAACCAGGTCTTCGCCTTCTCCAAGGAGCGGCTCCAGGCCAGCTTCCTCGAGGTGGTAGTCAAGGACAAGGACCTGGTCAAAGACGACATGGTCGGCCGCGTCGGCTTCGACCTCGCCGAGATCCCAGTCCGGGTCCCTCCCGACAGCCCCCTCGCCCCACAGTGGTACCGCCTCCACGACGCCCCCAGCAAGGGGGAGATCATGCTGGCCGTCTGGATGGGCACCCAGGCCGACGAGGCCTTCCCCGACGCCTGGCACTCCGACGCCCACTCCGTCTCCTCCGACGCCCTCACCCAAACCCGCTCCAAAGTCTACTTCTCCCCGAGGCTCTGCTACCTCCGCGTCCACGCCATCGAGGCGCAGGACCTCGTCCCCACGTCCGACGACCCCCGCCCGCCCGACGCCTACGTCAAGGTCCAGCTCGGCGGCCAGATGCGCCGCACCCGGCCGTCCATGGCGCGGTCCGTCAACCCGGTCTGGAACGAGGAGGTGGTGCTGGTCGCGGCGGAGCCGCTCGACGAGCCGCTGATCATCACGGTCGAGGACCGCGTCGGGCCCAACAAGGACGAGCCGCTCGGGAGACTAGTCGTGCCCGTGTCCGCCGTGGCGTACCACCGCACCGAGCACAACAAGCTCGTCGAGGCCCGGTGGTACAGCCTCGCCCGGCCCAGCTCGCACTCTGCGGAGGACGCGGACGCGGGGGAGAATAAGAAGAAGGAGTCCAAGTTCTCGAGCAAGATCCACCTCCGGATCTACCTCGACCTCGGCTACCACGTCCTCGACGAGTCCACCCACTACAGCAGCGACCTCCGCCCCTCCGAGAAGAACCTCCGCAACAAGCCCTGCATCGGCATACTCGAGGTCGGAGTTCTAAGCGCAAGGAACCTCGTCGCGATGAAGGCCAAGGACGGCCGGCTCACCGACGCCTACTGCATTGCCAAGTACGGGCCCAAGTGGGTCCGCACACGGACCATCCTCAGCAGCCTCGCCCCCAGGTGGAACGAGCAGTACACCTGGGAGGTGTTCGACCCCTGCACCGTCATCACGGTCGGGGTGTTCGACAATAACCATGTCGGCGGCGGCGGAAGCAAGGATGATTCCGCCAATGCGAAGGACCAGAGGCTCGGTAAAATTCGGATTCGGCTATCGACACTGGAGACCGACAGAGTGTACACTCACTACTACCCTCTGCTGGTCCTGCAGCCCTCCGGGCTGAAGAAGACCGGGGAGCTCCACCTCGCGGTCCGGTTCACCTGCACCGCCTGGGTGAACATGATCGCGCTCTACGGGAAGCCCCTCCTCCCGAAGATGCACTACGTCCAGCCGATCCCGGTCGTCCAGTTGGACTACCTCCGGCACCAGGCAATGCAGATCGTCTCGGCCCGGCTGGCGCGCGCCGAGCCCCCGCTGAGGAAGGAGGCGGTCGAGTACATGCTCGACGTCGACTCCCGCATGTGGAGCCTGAGGAGGAGCAAGGCCAACTTCTACCGGATCACCTCGCTCCTCTGCGGCATCGGGGCCACCGCCAAGTGGTTCGAGGGGATTCGGAACTGGCGCAACCCGATCACCACCATACTAGTCCATGTCCTCTTCCTGATGCTCGTCTGCTACCCCGAGCTGATACTCCCCACGGTCTTCCTCTACATGTTCCTGGTCGGGGTCTGGAACTACCGGTTCCGTCCGAGGAACCCTCCGCACATGGACACCAAGCTGTCCCACGCCGAGCTGGCGCACCCGGACGAGCTCGACGAGGAGTTCGACACGTTCCCCACGTCCCGTCCGCCGGATCTGGTGCGGATGAGGTACGACAGGATGAGGAGCGTGGCGGGGAGGGTGCAGTCGGTGGTGGGGGACCTGGCGACGCAGGGGGAGCGGGCGCACGCGCTGCTCAGCTGGAGGGATCCGCGGGCGACCGCCATCTTCGTGGCGCTGGCCGTGGTGCTCGCGGTCGTGCTCTACGTGACGCCGTTCCAGGTGCTGGCCGTGCTCGTCGGGCTCTACCTGCTTCGGCATCCCAAGTTCAGGACCAGGATGCCGTCCGTTCCGTATAACTACTATCGACGGCTGCCGGCGAAGTCCGATATGCTACTCTGAGCTCTCGCAATTAAGGAAGGGGAAGAAGAACCAATTGATCATATGTTCTTCTATGAAAATCTGTACCTATTGATATAGTTGATAGTGTTTCATGAATAAGAAGCATCTTGAGTTGCTTTCTGATTTAGTGGTTTCATATTCTCAGTTCTAAGTGGAAATACCTTGCGTATTTGCTGGGATTGGTTTGCTGGCTGACACTTAAAAAAATGTAAACAGTGTCGTATCGGACACAATTTAGACACTCAAAAAACATAGAGGAGATCATTATAGGTCTCTGAATATCTTGTTTACGTTAGGTTTGCGGAATTAGGACCTCATGAAAAAAAAAAAAAAAAAAAGTCAATTCTTTTACTATGTTTGAATGCCAAAAAAAAATTAGCGGTAGAATAAATCGATCACCAAGAAAAAAAAATATTAGAGAGAAAAATGGTTCATGAATTCATTTCTCTATCCTCAATTATTCACTTTTTCTTTCATTTTTTTTTTTTTTTGACTTTTTCAAAGATTCGAAAAATAAAATTAATAGAAATTATAATTTCAAAAAAAAATTTAATAATAATAATAATAATAATAATAATAATAATAATAATTCCTTTTTAGAACCAAAAAAGATTTTAGTAAGATGTTATGGTATTATCGAATGAGACTTAAAGAGTCACCACTGCAATAAGGTGAACCAGACCTACTGAATAATTTCTCTTGTCATGCAACTTTTGCCTCTGTTCTTGCTTTTACAAAGTACAAACTACATTCAAAAACGGATTTTTTCGTTTAAAGTAATAATTTATTAAATAATTATAAGAAACGGAATAAGTTGGGGGAAATTGCATTTGGGGGGACCACTCGCCAATTCAGTTGGCGAGGTGCTGAGTTGGCGAGCATCTCGCCAACTGAGTTGGCGGGGCGCCCTCCTCGAGGGGCCGCGGCGAGCAGCATGCTGAGTTGGCTTAGACCCGTTGCACAACGCTCGTTTGCTCGCCAACTGAGTTGGCGAGTAAGGATCCGTTTCACAACGGCCATTAACAACAACGGCTATTACAATCTCCCTCTATAAATTACCTATCTCAACCCATTCATCTCACACTCAATCTACTTCCTCAATTTTCTCTCTTCCCTCTAGCAAAGTCTCCAACACTCTCTCTGTCTCTCTGCCCGCAGCTAAAGGTCATTTGAGTTTTCTGTAGCCAAAGTTCTCAACCGTCATGGATCGTAGCGTAAGAATTGTATGCTCGCACGGTGGTACAGTAAATGGGTTAAATTACGAAGGAGGAGAAAGTATAATTTTTTCAACTTATCCGAATATTAGTTTTGAAAATATACGTAATCATATTATTGAACGTTGTTCTATTCATTATGATTTTATTCTGAAGTCTATTTTTGGTTCTAATTGTTTTTTGATAGATAGTGAAGATGCATGGAATTATATTCTTGAGATTAATTCACAATCACGGTATATAAAAATATATGTTATTAAAGTAGCAGCAACCTTAGATATAGAAATAATGAATATTTTTCTGAATATCAGCATGTTAGTTCAGGTGCTAGTTCTTCTCAACAAATAGTTTCATTTATCCAAGAAGGTCATTCATCAGATGAATCTAACCATGATGATGATAGTGACAACGACGATGGAAATAGTGATGATTTAGTTGAAAATGTAGATTATACGGTAGATGGTGATGTTGTAAAAGCTATCACTGATGAATTATTTAAGGGACAATCATTTCCTAGTCGTTCTCACTTTAGAAGCTTTATAAGTAATTTAGCAATTAAATATAATTTTAGTTGTTCAGCTAGTGATATGAATAATGCTCGTGGAATTATATATAGTTGTGATCAACCGAATTGTAATTGGAGAGTATATGTCAAATCTATTGGAAATGGCGATATAGTTAAAGTTAGTACATTAGAAAATCGTCATTCTTGTTTAGGAAGACTTAGTACAGGACGTCATCGACTAGCTACCGCTTCATGGATTAAGACCATGATAATTGACATTATTAGAGATAACCAGTCATACAGTCCATCACAAATTGTTAAAGATATATATAGGGAGCACCGTATACAAGTTAGTTATTCCAAAGCATGGAGAGCCCGAGAGACAGCATTAGCTGAAATTAATGGTAGTTATGATGAGGCATACGCTAGTCTTGAGGAGTATTGTTATAGAATTATGGAGACAAATCCAGGTAGTACATGTTTTATTAGAACTACCGAAAACAATAGCTTCCAACGAATTTTTATTTGTTTTAAAGCATGTATTGATGGATTTTTAAGTGGATGTTTACCAATTATTAGTACTGATGCTACATTTCTTTCGTCTAAATATCAAGGTATCTTATTTATTGCTTGTGCTCACGATCCTAACTATCAATTATATCCTATAGCTTATGCTGTTGCTGAAGGTGAGAATAGTGATTCTTGGTCTTGGTTTTTAAATTCTCTTAAAATATCTTTTGAAAGTTGTTTTAATTATTGGAGTTCAATTTCATTTATATCTAACAAGCAAAAGGGATTAATAAATGTTGTTCGTGCTATTTTTTCTGCATCTCCTCATTTTTTTTGTATTCAACATTTTAAACAAAACATGAAAAAAGTTACAAAAGAACCAGTATTTCAACGCTTGTTAGACTCGCTTGCTAGATCATATAATAAAACGGATGCAGATAGTGTATTTGATATAATTAAAGCCGAGAACATAGTGTTGTACGATTGGCTTATTGGTGTAAACGATAAAAGTCGTCGATTTGACCATTGGATAACAGCGTATGCTACTTGTCCTAGATTAGATATTAACACTTCTAATCTTGCTGAATGTTTCAATAGCTGGATTAAGAAATTACGAGATAAGCCAATAACAATACTTCTCGATGGTATTAGAGCCAAGATTATTACACTTCATGACAATCGTAGAAAGTTTGCTGAAAATATAGACACAGATTATTGTCCGAAGATGTTAAAAAATATGGCTTCTATTATCAAAGAGAAGAACCACCTAGAAATATTAGCTATTTATAGTTATAAGTTTGAAATAATAGACCGGACAACAGGTAGAACCTATATTGTTCATATAACTGACAGAACCTGTACATGTTTTAGATGGTACCATACTTATATACCATGTATACATGCATGTTTTGTTTGTAGATATTGCAATATTAGTATTGATACTTTTTATCCTGCAGTATTTTCGACGGAAAACTTGAAAACCGTATACGCGCAAAAAATGGAGCCAATTCCAGTTCCCTACGAAATCCAAGGTCCTTTGGTAAGAGGACAAATTGGGGTGCCAGATGTAGCGCCCCGTTCTCCCGGTGCGGAGATCGCGGCTAAGAAACACAAGACGGTATCGTTCGATCGGGATAGATTGAATTAAGAACTCGTCCTCGTTATGGATTTGTTTCTTCGGAATCGATTCCCATATTCAGTGGACTGCGCCCCAAGGATCGGCTTAGCGGCAGAGTCAGGAGGGACCTCTCCGCTGCTATCTTTTATTGCCTCGGTTTTCGATGTCGCTTGTTGCTTTCGTGCTTTGAGTTGGTTTTGGGATTTGCTTGTTTTCCTTGAACGGTTTCGATGGTTTTCATTGTTTTCGTTCATTGACTTGCATTTCAATTCCGAGATTGGAAAGAGAGGAAGGAATATCAATCGAGCTGTTCGTGTGCAGGTGAACGAGCAGTAGGCGGCTTGCGAGCGGAGTCGTGAAGCGCCTCTTTCCTTCTCCCTTCCAAAATCTAAGTGAGTGGCTACCAACCCGATTAGCTAGCCCTGCTTCCAAGCTTCACTCCTTTGCCCCGATCAAACGATACCAAGTAATAACTAAAAGAAACCAAGATAAAAAGAGAATAGACTTGGTACATATGCTTGTCAATGAAACTTGTGAACGGTTATATCTTTGCATGCTTGTTCGTTCGAAAATGTTCATCAAATGCATAGATACAAGTTTAAACGTATATCCTGATGCATGAATATAACGTAGTTGCAATATAAAATGAATCATGCAATACTGCTTGTCTTGTACTCACGTAGCCCCCGGGCGAATGCTTGTTAACGTAGCCTCCGGGCGAATGCTTGTTAACGTAGCCTCCGGGCGAATGATTGTTAGTGTGCGATCACGGACAACTTGTGCACAAGGTATAGTTCCTGCGGGCGGCTGCTGGGGCACTGGCACCGTTCCGGCTTCGGACGGAACTAACGTTTAGTCTCACGTACTAGGACAGGGTGGTATGCGGCGCCTAACGTTCTTGCACGTAGCAAACCATCTTCGTCATAGACTAGTGTCCATTATGGCAATCAAGCCAGTGATCATCTTGTATATTTAAACCTGTTGCATACTAACTTGTATCTTCGTGGCAGGGAAGGCATGGTAAGTATTGTACAGGTAATTCAGACGGGCAGGTAAAATCCACCGAACGGTGGTACGTTCATTTCAGTAAATTCTATATGCTGCTTACTTGTAAATGAACTAAGGCAAGATAGAAACCCACAAATATCATGCTTCATTAAAACAACGTGTCGATTGGTATAGTTCGGCTAGCTCGCCTTCACCAGCATGTTTCGATATGCTGACCCTCGTTGAAACAGGTTCTCCGCACCAAGGCGAACCGAGCGAGGAGCCGAAGTCGTCTTTCCGATCCAGTCCAGCTGTTAGCGCACCTTCACCGCGCCCTTGAAGCATTTTAAAGACCGGAGCTTGCAAATCTTCATACACAAATGCAGCTCCGTGGCAAAGCTATCCTCCAGCCTGGAGGTCTTTATCATTTTGAGTTTATAAAGGGATGTAATGTACAGGACTGCTATCTCATTTTGAGTCATCTCTTTTGTAAGTCGTTCGGCATATTAGCTGACTCGTTCAGGAGTTTGTAATAGATGTTCATTATCAATAAAGAGAACTTTTCCATATTTCAAATCTGTGTTTCAATTTATCTGCGTACTCTGAATATGTGCTTGCTATGCAAATCATTAAAGCCTTGTGCGGGCGCAACTCCAGGCCCGCACGGCGGTCACGATTCGGGGGACGCCTCAAATGATTCTAAGGAATCGGGTCGTGACATAGTGGTATCAGAGCACAGATTCAAAGTTCCTTAGACTTCGTGCTGGAAAAGTTCCTTTAACGATCAAATTCCTGTGCGAACTCTTGAACTCGCTAGGCCAAAATGAGATACGTTCATGCAATAAGTCCATAATACATTATGATTCTAATGTAATTTACCTTCTTTTGAAGGAATGGTACCAGCGCAATCTGCAGCGCAAGCTCCGAACGAAACACAAGAAAGCAGTTCGGGAACTTCGTAAAGCTCTCGGAGCCAGCGAGGCATATCTCAAGTCGACCCGCTTAAGCGGGTAATGCAAATGTTAGAATCGCAACGACAAAGAGATGATGCTCGCCAAGCCAAGTTCGAGAGTAATCTAGAGACCCGATTCTCAGTCCAACAAAAGCAGGTAGATGCCCTGCAACAGATCGTTCAGACTTTGGCTGCCAACCATTCCGCCGCAACAGCAACGACTCTGGTGGAACAGCCCGTGCTTGAAGTGGAGACGCCTCAAATCCCAAGGCCGAGGGACGTGACTGCCTTCAACTTGGGCCATTTCAAGAAAGTCTGCAACACCCCATTCAACAGGACTGAGGACCCAGTGATAGCTCTAGATTGGCTAGCCGAGCTTGAAGATCACTTCGCTCTGCTAGAGGTCCCCGAAGATAAGCGCGTCGCCTGCGCGCAACTGCAGCTCCGCCTCAACGCATACGATTGGTGGAACGTGCATCGACGATCTCTCCAATTTGATCACGGAGAGGAGGCGATCTCGTGGATGACCTTTCGTGCCATGTTCGAAGAGGAGTTTATACCCCCTCCAGTGCAACGTCAAATGGAAAATGACTTCGTGCAGCTGCGGCAAGGCAGCATGACAGTTAAGGAGTACTCCGCCGAATTCAACCGACTCTCCAAATTCGCTAGGGCCTATTTACCTGATTCAGCGAGTCGAGCCAGAAGGTTTGAAGGTGGACTACGTCCTGCCATCCATTCGCACGTGGTCAATAATCAGTACGGGACCATGCGTGAAGTCATGAATCACGCCTTATCGTTAGAACCACAGTATCCTCATGTTGCTGCCGGCGCTGTGCATACATCCAGTCACAAACGCCAAAGCAACGAAGGAGGAAACACCGCTACAAAGCGCCGCAACAACGGTGGTCCGCAGAGAGGGCAGCTATGTCACTTCTGCAGGAAGCCAGGGCACCTGGTCAACGAATGTCGTCTGAAACAAGGATTATGCCTCATCTGTGGCGATACAAACCATAGAATTCGTGACTGCCCCAAATACTCTGCTAAACATCCCCAACGAAACGTTCCCTGATGGTAGGTCCTGTTCTTAAGTTTCGGGACGAAACTTCCAATTAGTTGGGTAGGATGTAGCGCCCCGTTCTCCCGGTGCGGAGATCGCGGCTAAGAAACACAAGACGGTATCGTTCGATCGGGATAGATTGAATTAAGAACTCGTCCTCGTTATGGATTTGTTTCTTCGAAATCGATTCCCATATTCAGTGGACTGCGCCCCAAGGATCGGCTTAGCGGCAGAGTCAGGAGGGACCTCTCCGCTGCTATCTTTTATTGCCTCGGTTTTCGATGTCGCTTGTTGCTTTCGTGCTTTGAGTTGGTTTTGGGATTTGCTTGTTTTCCTTGAACGGTTTTGATGGTTTTTATTGTTTTCGTTCATTGACTTGCATTTCAATTCCGAGATTGGAAAGAGAGGAAGGAATATCAATCGAGCTGTTCGTGTGCAGGTGAACGAGCAGTAGGCGGCTTGCGAGCGGAGTCGTGAAGCGCCTCTTTCCTTCTTCCTTCCAAAATCTAAGTGAGTGGCTACCAACCCGATTAGCTAGCCCTGCTTCCAAGCTTCACTCCTTTGCCCCGATCAAACGATACCAAGTAATAACTAAAAGAAACCAAGATAAAAAGAGAATAGACTTGGTACATATGCTTGTCAATGAAACTTGTGAACGGTTATATCTTTGCATGCTTGTTCGTTCGGAAATGTTCATCAAATGCATAGATACAAGTTTAAACGTATATCCTGATGCATGAATATAACGTAGTTGCAATGTAAAATGAATCATGCAATACTGCTTGTCTTGTACTCACGTAGCCCCCGGGCGAATGCTTGTTAACGTAGCCTCCGGGCGAATGCTTGTTAACGTAGCCTCCGGGTGAATGATTGTTAGTGTGCGATCACGGACAACTTGTGCACAAGGTATAGTTCCTGCGGGCGGCTGCTGGGGCACTGGCACCGTTCCGGCTCCGGATGGAACTAACGTTTAGTCTCACGTACTAGGACAGGGTGGTATGCGGCGCCTAACGTTCTTGCACGTAGCAAACCATCTTCGTCATAGACTAGTGTCCATTATGGCAATCAAGCCAGTGATCATCTTGTATATTTAAACCTGTTGCATACTAACTTGTGTCTTCGTGGCAGAGAAGGCATGGTAAGTATTGTACAGGTAATTCAGACGGGCAGGTAAAATCCACCGAACGGTGGCACGTTCATTTCAGTAAATTCTATATGCTGCTTACTTGTAAATGAACTAAGGCAAGATAGAAACCCACAAATATCATGCTTCATTAAAACAACGTGTCGATTGGTATAGTTTGGCTAGCTCGCCTTCACCAGCATGTTTCGATATGCTGACCCTCGTTGAAACAGGTTCTCCGCACCAAGGCGAACCGAGCGAGGAGCCGAAGTCGTCTTCCCAATCCAGTCCAGCTGTTAGCGCACCTTCACCGCACCCTTGAAGCATTTTAAAGACCGGAGCTTGCAAATCTTCATACATAAATGCAGCTCCGTGGCAAAGCTATCCTCCAGCCTGGAGGTCTTTATCATTTTGAGTTTATAAAGGGATGTAATGTACAGGACTGCTATCTCATTTTGAGTCATCTCTTTTGTAAGCCGTTCGGCATATTAGCTGACTCGTTCAGGAGTTTGTAATAGATGTTCATTATCAATAAAGAGAACTTTTCTATATTTCAAATCTGTGTTTCAATTTATCTGCGTACTCTGAATATGTGCTTGCTATGCAAAAATTAAAGCCTTGTGCGGGCGCAACTCCAGGTCCGCACGGCGGTCACGATTCGGGGGACGCCTCAAATGATTCTAAGGAATCGGGTCGTGACACCAGATGTAAGATGCAAAGCCGGAAGACCAAAGAAGAACCGCATCAAACCCCAGGATTCATCGACAAGAGATCTACGTTGCAGTAATTGTAGTGCTATGGGACACAACCGAATAAGATGTACTAGTCAACCGAGAGATTAAAATAGAATTGTTCAATACCCAAATATTGTAATAAAAACCCATTACAAATCATAAAAAAAATTTAATAATACAATGTTACAAATTTTCTACTAATCCTTGTCCTCGTCTTGTTGAGTTTGGGTAGGCAGCGGTGCTGATGGAGTCAAAAAAAAATGTGTGAATATCTGGTAGCTTTCATCTCCAGCAGTTTGGTAACTCGGATCTGCTCCTGCATACTGGTAACTAGGGCCTGCTTCAGCATACTGCTCACTAGGGCCCGCTCCAGCATACTGGTCACTAGGGCCCGCTTCAGCATACTGGTTACTCGGGCCCGCTCCAGCAGTATCCCGACGTCGAGGACGACGAGAGTGTCTCTGTCGTACTAAGCCGGTCGGATAGTCCGGTGGAAGACGGGATTGTACTGGAGGCATTTCCGGTTCCCGTCCAATACCCAGATGCTCAACACGAGTCACAAGTTCCTCCATAAGAAGTCGACCTTATGGGTGAAGGTTTATCTCAGGTTGTTGCAAAAATTGTTGGTATACAACACTCTGAAATTTGAAGAACACGTAAATTAATATATTTATCATATCTATGTATATGTATTTTTGAAAGTTTAATGAAGTCATACCAAATCATGTATTCCATCGGCAAAAGCACGCAGAGTAGAATCGTCTACAAATCTAGTCTTGAACCTGGGCTCCTCGTAGTGGTATACTCGGTTGATCATAAGAGGGCATCCCCACCATCGCCTGTAGTCGAGGCTGTAAATCCCCTGAATTTTCAATTATTAAATCTTGGATTTTTCCCAATTTTCTGGAATTTTCTGGAAATTTTCTGTAATTAAAATCAAGGCTCTTAATTATTAAATAATTTTTAATTGTTAATAAATAATATTAAAATATCTTGAAAATAACATTTTTTGGGTGTAAAATGAAAAATTGGACTTAGGGTAATTTTTTTGGATTTTTCTGGGCCTCAGACCTATTTTTAAATGCCTAAAAACTATTTTAATTAATTAATTAATTAATTAACTATTTATTTAATTATTTTATTATTATTTTTATTATTATTATTATTTTATTTATCTCGGCCCAGCCCGCACCCTGGCCCATTGGGCCGCGGCCCAGACCCAAACCTTAACGGGTCGGGTCGGGTTCACCCGAACCCGACCCGCCGCCAGCCCGACCCGCCCGAACGGTCCCCCCCACACTGCCTGACTCCAGCGCCGCCCTCCGCGCGCAGCGCCACCCTCCGCGCGCAGCGCCGCGTCCACCGCGCCACCTCCCCCTCTTCTCCGCCGAGTCCGGCCCAGCAACCGCCCTCCTCCTCCTTTATAAACCCTCTCTTCCCCCCTTCTTCTTCCTCCTCCGGTCACCTCTCCAAACCCTAACCCTAGCCGCGCTCCGCCCTCCACCGCCGCCGTCCCTCTCCTCGACGACCACCGCCGCCTCACCCCGACCTCTCCGCTGCCCAGCCACCCTGCCACCGCCGTCGCCGTCGCCTCCAGCCGCATCCCCCTCTTCTTCCCCGTCGACAGCAGCCGCAGCGCCGCCCTGGGCCGCCCCCGCGCCGCCGCCTCCGCCCGGATGCTGCGTCGCCCTCCGCCGCAGCACCCTCGGCCTCCCCGCCGCCGTGCCGACCACCGGCCACCGCCGCAGCAAGCCGAGCCCTAACCCTAACCCTAATTCAGATTCCCGTGTCCGACACGAGTCGGACACGACTCGACCCTGATTTTCGGGTCCCCTTCAGGTACTTGTAACTTTTTGTTCGTAGCTCCGTTTTCAATTCCGTAAATTGTGTTGCGAAGCCTGTATGATCCTCTCGGTGTTCGGACAAACCGTTCGGGGCATCGCGCCCTGTGGTGATCGCACACCGCGATCCAAAAACAGGAAAAACTAGACCCTGTTTTACCCCGGAACTGAGTGCGTCCCGCCAAACGGGACGACTTGGTCGCGTGCGGTCTTCACAGATACGTGCGCGTCGTCGATACGGACGTGTGAGATTTCGTGGAAGCTGATTCGGGTGTGCGTGCACACCGAAATCAACGCGTATCCGCGAACATCGCCCCGTATCCGACTGTTCTGCAATTCACCCTAACTTCTTGTACACGCGTCGGATCGAGATGAAACTTGCACCATCGGACTCGTAGCAATACGCTGGTCCTGTGGGTCAAGTTTGGTTCGATTCTGAGAACGTTGACAAAATCGCGTGTCGTGGGCCCCACAGGCCCCCGCTCGACGGGCGATTTTGTGATCGGCTCATCGGAATCCAATTCTGGAAGTTCCGTTGGGTTCGTATCATCGTTCCTGACTTGTTGACACTAAGTTTGGTGAAATTGGAGACCTTTGACCCGGACACGTTTTTCGGTGCAAAGCGGGCCCACCGGCGGACCCCGTTTTGACCCGAAACTGTCGTTTTTGCCCTTGTCTCCAAATTGGACCCAAGGACAGGCGTTTCTAGCTATTTGACATCTTCTGAGCGTGATGGTAATGTCTATTTCAGCTTTTGAACTCATCTCTGGAAATTTCCCCAAGAACCAAATTAATCAGATCCAAACATCAAGCAAGTACCTGCACTTCAAGTTAAATCTTTATATTGTGATAATTAATTCCCTGCTTTACTAGTACCCTTGATGATTACACCTAGTATTAGAAATGCTGGATTTCATGTCTTGAATATTGGAGTTCATGTCTTGTTTTTCATGTCGGGTGGGAGAATACTAGAAGGCATGTAGTTTACCCTTTCCCCTGCCATGTTTAATAGCTGTTGGTACACGACTGTACCTCAGCCGGATCTCGATTTTCCCTATTTAATAGCCGTTGTGACGGCCGGATTAGCCTTATAAACCCCTACATGCCAACTATGTATTCTAAAAACAAACACAAGTTCACACAGATAGTTTCTGGTCATGTTATATTTCTTGCTGACTGTTGTAGTTTCATTTCCTGTCTCATTTATTTTCTGCTTTCTCATATCCCTGTTTACAGCATTAACTTTGAGATATTGATGTTCTCTTATGCAGTTTCTCAACATGATATTCAATTTAATTGTCATAAATATTTAGTTTAACCTTGTTGTGCACTGTGTACTTTGCTCCTTTCCTGACTGGATCTGTTGATTTAAGCGATGATGAGGACCTTGCCCCTACTTATTATGGTCCCTATGAGGGTACTGATGATACCTATGAGGAGCCAGATCCCACCCAGGAAACCCCTGCTGCTGAGTAGCTAGCAGTAGCTACCTTTTATTTCTGTTTCTTATCTTATTTAATCGGATTTGTCTCCGATTTTATTTTGAATTTTTGTACTAAAATATTTGAATCTATTGTCGTATTTATTTCAGTTGCAATCTTAAGTTTCTGTTCTCATTATTATCTTGCCTATGTTAATTGTGAATGAGCTAGTTTAGTAAATCTGGAATTGACCTAGACAGCGTACTACCGCCGACTCTGCGGCGTAGGCTGGACGTACCCACGCACTCGTGCCCGAATTTCCGGGTGCGAGTCGTGATACGTTTTTATGGTGGCCCATGCAGGTCCTATCCTAAAATAGGATAATACCCTAGGACAGGGTATGGAATAAGATTAAGGATTCTAGGAAAAGCTCATTCACAGTATAGGGTCCTTATTTCAAATTCTTGATATCATTGCTGCTCAATTTTCCTATCGCCTTTGATTTCCAAGTATTCTATTCTGATCTTCCTATCCCTTAATCTTTCAGAATGGTCCAGACAAGGAACACAGTAGGAGGCACATCAGAACCAGCTGAGCAAAATGTGCCCGAGACTCTTGCACTCCCGCCGCCTCCATCTGTTCCGGCAGTTACTCTGGATGGGGCACAGCTACTTGGAGTGTTCCAGGGACTAGTGGAATCCCAGAAAGAACAGACTGTACTTCTGCGGACCAGCCTCT
Organism: Iris macrosiphon; assembly: GCA_036927795.1. Classification (NCBI taxonomy): domain Eukaryota; kingdom Viridiplantae; phylum Streptophyta; class Magnoliopsida; order Asparagales; family Iridaceae; genus Iris; species Iris macrosiphon. The sequence continues at coordinate 50,476,336 of JAYESA010000019.1, read as the reverse complement.
CAGAAGCTCTTAGGTCCCAGGAGTCACCACTCAAGAGGCCAGGGAGTGCCAAAGACTTCAAGAACCTTAGACCCCTGGAGTTCTACGGAACTGAGGGCATTCTCTATGCCGATGAGTGGATAGAGAATGTCGAGAGACTCCTGAAGACTGCTCGGGTTACTGATGATCTCAAAGTGGAGTCCGCAAGCCTGCAACTGTTCGACATTGCTCGAACCTGGTTCAGAGATGAACCCCAACTATCTGCTCCTGACCTCACCTGGGAGGACTTCAAAAGGCTATTCAAGGAGAAATTCTACCACGAAGTGGCTCGGGAAGCTCTCGAAAGCCAATTCGAGAGACTGGAACAAGGTAACCTGTCTGTTGATGAATATACTGCTGAATTTAGCAGGTTAAGCCACTTTGCGGAGTACATGGTTCGTACCCCGGAGGACAGAGCCCGTAGATTCAAGAAGGGGCTATCTCCGGATATTCGCCTTGCTGTCACCACCAGCCGAGCTCGCACCTATGAAGAAATCCTGAGCGTGGCACAAGGCGTTGAGAGAGATATGGGGCATAAACTGAAACGGGAGAGAGATACCGGAAATGCGGGACCCAACAAACGCCCTTTTCAACAACAACAACAACAACAACAGCAGCAGAGGGCCCCGCAGCAAACTCAGCGTCCTCTCCCTCGAGCTCCAGCACCCCAACATCAGGCTCAAGGACAGAACCAACAAGCTGCTGCTTGTAACTTTTGCCAAAAACCAGGTCATACTTGGCAAGTCTGCAGGAAGAGGCTAGGTGCCTGCCTCTACTGCGGCTCAGCAGCGCATCAAATGAGGGACTGTCCAGCTGCTCAAGGACGCACCGCTGCACCTAAGGCTCCAACCCAGGCCAGGGCCCCAGCAGCACAACAGAGGGGACCCCCGCTTCCAACACAACAACAACGCTTTGCTCAGCACCAACAGCAGCAACAGAGGGGTGCACCGCAGCAAGGCCGTGCTTATGCAATGACTCTGGAAGAAGCTGAAGCCACAGCAGACGTGATCACAGATTCTGTGCTTATAAATTTAATAGCAGCTATTATCTTATTTGACTCTGGAGCTTCACATTCATTCATGTCAGTAGATTTCCTTATGAAGCATAGCTTAATCACTAAACCCCTTAGGAATTGTTATAAGATCATTACCGGTGGAGGAATCATCCCGGTTAGTGATGCCTGTAACAATTGTCCTATTACATTGTGTGGAAGAGAACTGTATGCTAGGCTACTTGTAATGCCAGTTCCCAGTTTTGATATTATACTGGGTATGGATTGGTTAAGTCAACATCATGCCAATATAGACTGCCACAGAGGTAGTGTAATCTTCAGGCCCCCTGACAAGCCAGAATTTGAATTTGCTAGAGGTTCTAGAGAAATTGGTAATAACAAAATTTGTGGAGCCCTAGTAACAGAAGAATTGTCACTACCCATCATCTCTGAATATCATGATGTCTTCCTGAGGATCTCCCAGGCTTACCCCCAGACCGAGAAGTTGAATTCTCTATTGACTTAGTGCCAGGAGCAGCACCAGTATCTCAAAATCCCTACAGAATCAACAAGAAGGAGATAATAGAACTAAATGAGCAAATCAAAGAGCTAGAAGACAAATGCTTCATTAGGTCTAGTGTCTCACCCTGGGGAGCTCCAGTATTATTTGTGCCCAAGAAGGACGGAACATCCCGAATGTGTATTGACTATAGGGCCTTGAATGCCTTAACAATTAAGAATAAGTATCCCCTGCCCAGGATAGATGACCTATTTGATCAGTTGAATGGAGCTCGGGTATTTTCAAAGATTGATTTGAGGTCTGGATACCACCAAGTAAGGGTGAGAAAGGAAGACATCCCTAAAACTGCTTTCAATACCCGGAACGGACACTACGAATTCTTAGTAATGCCGTTCGGGTTGACGAATGCACCAGCAGTTTTTATGAACTTGATGAACAAAGTATTTCAGCAATATCTAGACAAATTTGTAGTGGTCTTTATTGATGATATTTTGATCTACTCCAAGACCCCCGAAGAACATGAAGAACATTTGAGATTAGCATTGGAGACTTTGAGAAAGGAAAAACTTTATGAAAAATTATCTAAATGTGCTTTCTTCCTAGACAAAGTAGAATTCTTGGGACATGTTGTGACTGGAGATGGAATAGCAGTAGATCCTAAGAAGATAGCGGCAGTAGAATCCTGGCCCACTCCAGACTCGGTAGCAGAGATTAGAAGCTTCCTGGGACTAGCTGGCTACTATCGGAAGTTTGTGAAGGACTTTGCAAGAATTGCTGAACCCATGACAAAATTAACAAGGAAGGATGAAGAGTTCACCTGGACTGACGAATGTCAGCATGCTTTTGAGGAATTAAAGAAAAGGCTGACTAATGCCCCTATTCTGACCTTACCTTCTGGAACCGGAGGTTTCGCTATTTACAGTGATGCTTCTAGAAAAGGTCTAGGTTGTGTTTTGGAGCAGAACAAGAAAGTAATAGCATATGCCTCTAGACAGCTTCGACCCCAAGAGAAGAATTATCCAACTCATGATTTAGAATTGGCAGCTGTGTAAACACCCTAAATTTTTTCAGATTTTTTTTATCAATTTTGGGATTTAAAATGCATTTTTCAGGAATTTACATAGGCCCTGTAGTGAGTTTGTAAATTTTTAATTGCCAATAAACAACCTTAAATTGGAATGAAAATATGATTTTATGGTGTAAAATAGAAAACCGGACTTAGGGTAATTTTCTGGGATTTTATTGGGCATCAGACCTATTTTTAAAAGCCTAAAAACTATTTTCCTAAATTAATTAATTAATATTATTATTATTATTATTATTATTATTATTATTAATTTACTGTTTTTTTATTTCTATTTTTCTTTCTGCCTTGGGCCCGGCCCGGCCCAGTGGGCCGAGCCCATGAACCTCAGCCCAGCCTCACCCTTAACGGGTCGGGCGGGTCCGCTCACCCGGAGCCCGCCGCCCGACCCGACCCGGACCCCGGTCACCCCTGTCCCCGACCTCCCCCACGACCCGAAAAACCCGCCGCCACCGCGTTCTCCGGCGACGTGGCCGGAGAACCCCCCCACGTCGCCTCCCCTCCGATTCCCCCGCCCACGACGCCCCGGCCGGCCAGCCCCCTCGAGCCCTATTTATACCCTCTCCTCCGCCTCCTCTCCTCCCCCAAACCCTAACCCCTAAAACCTACTCCGGCCACCCCTCACCGGAGCCCGACCCAGCGTCACCCGCCGTCCCTGCGCCGACCTCCTCCGGCGAGCCCTCCAGCGCCCTAGCCCCTCTCCCTCGCCGACCGGAGCCGCCTTCGAGAAACCCCTCTCCCCGCGGCTGCTGTTCTCCCCTCCGCCGGAGTCGCAGCCACCAAGCCGACGACCCCCGCCGCTCCGGTGCGTCGCCGCCCCTCACCTGAGCCGCCGCAGCCCCGGCCCGACCCCGCCGACCGATGGCCAGACCCCCAGAGCCCCGGACACGTGGACACAGCACCGGACACAGGGAACCCTAGCCGAGGACACGTGTCCAGGACACGATTCGGACACAGAAAACCCCGATTTCTCGGTCCCCTTCAGGTACTCATAACTTCCTGCTCGTAACCCCGATTTCGATTCTGTAAATTTCTACGCGAAGCCTGTATGCCCCTCTCGGTGTCCGGACAAACTGTTCGGGGCATCGCGTCCTGTGGTGATCGCACACCGCGATCCAAAAAAGGAAAAAACCAGTCCCTGTTTCACCCAGGAACTGAGTACGCCCCGCCAAACGGGACGACTTGGTCGCGTGCGGTCTTCACAGATACGTGCGCCTCGTCGATACGGACGTGTGGGATTTCACGGAAGCTGATTCGGGTGTGCGTGCACACCGGAATCAACGCGTATCCGCGGACATCGCTCCGTATCCGCCTTTTCTGCAATTCACCCTAACTTCGTGCACACACGTCGGATCGAGACGAAACTTGCGCCATCGGACTCGTAGCGATACGCTGGTCCTGTGGGTCAAGTTTGGTTCGATTCTGAGAACGTTGACGAAATCGCGTGTCGTGGGCCCCACAGGCCCCGCTCGACGGACGATTTCGTGATCGGCTCATCGGAATTCAAATCTGAAAGTTCCGTTGGGTTCGTATCAGCGTTCCTGACCTGTTGACACTAAGTTTGGTGAATTTGGAGACCATTGACCCTGACACGTTTTTCGGTGCAAAGCGGGCCCACCGGTGGACCCCGTTTTGGCCCGAAATTACCGTTTCTGCCCTTGTCTCCAAATTGGACCCAAGGACAGGCGATCCTAGCTGTTTGACACCTTCTGAGCGTGATGGTACTGTTTATTTTAGCTTTCGGAGACATCTCTGGGAATTTCCGAAACCAGGACCTTAGTTGAATCCAAACTTCAGGCAAGTGCACCTTGCCAAACTTGCAGTCATTATTTTCATATTTTTTCTGTAAAAATACTCTGCTGGATTTCTTGTGCAATTTCATATAAACGGATTTAAACTGCTTAAACCTAGGAAACATACGACGTACCTAGAGCCCGATCATAGTCGGGTACTAACACCGTACGCGGTGTTGGGTTCGTCAGTTAGAGAAGGATTTACGATACCCTTTATTTTGTACTTGACCTATCAAGTACCCTACAACCCAGGACACTTGACACTATCATGGACAGAATCTTCCCGAGTTATTCGTGGGGATTCTGAATAGGATACAGGACTTGACAGAGTTATTTATTTATAGACAGTATGACTTGTTGCATTAGTTATAATCCCGCTGACATGGACATGAGACGTTATGGTCATGGCTTGCGTGATTACATTGGGTGGAGAGAGACACACAGGCTACAGGCTGTTCTATATATATATCTACTATTATTGTGAGGTTGTAGACTCTCCAGCAGAGCTAGACCCTTTACGTGTTATTACTGCTACCGGCTCCCCGACACAGAGCTTGTAGCGGTCTCAGCCTGAGTACTAGTGTTGCTCTCATTTGCATATCACATAGATGGTTAGTTACTTAGTTTACCCTGCTGTTCATTTATTTATTGCACTGCTTATTCAGTTGGCTTGTTTTTATCTTGTGCCTTGCTATGTCCACTGAGGACCTGGAATGGATTATGTCCCCAGGTTTAGCTGAGGAGCAGTATCCCGAGATATACGGGACCGGAGCTGAACCTATTGCTGGAGCTGAACCAAACACTGAAGACGAGGTGACTGCCGAGGACTTCTCCTGAGTACCTGTTCCAGTACTCAGTATTTATTTCATGTTTACATCTTTTGTTCCTGGCCTATAGAGCCAGTTTATTTTCAGACTTAAGTCGGATTGTTGCTCCGACTGACTTGCTGTGATTTGTTGTTGATATATTATTTCCATTTGATTATGCAGTTTATTTCCTTTTCTTTATGGATGAGATTAGCGTGACTTGTGTAGTAGACCTTATCTACAGCTTAAGTACGCCCTGATGGCTCCATTAAATTGGGTTATCCATCAGTGCGTGCTGCTGGCCATTGCCACGCATCTCCAGTCCCTCGGCATTTGGGACTGGGGCGTGACATGGTTTTTGTGGTGGCCCATGCAGGTCTCCAAACTAAATTGTTCGGTTTCAATTTAGGGACCGGACAGGCCTGCAATAAGATAGGTTATAGGATCTCATCCATATATTTAATCGTTTTTGAACTCTATGTCGAATTCAATTAAATTGCTTGAACTGCATCCTGTTTGATTCCTCTGTGCGTTCTCATTGTTTTCTTTTGATGCAGAGAAATGGATCCCAGACGTGGTGACGAGACCCCCTTGGGAACACCGACTGAAGCAGGGTTTACCTGCGAAGCTGGAACGACGCCGGATACCAGAGGACAATCCTCTCAGAGCAACCAAACTGGCCAGTCAAGTTCCAGATTCAGGCGTGATGACATCCCGCCTCCTCCCCAGTTCCCTCCAACGATGCCTGTCTTTCCCCCAGGACAGGCAATGGACGGCCAGCAAATGTTCCAGATGTTCTACGCCATGATGCAGGCACAACAACAGATTCAACAGGAGACCCAACGCCGGGAGGCCGAGAACCTAAGGAACAGCCTGGTCGCAGCATTGGAGCATGCACCAAGTAGGCGGCCAACGACGGGATCTATTACGAATTTCCGTCAACTCAAGCCCCGTACCTTCTCGGGCAAGGAAGGACCAACTGAAGTGCATGAATGGCTTACAAACACACAGCATCAGTTGGAGGCCGCTGAATTACCAAGGGACAAATGGATGACTGCCGTCCAGATGCAACTGACGGACAACGCGCATCATTGGTGGCTGTCCGAAGAAAGAAGGCTCGGACATGATCAGGTTACCTGGGAGGAGTTCTCCAGACTCTTCCAGGAAATGTACATCCCTGCTGTGGCTAGGTCAGAACTCCGAGACAGATTCAACCGCCTGATCCAGGGCAACATGACGGTGGAGGAATATAACGCCGAATTCATTCGCCTGAGCCGCTTCGCCCCTTCGCTAATTCCTACCGAAGAGGAGAAGGCGGAGAAGTTCTTTGATGGGCTCAGGTTCGAGCTTCAGAAGTTAATCGGATCAGTCGCGCCCACCTCTTACACCGACGTCCTAGCTGCAGCACGTCGGCTGGAGCGCGTTACTCGGAGGGAATCAAGCCTGAAACGTCCCTTCTCCTCAGCACCGTCCAAGTCAGTACCAGGGGAATCGGCTAAACGTCCCCAGAAGAGCCCGCCTCCAAGAGCAGCAACTAAGAACCTGCCTACTTGCCACTACTGCAGCAAGGTAGGACATATTGAAAAGGAATGTCGACGCAAGCTGGGACTCTGCCTGGTTTGCGGATCTGGACAACACTTCTCCAAGGACTGCTCGGAACGTCGAGAGGGAGTTCCAAATCGACCAGCTCCACCTGCAGCTCTTCCAGCTGGGGGAGCAACACAGACAGGGCCTGGAGGAGCCAGGCCACCTCTACCACCTCAGGCAGCACTGTTCCAACAAGCTCGTCAGCAAAGGGGTCCCGCTCAGGGACGAGGTCAGGCATATGCACTAGCAGTCACTGAGGAAGCTACTGCAGGCGAAGTGATAGCAGGTACCATATTAGTAGCTTCAATTCCTGCTGTAGCATTATTTGATTCTGGAGCTTCGCATTCATTTATTGCTGCTAGCTTCGTAGCCACACATAGAATAGCTACCGCACCTCTCTCGAAGATGAAGAGAATACTAACGGGAGGTAGAATTATCCCGGTTAGTGATACTTGTAGATCATGTTCGGTAGTAGTCTGTGGCCGAGAGATGCGAGCCCAATTTCTGATCTTTTCTATGCCTGATTACGATGTTGTACTTGGTATGGACTGGTTAAGTCAGTACCATGCGACACTGGATTGCCGGCTTGAAAAGGTGATATTTAGACCCCCTAGCCTTCCTGAGTTTGAATTTCTTAGAGGAGCTGTGGAACAAGGGGTCCAGCCAACTCTTAGGGTATTGACTGTAGAAGAAGATTCAAGTTACCCTAGGGTCATAACGGAATTTGTGGATGTATTTCCCGACGACCTTTCAGGTTTGCCACCTGATCGGGAGATAGAATTCACGATAGACCTAACTCCAGGAGCCGAACCTATCACCTCATCGGTATATCGGCTAGCACCTAAGGAGTTAGTGGAGCTGAAAACACAAGTTGACGACCTTCTGGAGAAGGGATTTATCCGGCCTAGTGTTTCACCATGGGGAGCACCTATACTTTTTGTACCCAAGAAAGATGGATCTGTACGGCTGTGCATTGATTACAGAGCCCTTAATGCTGTAACTATTAAGAACCGGTACCCATTACCACGTATTGATGATTTGTTTGACCAGTTGAGTGGTGCTAAGGTATTCTCCAAGATTGACCTTAGATCCGGTTATCACCAGATTAGGGTGAAGAAGGAAGATATCCCAAAGACGGCCTTCAGAACTAAGTATGGGCATTATGAGTTCCTAGTTATGCCGTTTGGTTTAACCAACGCACCTGCTGTATTTATGAGTTTGATGAACGGGGTCTTCCATCAGTACTTGGATAAGTTCGTGGTGGTGTTCATTGATGATATCCTAATCTACTCCAAGAACCACGAAGAGCACGAGGAACACCTTAGAATTGTGCTAGAAACCTTGAGAAGGGAAAAGCTGTATGCCAAGCTCGGCAAATGTGAGTTCTGTATGGACAAGGTGCCATTCTTAGGGCATATTATCTCGGGTGAAGGACTGTCTGTGGACCCAGAGAAAGTCACTGCTATAGAAAGCTGGCCTACCCCTACCTCTGTGGCAGAAGTGAGAAGTTTTCTTGGACTTGCTGGGTATTACCGGCGGTTCGTAGAAAATTTTTCAAGAATCGCGGAGCCGATGACTAAGCTGACACGGAAGGATCAGGAGTTCATATGGACAGAAGAATGCCAGCATGCCTTTGAAGAATTGAAGAGGCGTCTAACAACAGCACCAGTCTTGACTCTTCCCTCAGGGTCAGGAGGTTTTGTTGTATATAGTGATGCGTCCGGTAGTGGACTAGGTTGTGTCTTGATGCAACATGGCAAGGTTATCGCTTATGCATCGAGGAAGCTGAAGGTCCACGAGAAGAACTACCCAACGCACGACCTGGAGCTAGCCGCAGTAATTTTTGCATTGAAGATCTGGAGACATTATCTGTATGGAGAGAAGGTCGAGATATTCACTGATCATAAGAGCTTGAAGTATGTTTATACACAGAAGGAGCTCAATCTGAGGCAAAGGCGTTGGCTTGAGTTGATGGTGGACTTTGACATCGATCTGCAGTACCACCCGGGGAAAGCAAATGTTGTAGCCGACGCCCTCAGCAGAAAACCCTCGGCTTACTTCTTGACGGAGCAGCCCGAGCTATTAAAAGATCTACAAGAACTCCAGATAGAGGTTATTTTACCTGGACAAAATGGTTTGCTGGCTAACCTCGAAGTGAAGTCATCGCTGGTGGAAAGAATCAAGGAAGCTTTGCCTAATGATGCCAGATTCCGGAGGCTGAGAGAAAGAACAGAAGCAGGCTTGCAGACGGGACTTCGCATCCACGAGGACGGAACATTAAGGTGCGGAAATCGCCTATGTGTTCCAAATGGAGAATTAAGGCAGGAGTTGATGACAGAAGCCCATAGCTCCATATACTCAGTTCATCCAGGAGGAACCAAGATGTACAGGGACTTAAGACAATATTACTGGTGGCATGGAATGAAAAGGGAGATTGCCCGCTTTGTGGCGAAATGCTTAGTCTGCCAGCAGGTGAAGGCCGAGCACCAGAGGACTGCAGGTATGTTGCAGCCACTTCCCATCCCTGAATGGAAGTGGGAGCATATTACCATGGACTTTGTCACTGGGTTTCCAAGAAGCCCTAGTGGTAAGGATGCAGTATGGGTCATAGTGGATCGGCTCTCTAAGTCGGCTCACTTCTTGCCGTTCAGAGTCGGACAATCCACAGAAGTACTAGCCGACATGTATATGCGTCAGATCGTAAAATTACATGGAGTGCCGGTTAGTATCGTATCAGATCGAGACTCAAGATTTACATCTCACTTCTGGCGAAGCATGCAAGAGAGTCTCGGCACCAGGCTCAAGTTCAGTACTGCCTATCATCCTCAGACAGACGGACAATCAGAGCGCACAATTCAGATCCTAGAAGATATGCTGCGATCTTGTATACTGGACTTCGGAGGATCTTGGGAAGATCATCTGCACTTAGTGGAGTTCTCCTACAACAACAGCTATCAGGCAAGCATTCAGATGGCACCTTTCGAGGTGTTGTACGGAAGGAAGTGCAGATCTCCGATATGCTGGAGTGACGTTGGCGAACGTCAAATACTGGGTCCAGAGTTGGTAATGGAGACAGTGGAGAAAGTAAAGCAGATTCAGAACCATCTCCGTGCAGCCCAGGATAGACAGAAGCATTGGGCAGATGTACACCGACGACCCCTGGAGTTCAAGGAAGGAGAGCATGTATTTTTGAGGATCTCGCCCACTAGAGGTACTATCAGATTCGGCAGCAGAGGCAATTTGAGCCCAAGGTACATTGGGCCATTTGATATCTTGGAGCGCATTGGTGAGGTGGCTTACCATCTTGCATTACCTCCATCCTTAGAGGGAGTGCAAGACGTATTCCACGTCTCACAACTGAGGAGATATGTGACGGACCCAAGCCATATAGTTGATCACTCTGAGATTTCAGTGGGACCTAGCCTGAGATACGAAGAGCAGCCAGTGGGTATACTCGACACCAGCGAGAAGACACTGCGAGGACAGACTATCAGGCTGGTTCGAGTAGCTTGGAAACAACACTCTCCAGGCGAATCGACCTGGGAGCGAGAAGATGTTATGCGGCAGCGTTATCCGTATTTATTTGCAGAATCAGGTAACCTAAGCATTTTAATTCTGTAAATCTTGTCTTTACAGTTTACCCTTCGATTGCGAGGACGCAATCCTCTTAAGGGGGGTAGATTATAAACACCCTAAATTTTTTCAGATTTTTTTTATCAATTTTGGGATTTAAAATGCATTTTTCAGGAATTTACATAGGCCCTGTAGTGAGTTTGTAAATTTTTAATTGCCAATAAACAACCTTAAATTGGAATAAAAATATGATTTTATGGTGTAAAATAGAAAACCGGACTTAGGGTAATTTTCTGGGATTTTATTGGGCATCAGACCTATTTTTAAAAGCCTAAAAACTATTTTCCTAAATTAATTAATTAATATATTTATTATTATTATTATTATTATTATTATTAATTTACTGTTTTTTTATTTCTATTTTTCTTTCTGCCTTGGGCCCGGCCCGGCCCAGTGGGCCGAGCCCATGAACCTCAGCCCAGCCTCACCCTTAACGGGTCGGGCGGGTCCGCTCACCCGGAGCCCGCCGCCCGACCCGACCCGGACCCCGGTCACCCCTGTCCCCGACCTCCCCCACGACCCAAAAAACCCGCCGCCACCGCGTTCTCCGGCGACGTGGCCGGAGAACCCCCCCACGTCGCCTCCCCTCCGATTCCCCCGCCCACGACGCCCCGGCCGGCCAGCCCCCTCGAGCCCTATTTATACCCTCTCCTCCGCCTCCTCTCCTCCCCCAAACCCTAACCCCTAAAACCTACTCCGGCCACCCCTCACCGGAGCCCGACCCAGCGTCACCCGCCGTCCCTGCGCCGACCTCCTCCGGCGAGCCCTCCAGCGCCCTAGCCCCTCTCCCTCGCCGACCGGAGCCGCCTTCGAGAAACCCCTCTCCCCGCGGCTGCTGTTCTCCCCTCCGCCGGAGTCACTGCCACCAAGCCGACGACCCCCGCCGCTCCGGTGCGTCGCCGCCCCTCACCTGAGCCGCCGCAGCCCCGGCCCGACCCCGCCGACCGACGGCCAGACCCCCAGAGCCCCGGACACGTGGACACAGCACCGGACACAGGGAACCCTAGCCGAGGACACGTGTCCAGGACACGATTCGGACACAGAAAACCCCGATTTCTCGGTCCCCTTCAGGTACTCATAACTTCCTGCTCGTAACCCCGATTTCGATTCCGTAAATTTCTACGCGAAGCCTGTATGCCCCTCTCGGTGTCCGGACAAACTGTTCGGGGCATCGCGTCCTGTGGTGATCGCACACCGCGATCCAAAAACAGGAAAAAACCAGTCCCTGTTTCACCCCGGAACTGAGTACGCCCCGCCAAACGGGACGACTTGGTCGCGTGCGGTCTTCACAGATACGTGCGCCTCGTCGATACGGACGTGTGGGATTTCGCGGAAGCTGATTCGGGTGTGCGTGCACACCGGAATCAACGCGTATCCGCGGACATCGCTCCGTATTCGCCTTTTCTGCAATTCACCCTAACTTCGTGCACACACGTCGGATCGAGACGAAACTTGCGCCATCGGACTCGTAGCGATACGCTGGTCCTGTGGGTCAAGTTTGGTTCGATTCTGAGAACGTTGACGAAATCGCGTGTCGTGGGCCCCACAGGCCCCGCTCGACGGACGATTTCGTGATCGGCTCATCGGAATTCAAATCTGAAAGTTCCGTTGGGTTCGTATCAGCGTTCCTGACCTGTTGACACTAAGTTTGGTAAATTTGGAGACCATTGACCCTGACACGTTTTTCGGTGCAAAGCGGGCCCACCGGTGGACCCCGTTTTGGCCCGAAATTACCATTTCTGCCCTTGTCTCCAAATTGGACCCAAGGACAGGCGATCCTAGCTGTTTGACACCTTCTGAGCGTGATGGTACTATTTATTTCAGCTTTTGAAGACATCTCTTGGAATTTCCGAAACCAGGACCTTAGTGGAATCCAAACTTCAGGCAAGTGCACCTTGCCAAACTTGCAGTCATTATTTTCATATTTTTTCTGTAAAAATATTCTGCTGGATTTCTTGTGCAATTTCATATAAACGGATTTAAACTGCTTAAACCTAGGAAACATACGACGTACCTAGAGCCCGATCATAGTCGGGTACTAACACCGTACGCGGTGTTGGGTTCGCCAGTTAGAGATGGATTTACGATACCCTTTATTTTGTACTTGACCTATCAAGTACCCTACAACCCAGGACACTTGACACTATCATGGACAGAATCTTCCCGAGTTATTCGTGGGGATTCTGAATAGGATACAGGACTTGACAGAGTTATTTATTTATAGACAGTATGACTTGTTGCATTAGTTATAATCCCGCTGACATGGACATGAGACGTTATGGTCATGGCTTGCGTGATTACATTGGGTGGGGAGAGACACACAGGCTACAGGCTGTTCTATATATATATCTACTATTATTGTGAGGTTGTAGACTCTCCAGCAGAGCTAGACCCTTTACGTGTTATTACTGCTACCGGCTCCCCGACACAGAGCTTGTAGCGGTCTCAGCCTGAGTACTAGTGTTGCTCTCATTTGCATATCACATAGATGGTTAGTTACTTAGTTTACCCTGCTGTTCATTTATTTATTGCACTGCTTATTCAGTTGGCTTATTTTTATCTTGTGCCTTGCTATGTCCACTGAGGACCTGGAATGGATTATGTCCCCAGGTTTAGCTGAGGAGCAGTATCCCGAGATATACGGGACCGGAGCTGAACCTATTGCTGGAGCTGAACCAAACACTGAAGACGAGGTGACTGCCGAGGACTTCTCCTGAGTACCTGTTCCAGTACTCAGTATTTATTTCATGTTTACATCTTTTGTTCCTGGCCTATAGAGCCAGTTTATTTTCAGACTTAAGTCGGATTGTTGCTCCGACTGACTTGCTGTGATTTGTTGTTGATATATTATTTCCATTTGATTATGCAGTTTATTTCCTTTTCTTTATGGATGAGATTAGCATGACTTGTGTAGTAGACCTTATCTACAGCTTAAGTACGCCCTGGTGGCTCCATTAAATTGGGTTATCCATCAGTGCGTGCTGCTGGCCATTGCCACGCATCTCCAGTCCCTCGGCATTTGGGACTGGGGCGTGACAAGCTGTCATTTTTGCTCTTAAACTATGGAAGCATTATCTTTATGGAGAAAAGTTGGAAATATTTACGGACCATAAAAGCCTAAAATATATCTTCACCCAGAAAGAGCTAAACATGAGGCAAAGAAGGTGGCTGAAACTAATGAAAGACTTTGATATCACTCTCCAATATCATCCTGGGAAGGCCAATGTAGTTGCTGATGCTCTAAGCAAATATCCTATGGCGATGTACTTGACTATTGTCACTACCACATTTTAGGAAAAAGGGTATTTTAGTAATTTCCTATTTAAATAAATATTGTGCATGGTAAATAATTTTTGTTGTATTATTTAATTGTTGTTGGATATTATTTAATTATTTTGGACTTATTTTAGTGGACCCAACTAGTGTAGTTTGGACCCATAGACCAACATGAATTAAATAGTTAGATTGGGCCCATTTAGAAAGCCCATAGTTAAGGAGATAGATTAAATTAATTAAGTGATTAGACTAGAAGCTTCCTTCCTTAATTATTTCTTCATGAGAGGCCCCAAGGGGTACATTGGACATTTTACAATTGCTTGGGAGAGGGGCAAGGCCGGCCTATTAAAAGAGGGGGAAAATTTCTCTCTCCTCTCATTCTCATTCCAAATCTAGATCTAGAATTTCCCACTCCCAAATTCTCTCCATTCCCATTCCAATTCCCTACCAAATTCATTCCAAATTCTTCCCAATTCACCATTAGAGAAGGAGGAAGCAAGGATCTAGAAGAAGGAAGCAAGGATCTACAAAGAGGAGCAAGGATCTACAATTTGGAAGCAAGTTCTTCTCAATTGGAGAAAATCAACCTATATGTATGTACTACCCATAGGACTTTGTTTTGTGTTCATAGGAGACCCATGGAGAAAGTTATGGTACTTTTTGTGTTAATTTTGTTGGAATTCCGAATTTATATTTTGTTGTGTGTATCAATTGATCCTATAGATCAATTGGACATGAGCTTATGTGTTTGGGGCTAGTGTCGTGTCCATAATTTGGTACATGTGGTTCGTATCCCAATTATTTGGTGATACGTGTCATTTTGGGGGTTTTCTCTCCGACACGGGGCTTTGAACATGTCGTATTTTGACACGGACACATAGATCTACTTTTGACACTTTGATTTATTCATAAATATTATTTGTGATTTATTTGTATCTGTCGGGGTACAATTGGTTGTGTGTTGGACTCGTGTCACATGCGTATCCTAGATCTAGTGGGATACGGTGTGATACTCTCCAATTGTGTGGATTTTTGAATAGATCTAATTATGTATGGTTTAAATTCTTCAATTATAATTAGTAAATATATATAGATATTATATATTTATTTTGTGTATTTATTATAGTAATTATTGTAGCATAGATCTATATATTTTTGTGTGTGCTAATATGATGTACAAATATAATATGTAGCTTTCTTGCATGTAATTATATATGTACTTATGTTAATAGTATAAATTATACATAAATGTTTTATAAAATATATTTATGTGTTTAATTGTGTAATTATATTATTTATAATTATTATGTAATTATTTGTATATTAATGTATATAATTTAGGTGTGCTTCTAGCCATGTAAAATATGAACATTAATATGTGCATGTGTTGTAACTATTAGTATTTAATTATAAGTTTATATGTGCATATATATATAAGTATATAATTATTTATTTATATATATGTATTGTGATTATTATTGCATATATATATATATATATATATATATATATATATATATATATATATATATATATATATATATATATATATATATATATATTTATATTTATATTTTTATTTGTTTTGGTGACAGTGGTTTCTATGACAGTGAAACTGTCATTATTTGGTCTGAACAGCAGCCGCTGTACAGTGGTCAGCATTAATGACAGATCTGTCATTAATGCTGCGGCAGTTTTGAGCGGCAACCTTTCAGCGACATTTTTTTGTGACAGTTTGAAACTGTCAGCAAACTGTGACAGCAGCGGTTTTGTATATGGAGTTTCTGCGACGAATTTTCAGTGACAGTCAAGACTGTCACTATTAAACCTATTTTTATTTTATCTTGTTTTGTTCACTGTTTTCAGTGACGCTTTGACAGTTTTAAATTATATTTTATATATTATTATTGTATATATATATATGTGTATATATATGTGTTTTGTATAATATTTGTAATAATATATTATGTTATTTGTATACATATTGGTTTGTATATATATTATTTTAGGGTATATATTATTTGTATTAGTAGTATACTTTGTGTGAGTATGATTTGGGATCTAATTTTTATTCCTAAATTGTTGTATTTTATTTCTATATTATTTATATAGATTTCTTGTGAGGTTGACCTTGGTTTGACTTTAGTTGACTTTAGAGTTGACCATAGTTGACTTTTGACTTAGAATTTATTTATTGACCTAGGAGTTGACTAGTTTGACTTGTTCTCTTTCCGGGACCTTGTTTTAATGTGGTATTCCGTCTTCGAGGCACCGAGTCAGACATCTGTGAGACTGTTCTTTGGATTTCAGGCGAGTACATTCTCTGATAGTTTCTCATTTATGATATCCTCTATGTTCGTTGTATCTAGTGTAGATTTACATGTTTCTCTCGACACTATGGTTACACGGATTGGTATATCCGGATCTCGTCATGAGATGTTATTCCTTGGTATATGGTGTATATGGTGCAAGTATTGTTTCATTGGTTATCTTGTACATGTACAGACACCGATTCTCGGGGAGACTAGCTATCTTCTTGGGGAATCTAGTGCCATAGCATACCGTGGTTGGATCTATTATACCAGTTGGGGGTGGGGAGTATTAGTATAGATATGTGATCAAATCCCTATTGAATAAAGTATTGGTAAGCGAATAGTGTTGATCATGCACCGCACGTATGATTAGCCAGGCCGCATTGTATCTTGCCCAAGCCGATCACATGTTAAGCTAGTACTCACACACTTAGTCATTAGTATTATTGTTTCATTGGCATATTGTTCATTATTGTATTTCTTTCTAGTATTTCCTTATTGTCTATATATCTCTTGTATCTATTTTGTGCATCTCGTTTATCCACAGCTATTTACTGTTACATAGTTTTTATCATTAATTAGAACTGCTGTTAGAGATGTACTCTGCTCCTTTCCTGACTGGATATATTTTTTCAGATGACACTGAGGAGTACCCTACCTATTATGGACCCCAGAATATTGTGGGTTTAGATTCGGAGACCCTGGCTCAAGAGGGACTTATCCCAACTGAGACAGTTGACCCTGGAGTGTAGCTTTGTAGCATGATAGTATTCTTTTGTACTGGATTTGTCTCCAGCTTATTTTTGTTACTCTTCAGACTCATTGATGTATTATTTTAAACTCATGAGTTAATGACTATTCTATTCTTATCTGATCCGTGTTCATTCTATCTTAGTTCTGTGATTGAGTACACTATCTTTTGGTGGTTCATTATATTAGATAGACTTTCTAGACAGCGTTCTACCGCCGATTCTGCGGCGTAGGCTGGGCGTTGTTTCCGACTAGTACCCTTACCCCGGGTGCGGGTCGTGATACGTTTTTGGTGGTGGCCCATGCAGGTCTAGCTTCACAAGTATGTGATGTCGTGGTAGTGCGACAACTTAGTTGTACTACTGCGAGCCTGCAATAGGATATAGGATATAGGCTGAGATACTCAATCACATCTAGAAAAATTCTTTTGATTCAACTATTCTCCTTTGATATTGATACTTGATCTCTTAAACTGTCCTTTCCTTGATGTCTTACATCTTGTGCCATATTGATTCTTTCTTTCGCTTTGTCTCAGGATGCCGCATAAGACTAGATCACAGCAGGGGAGAACAGCTTCTGAGAGGTCTACGACATCCCGAGGGCCTGCACCAGTCACTTCTCCGGTGATTGGAGTGTCAGCTGCTTTCGGAGGTCCACCACCTACTCAGAGGACTGTGCCAGCTGTATCTGAGGGGGCTTCCACCTCCACCTCCTGTGCCAGCAGAGGCGTCACAGATGTTTACACTGTTTCGTGAGATGCTCGAGGCACAGAGGGCTCAGTCAGAGGCACATCAGAGGCAGACCGACGTTCTACGGCAGGGCATCGAGAGTGCTCATCAGCTTGCTCGTGCTGTAGTTGAGAGAGGAGTTCCGATCCAGCAGCAGGTTGTTCCTCAAGTTGCTCAGCTTCGGCCAGGCAACATTCGGGACTTCAAGAAACTGGAGCCTAGGGTTTTCAAAAGGACGGAGGGCATCGTCTATGCTGATGATTGGCTCGAGGACATTGAGCGTCCTATGAGGGTGTCCCGTCTTTCTGAAGATCTGAAGGTTGAGGCGGTAGGACTTTAACTGTTCGACGTCGCTCGCACTTGGTTCAGGAATGAGCCGGTTCTAGTTGACGCAGGACAATCTTGGGAGGTATTCAAGGACCTTTTCAAGAAGAAGTTTTTCGCCCGGATAGACAGGCTTGACTTGGGGAGACAATTTGAGAGTCTCATTCAGGGGAACATGTCTGTGGAGGAATACGCTGCGGAGTTCGGTAGGTTGAGCCGATTTGCAGAGTACTTAGTGAGGGAGCCGGGAGTTCGAGCTATTCATTTCCGAGAGGGTCTAAACTGGGAAGTAAAGATTCTCATTCCGTCTTTTTATGAGATATACTCGGAGATACTTGCGGAGGCACGCAAGGTTGAGCGGGATCTGGGTTTGAAGACCAAGAGAGACCGTGATTCTTTTCTGGGGGCCAACGGCAGTGCAGTATCTGCCAAACGTCCTCATTTCCAGTCCAGACCTTTCCAGCAGCCACAGCAGAACCAGACTCCAGCTAGAGCGCCTTTTCACCAGGCACCTCAGCAGCAGAGGCAGTTACAGCAGGCCCCATGCAACTTCTGCAAGAAGCCCGGCCACATCTGGGAAGTTTGCAGGAGGAGGCTAGGAGTTTGTTTATATTATGGTACTGAAGGGCATCAATCGAGGGAGTGTCCTCGTCGTGCAGTTCAAGGAGCAGCTCCAGCTCCGAGGACACAGACGAGACCACCTGCAGCACAGCCGAGGGGATCGCTTCCGACACAGCAGCAACATTTTGTCCAGCATCAACAGCAGAAAGGTGCTCGGCAGGGACGAGCGTTTGCTATGACCGTCGAAGAGGAGGAACCCACCGGAGATGTCATCGCAGGTTCTATTCTTCTTGATTCCATTCCAGCTTTAGCTTTGTTTGATAGTGGTGCTTCCCATAGTTTTGTATCTGTTTCTTTTGCTCTGAAGCATGGTTTGGTAGCTGAGTCTTTGCTTAGGACTTGCAAGATCATGACCGGGGGAGGTATTATCCTGGTTAATGATATTTGCAAGGATCGGAGAGTTGCTCTGGGAGGCCGGGAGTTGAGTGCGTGTCTACTTGTAATGCCACTTCCGAGCTACGACATTATACTTGGGATGGATTGGTTGAGTAGGCACCGTGCTAGCACAGACTGTAGAGAAGGTAGAGTTTTGTTTGGTCCGCCAGGAGAGCCAGAGTTCGAGTTTGCTAGAGGAGCTGCGGAGCAGGGGGAAGGTATTATTTGTGGAGCTATGGTGGAAGACAAGGAGTTGCCGCATCCGTTGATAGCAGAATTTTTGGATGTGTTTCCTGAGGAATTGCCAGGATTGCCACCAGATCGAGATGTTGAATTTTCTATAGACTTGGTGCCAGGTGCAGAACCAATTTCGCAGCATGTCTATAGAGTAAACAACAGCGAGCTGGTCGAGTTGAAGAAGCAGGTGGACGAATTGCAGGATAAGGGGTTTATCAGATCGAGTTCTTCACCATGGGGAGCCCCGGTATTGTTTGTAGCGAAGAAGGATGGATCGGTGCGCATGTGCATTGATTACAGGGCTTTGAATAATCTCACTATCAAGAATAAGTATCCTTTGCCACGGATTGATGATCTGTTTGATCAGTTGAGTGGTGCGAAGGTGTTTTCTAAGATAGATTTGAGATCAGGCTACCATCAAGTGAAGGTGAAGCCGGAGGACATACCGAAGACTGCTTTTAGAACTCGGTATGGTCAGTACGAGTTTATGGTGATGCCGTTTGGTTTGACTAATGCACCGGCGGTATTTATGAACTTGATGAACAAGGTGTTCCACCAGTACCTTGACAAGTTCGTGGTGGTGTTCATCGACGACATACTCATATACTCGAGGACACCGGAGGAGCATGAGGAGCATTTGAGGATTGTGTTGGATGTGCTGAGGAAGGAGAAGCTGTATGGGAAGTTGTCCAAATGTGAGTTTTTCTTGGACAAAGTAGAATTCTTGGGGCATGTTGTGACTGGTGATGGTATTTCAGTGGATCCGAAGAAGATTTCAGCAGTGGAATCTTGGAAGACTCCGAGTTCAGTAGCAGAGATCAGGAGTTTCTTGGGATTGGCAGGCTATTACAGGAAGTTTATGCAAGATTTTTCGAGGATTGCCGAGCCGATGACCAGACTCACAAGGAAGGATGTGGAGTTTGTTTGGACGGAGGATTGTCAGGTTGCTTTTGAGGAGTTGAAGAAGAGGTTGACGTCTGCTCCTATTTTGACGTTGCCATCAGGGTCCGGAGGTTTCACTATTTATAGTGATGCATCGGGGAAGGGTTTAGGTTGTGTTCTTCAGCAGCATGGGAAAGTGATTGCCTATGCATCCAGGCAATTGTGTCCTCATGAAAAGAACTATCCTACCTATGATTGGGAGTTGGCAGCTGTCATATTCGCCCTGAAGTTGTGGAAACATTATTTGTACGGAGAGCGTGTGGAGATCTTCACAGACCATAAAAGCTTGAAGTACGTTTTCACGCAGAAGGAGTTGAACATGAGGCAGCGTCGGTGGTTGGAATTGATGAAGGATTTTGATATCTCTTTGCAATATCATCCTGGGAAAGCCAATGTAGTTGCCGATGCTTTGAGCAGGTATCCGGTAGCTATGTTCTTGACGCAGGATCGATATCTGTTAGAGGACTTGGAGAGCTTGGGCATTGAGGTGATTGTTCCTGGGTGTGCTATGCAGATGTGGGGATTGCAGATACACTCAGATTTGATGGACAGGATCAAGGCAGCACAGTATGATGATGTATCTTTGAGGAGTATCAGAGCTCAGGTGAGAGCAGGATTGGAGGATGATTTCACTATTGCAGAGGATGGATCCTTAAGGCATAGAGTTAGATTGTGTGTGCCTAGTGGGGAGTTGCACGAGGAGGTATTGCAGGAAGCGCATCGCTCTCAGTATTCCATACATCCAGGTGCTAACAAGATGTATCGGGATATGCGAGAGAGTGTGTGGTGGTATGGCATGAAGAGGGAAGTGGCACAGTTTGTATCCAGATGCTTAGTGTGCCAGCAGGTGAAAGCTGAGAGGCAGAGGCCAGGAGGATTACTTCAGCCATTACCCATTCCAGAGTGGAAGTGGGAACACATTACTATGAATTTTGTGTCCGGACTTCCACGATCTCCAGGAGGGAAAGACGCGATTTGGGTCATTGTTGATAGATTGACCAAGTCGGCCCAATTTTTGCCTTTCAAAGTGGGTTTGTCTACGAAGAAGCTGGCAGAGATGTATGTGAGGCAGATCGTTAGGATACATGGAGTTCCCGTCATCATAGTCTCAGATCGAGATAGTCGTTTCACTTCTCATTTCTGGAGGAGTTTGCAGGAGAGTTTGGGCACTCAGCTCAAGTTCAGTACTGCATATCATCCCCAGACAGATGGGCAGTCAGAGAGGACTATCCAGACTCTCGAGGATATATTGCGCACTTGTGTACTAGATTTCGGGAGTTCTTGGGAGGATCATCTCCATTTGGTAGAGTTTGCTTACAACAACAGTTACCAGGCCAGTATAGAGATGTCACCTTTTGAAGCTCTATATGGTCGGAGGTGTCGTACTCCTTTGTCTTGGGACGATGTTGGAGAGAGAATTTTGCTTGGGCCAGAGATGGTTGTGGATGCAGCGGAGAAGGTTCATTTGATCAGAGACAGACTTCGAGTGGCGCAGGACAGACAGCGGCATTGGGCCGATAGCCATCGGAGATCTTTGGAGTTTGAGGTATAGTTTAGATTTTGTTTGTGCTTGTTCTTGTTTGTTATAGACTAAGTTCTTAAGATGGTATTTTGTTCTAGGTGGGTGGTTTGGTGTTCTGAGGATTTCTCCGACACGAGGCACGATTCGCTTCGGTGGAGGCGGAAAGCTTAGTCCGCGATTCATCGGACCTTTCACTATTCTAGAGAGGGTCGGTGCAGTTGCTTATAGACTAGACTTGCCACCTGCATTGGAGGGAGTGCACAACGTGTTTCATGTGTCACAGTTGAGACGATACATGGCAGATCCTAGTCATGTATTGGATCACTCGGAGATAGAGGTGGGCCCTACTCTTAGCTATCCAGAGCAGCCAGTTGAGATTCTGGATCGGAGAGAGAAGGTGCTGAGGAACCAGACTATTCCTTTGGTGCGCGTCGCATGGAGGCATCACTCTCCGGAGGAGTCTACCTGGGAGAGAGAGGATGACATGCGAGAGCGTTATCCATATTTGTTTGTACCTTGAGGTATGTTATTTCTAGTTATGTTCTGTTCATTGTTATGTTCTGTTCATTAGTTAGTTGTGATTCTTTAGTTCTGTTCTGTATTTTTCTGGGGGTAGTTTTTGTCTTTGAATTTCGAGGACAAAATTATTTAAGGATGGTAGACTTGTCACTACCATATTTTAGGAAAAAGGGTATTTTAGTAATTTCCTATTTAAATAAATATTGTGCATGGTAAATAATTTTTGTTGTATTATTTAATTGTTGTTGGATGTTATTTAATTATTTTGGACTTATTTTAGTGGACCCAACTAGTGTAGTTTGGACCCATGGACCAACATGAATTAAATAGTTAGATTTGGCCCATTTAGAAAGCCCATAGTTAAGGAGATGTATTAAATTAATTAAGTGATTAGACTAGAAGCTTCATTCCTTAATTATTTCTTCATGAGAGGCCCCAAGGGGTACATTGGACATTTTACAATTGCTTGGGAGAGGGGCAAGGCCGGCCTATTAAAAGAGGGGGGAAATTTCTCTCTCCTCTCATTCTCATTCCAAATCTAGATCTAGAATTTCCCACTCCCAAATCCCCTCCATTCCCATTCCAATTCCCTACCAAATTCATTCCAAATTCTTCCCAATTCACCATTAGAGAAGGAGAAAGCAAGGATCTAGAAGAAGGAAGCAAGGATCTACAAAGAGGAGCAAGGATCTACAATTTGGAAGCAAGTTCTTCTCAATTGGAGGTTTCATTGGGAATCCATCTCCCAATAGGTATAATTCAGATTTTCCCATTTAAATAGCTTCTAAATCTGATATTTAATCATTTAAAATCAACCTATATGTATGTACTACCCATAGGACTTTGTTTTGTGTTCATAGGAGACCCATGGAGAAAGTTATGGTACTTTTTGTGTTAATTTTGTTGGAATTCCGAATTTACATTTTGTTGTGTGTATCAATTAATCCTATAGATCAATTGGACATGAGCTTATGTGTTTGGGGCTAGTGTCGTGTCCATAATTTGGTACATGTGGTTCGTATCCCAACTATTTGGTGATACGTGTCATTTTGGGGGTTTTTCCTCCGACACGGGACTTTGAACAAGTCGTATTTTGACACGGACACATAGATCTACTTTTGACACTTTGATTTATTCATAAATATTATTTGTGATTTGTTTGTATCCTTCGGGGTGCAATTGGTTGTGTGTTGGACTCGTGTCACATGCGTATCCTAGATCTAGTGGGATACGGTGTGATACTCTCCAATTGTGTGGATTTTTGAATAGATCTAATTATGTATGGTTTAAATTCTTCAATTATAATTAGTAAATATATATAGATATTATATATTTATTTTGTGTATTTATTATAGTAATTATTGTAGCATAGATCTATATATTTTTGTGTGTGCTAATATGATGTACAAATATAATATGTAGCTTTCTTGCATGTAATTATATATGTACTTATGTTAATAGTATAAATTATGCATAAATGTTTTATAAAATATATTTATGTGTTTAATTGTGTAATTATATTATTTATAATTATTATGTAATTATTTGTATATTAATGTATATATTTTAGGTGTGCTTCTAGCCATGTAAAATATGAACATTAATATGTGCATGTGTTGTAACTATTAGTATTTAATTATAAGTTTATATGTGCATATATATATAATTATTTATTTATATATATGTATTGTGATTATTATTGCATATATATATATATATATATATATATATATATATATATATATATATATATATATTTATTTGTTTTGGTGACAGTGGTTTCTATGACAGTGAAACTGTCATTATTTGGTCTGAACAGCAGCCGCTGTACAGTGGTCAGCATTAATGACAGATCTGTCATTAATGCTGCGGCAGTTTTGAGCGGCAACCTTTCAGCGACGTTTTTTTGTGACAGTTTGAAACTGTCAGCAAACTGTGACAGCAGCGGTTTTGTATATGGAGTTTCTGCGACGAATTTTCAGTGACAGTCAAGGCTGTCACTATTAAACCTGTTTTTATTTTATCTTGTTTTGTTCACTGTTTTCAGTGACGCTTTGACAGTTTTAAATTATATTTTATATATTATTATTGTATATATATATGTGTATATATATGTGTTTTATATAATATTTGTAATAATATATTATGTTATTTGTATACATATTGGTTTGTATATATATTATTTTAGGGTATATATTATTTGTATTAGTAGTATACTTTGTGTGAGTATGATTTGGGATCTAATTTTTATTCCTAAATTGTTGTATTTTATTTCTATATTATTTATATAGATTTCTTGTGAGGTTGACCTTGGTTTGACTTTAGTTGACTTTAGAGTTGACCATAGTTGACTTTTGACTTAGAATTTATTTATTGACCTAGGAGTTGACTAGTTTGACTTGTTCTCTTTCCGGGACCTTGTTTTAATGTGGTATTCCGTCTTCGAGGCACCGAGTCAGACATCTGTGAGACTGTTCTTTGGATTTCAGGCGAGTACATTCTCTGATAGTTTCTCATTTATGATATCCTCTATGTTCGTTGTATCTAGTATAGATTTACATGTTTCTCTCGACACTATGGTTACACGGATTGGTATATCCGGATCTCGTCATGAGATGTTATTCCTTGGTATATGGTGTATATGGTGCAAGTATTGTTTCATTGGTTATCTTGTACATGTACAGACACCGATTCTCGGGGAGACTAGCTATCTTCTTGGGGAATCTAGTGCCATAGCATACCGTAGTTGGATCTATTATACCAGTTGGGGGTGGAGAGTATTAGTATAGATATGTGATCAAATCCCTATTGAATAAAATATTGGTAAGCGAATAGTGTTGATCATGCACCGCACGTATGATTAGCCAGGCCGCATTGTATCTTGCCCAAGCCGATCACATGTTAAGCTAGTACTCACACACTTAGTCATTAGTATTATTGTTTCATTGGCATATTATTCATTATTGTATTTCTTTCCAGTATTTCCTTATTGTCTATATATCTCTTGTATCTATTTTGTGCATCTTGTTTATCCACAGCTATTTACTGTTACATAGTTTTTATCATTAATTAGAACTGCTGTTAGAGATGTACTCTGCTCCTTTCCTGACTGGATATATTTTTTCAGATGACACTGAGGAGTACCCTACCTATTATGGACCCCAGGATGTTGTGGGTTTAGATTCGGAGACCCTGGCTCAAGAGGGACTTATCCCAACTGAGACAGTTGACCCTGGAGTGTAGCTTTGTAGCATGATAGTATTCTTTTGTACTGGATTTGTCTCCAGCTTATTTTTGTTACTCTTCAGACTCATTGATGTATTATTTTAAACTCATGAGTTGATGACTATTCTATTCTTATCTGATCCGTGTTCATTCTATCTTAGTTCTGTGATTGAGTACACTATCTTTTGGTGGTTCATTATATTAGATAGACTTTCTAGACAGCGTTCTACCGCCGACTCTGCGGCGTAGGCTGGGCGTTGTTTCCGACTAGTACCCTTACCCCGGGTGCGGGTCGTGACAACTATGGACAGACACCTGCTAGAGGACTTAGAAAGTTTAGGTATTGAAGTAATTATCCCAGGAAAAGAAGGCCAAATGATGAACTTGCAGATTCAGTCTACTTTAATAGACAAGATCAAGGAGACTCGGTTTCAAGACGAAGGCCTGCGAAGCCTTCGAGGACAAGTGCAAGCTGGATTAGTGGAAGATTTCAGAATTCATGAAGATGGATCACTGAGGCATGACGATAGATTATGTGTACCTCGAGGAGACATAAGAGAATAAATTATGCAAGAGGCGTACAGATCATAATACTCTATACATCCAGGAGCCAACAAGATGTACAAGGACCTGAGGACGCATGTTTGGTGGCATGGCATGAAAAGAGAAGTAGCCAGGTTCGTATCTCGTTGTTTAGTGTGCCAGCAAGTCAAGGCAGAAAGACAAAGACCTGGAGGATTGCTTCAACCACTGCCCATTCCGGAGTGGAAGTGGGAACATATCACAATGGATTTTGTTTCCGGACTTCCAAGGACACCTAGTGGAAAGGATGCAATTTGGGTGATAGTAGATAGACTGACCAAGTCTGCACATTTTCTACCTTTCAAAGTGGGACTATCTACAGAAAAGCTGGCAGATTTATATATCAGACATATTGTTAGGCTGCATGGAGTTCCAGTAAGTATTGTCTCCGACCGGGATTCAAGATTCACCTCTCACTTCTGGAAGAGTTTACAAGCCAGCTTGGGGACGCAACTCAAATTCAGCACAGCTTATCATCCCCAAACCGATGGACAATCGGAACGTACAATCCAGACACTTGAAGATATGCTCCGTACATGTGTTCTAGATTTTGGAGGATCCTGGGAAGACTATCTACATCTTGTGGAGTTCTCTTATAATAACAGTTACCAAGCAAGTATTGAGATGACTCCATTTGAAGCTCTGTATGGACGAAGATGTCGTACCCCGCTATCATGGGACGACGTTGGAGAAAGAGCCCTGCTGGGACCAGAGATGGTGATCGATTCAACTGAGAAGGTAAAGCAAATAAGGGACAGACTTCGAGTGGCTCAAGACAGGCAACGACATTGGGCAAATAGCCACCGAAGGCCCTTGGAATTTGAGGTAATTAAATTTATAAATTCAAGTCAATTTAAACATTTTGATTATGGAACTAAGACTTGATTATGACTTTATTAAAGGTTGGAGAGCTGGTATTCTTAAAGATTTCCCCGACACGTGGCACCATTAGGTTCGGAAGGAGTGGAAAACTCAGCCCAAGATTTATTGGACCTTTTGGCATACAGGAGAAAATCGGAGAAGTGGCATACCGACTGGCATTGCCACCCTCTCTGGATGGAGTCCATAACGTCTTCCACGTGTCGCAGCTGAGAAAGTACGTGTCAGACCCCAGCCATATTTTGGATCACTCAGAGCTCGAAGTAGGCCCAAGTTTGACTTACCAAGAGCAATCCTTGGAGATACTGGATCGATCGGAGAAAGTTCTGCGGAACCAGGTTATCTCCCTGGTTTGCGTAGCTTGGAAGCACCATTCTCCCGGCGAATCCACCTGGGAGCGAGAAGACGAGATTAGAGAGCGATACCCCTATCTTTTTGAACCCTGAGGTATATTTTATTTCTCGGCCTTTCCTTTCGTGCCTTGTTATTCTTAAATTTTGAGGACGAAATTTTTGTAAGTTGGGTAGGTTGTAAACCCCCTGAATTTTCAATTATTAAATCTTGGATTTTTTCCAATTTTCTGGAATTTTCTGGGAATTTTCTGTAATTAAAATCAAGGCTCTTAATTATTAAATGATTTTTAATTATTAATAAATAATATTAAAATATCATGAAAATAACATTTTTGGGTGTAAAATAGAAAATTGGACTTAGGGTAATTTTTCTGGATTTTTCTGGGCCTCAGACCTATTTTTAAATGCCTAAAAACTATTTTTATTAATTAATTAATTAATTAATTAACTATTTATTTAATTATTTTATTATTGTTATTTTTATTATTATTATTTTATTTATCTCGGCCCAGCCCGCACCCTGGCCCATTGGGCCGCGGCCCAGACCCAAACCTTAACGGGTCGGGTCGGGTTCACCCGAACCCGACCCGCCGCCAGCCCGACCCGCCCGAACGGTCCCCCCCACGCTGCCCGACTCCAGCGCCGCCCTCCGCGTGCAGCGCCGCCCTCCGCGCGCAGCGCCGAGTCCACCGCGCCACCTCCCCCTCTTCTCCGCCGAGTCCGGCCCAGCAACCGCCCTCCTCCTCCTTTATAAACCCTATCTTCCCCCCTTCTTCTTCCTCCTCCGGTCACCTCTCCAAACCCTAACCCTAGCCGCGCTCCACCCTCCACCGTCGCCGTCCCTCTCCTCGACGACCACCGCCGCCTCGCCCCGACCTCGCCGCTGCCCAGCCACCCTGCCACCGCCGTCGCCGTCGCCTCCAGCCGTGTCCCCCTCTTCTTCCCCGTCGACAGCAGCCGCAGCGCCGCCCTGGGCCGCCCCCGCGCCGCCGCCTCCGCCCGGACGCTGCGCCGCCCTCCGCCGCAGCACCCTCGGCCTCCCCGCCGCCGTGCCGACAATCGGCCACCGCCGCAGCAAGCCGAGCCCTAACCCTAACCCTAATTCAGATTCCCGTGTCCGACACGAGTCGGACACGACTCGACCCTGATTTTCGGGTCCCCTTCAGGTACTTGTAACTTTTTGTTCGTAGCTCCGTTTTTAATTCCGTAAATTGCGTTGCGAAGCCTGTATGACCCTCTCGGTGCCCGGATAAACCGTTCGGGGCATCGCGCCCTGTGGTGATCGCACACCGCGATCCAAAAACAGGAAAAACCAGACCCTGTTTCACCCCGGAACTGAGTGCGCCCCGCCAAATGGGACGACTTGGTCGCGTGCGATCTTTACAGATACGTGCGCGTCGTCGATACGGACGTGTGAGATTTCGTGGAAGCTGATTCGGGTGTGCGTGCACACCGGAATCAACGCGTATCCGCGGACATCGCCCCGTATCCGACTGTTCTATAATTCACCCTAACTTCTTGTACACGCGTCAGATCTAGACGAAACTTGCGCCATCGGACTCGTAGCAATACGCTGGTCCTGTGGGTCAAGTTTGGTTCGATTATGAGAACGTTGACTAAATCGCGTGTCGTGGGCCCCACAGGCCCCCGCTCGACGGGCGATTTTGTGATCGGCTCATCGGAATCCAATTCTGGAAGTTCCGTTGGGTTCGTATCATCGTTCCTGACCTGTTGACACTAAGTTTGGTGAAATTGGAGACCTTTGACCCG
Organism: Iris macrosiphon; assembly: GCA_036927795.1. Lineage (NCBI taxonomy): Eukaryota > Viridiplantae > Streptophyta > Magnoliopsida > Asparagales > Iridaceae > Iris > Iris macrosiphon. The sequence goes on along the minus strand of JAYESA010000019.1, from coordinate 50,447,489 downwards.
GACACATTTTTCGGTGCAAAGCGGGCCCACCGGCGGACCCCGTTTTGACCCGAAACTGCCATTTTTGTCCTTGTCTCCAATTTGGACCCAAGGACAGGCATTTCTAGCTATTTGACATCTTCTGAGCGTGATGGTAATGTCTATTTCAGCTTTTGGACTCATCTCTGGAAATTTCCCCAAGAACCAAATTAATCAGATCCAAACATCATGCAAGTACCTGCACTTCAAGTTAAATCTTTATATTATGATAATTAATTCCCTGCTTTACTAGTACCCTTGATGATTACACCTAGTGTTAGAAATGCTGGATTTCATGTCTTGAATATTGGAGTTCATGTCTTATTTTTCATGTCGGGTGGGAGAATACTAGAAGGCATGTAGTTTACCCTTTCCCCTGCCATGTTTAATAGCTGTTGGTACACGACTGTACCTCAGCCGGATCTCGATTTTCCCTGTTTAATAGCCGTTGTGATGGCCGGATTAGCCTTATAAACCCCTACATGCCAACTATGTATTCTAAAAACAAACACAAGTTCACACAGATAGTTTCTGGTCATGTTATATTTCTTGCTGACTCTTGTAGTTTCATTTCCTGTCTCATTTATTTTCTGCTTTCTCATATCCCTGTTTACAGCATTAACTCTGAGATATTGATGTTCTCTTATGCAGTTTCTCAACATGATATTCAATTTAATTGTCATAAATATTTAGTTTAACCTTGTTGTGCACTGTGTACTTTGCTCCTTTCCTGACTGGATCTGTTGATTTAGACGATGATGAGGACCTTGCCCCTACTTATTATGGTCCCTATGAGGGTACTGATGATACCTATGAGGAGCCAGATCCCACCCAGGAAACCCCTGCTGCTGAGTAGCTAGCAGTAGCTACCTTTTATTTTTGTTTCTTATCTTATTTAATCGGGTTTGTCCCCGATTTCATTTTGAATTTCTGTACTAAAACATTTGAATCTGTTGTCGTATTTATTTCAGTTGCAATCTTAAGTTTCTGTTCTCATTATTATCTTGCCTATGTTAATTATGAATGAGCTAGTTTAGTAAATCTGGAATTGACCTAGACAGCGTACTACCGCCGACTCTGCGGCGTAGGCTGGACGTACCCACGCACTCGTGCCCGAATTTCCGGGTGCGGGTCGTGACAGAGGCTACCTATGTCTGCAAAATATAAACAAAATTTTAGCAAACTATTTACACTAAATCAATACGAATAATGAGTAACTTATAACTTACATTTCTCAGCAGAATTTAGTACGGGAGACATGTCCCTGACACTATAATTCTCGAACCGATTATTCCAGTCAGCAACGAGACCAATGATTCGTTGTAATGCATTTGATGTCTGATAACCGACTGTCGGTGGATCATCGGGAATTATTGGGGCCATTGCGAATTGCCGAAGAACACGGTCTGCCGGATGGTACATGGTGAACCGATCATATATAATATGACATCTGTGTAAACTAAATGCATAGGATGTCATCTTGATTTCTGGAGCATCAGGTTCACATGAGTACGGTAACCAGGTTACCTATTTAAAGATATTGTATCAATTAGATGTGATGTTTATCTACGATCAAAACTTAAATAATTTAAAGATATTTATTGCATATTTAAAAATTACCTGATTATACCGCAGTGTATCAAATTGGCTACGATATAGTGATACAGTCCTGTATTGGTAGTGCTGATAATCCACTACGTCTGTAGGCCAGCGCATAGCAACTGAAAATACTCCAACATCACTGAGAATGCTGGTAACAAGCCTACCAATATAAAAGTGCTCGTAGGACCAGAACTATAAAACAAAAAAATGACATTAGTACAAACATAATTTGCGTATAAAATTACTCTAACTTTTTAAGGTCTTTAATTCATACATGTATCAGTGAAATACATCCACAAATACTCTTGCGATTGGATCTGACAAATTCTGTCAGATTGGCGTACAAAAATGCAAGAGTAGCAGCTCCCCACGCATGCTCAGTAGGTTTGGTCAGATCATCCAAGAATGGTAAAAGCTGCACATTTACCATATTTCTCGATGCATCGGGAAATAGAATTGCACCACATAAACAGAGCAGATACGCTCTAGTGCAACGAATGACCTGGATTTATTAAGTGTTATATAGAATTGCACCACTAAATTAAGTAATAAACAAATTTACTAAAAAAAATACATACCCGATTTTCATCTACATCAACCACCCCATCAATAGTTTGATGTAGGTCTATAAAGTTGCCACGGAGCCATGAAAATTTCACATAATTGCCGTCTTTTAGACCTGAAGGAGGGCTAACACCAAGATAACTCCGGATCAGATCAGATCCCTTTAAGTGCGGATCAAAATATATAGCGTTACCTTTAATAGGTAACCCTAGTATATTCGCCACATCAAAAAGGGTGATCGTCATCTCGCCGAATGGGAGTTGAAAAGTGTTGCGTTCTGGCCACCAACGCTCCGCAAGGCTTACAACTAAATGAAGATCGTGAATTAAATATCTAACACGATCTATATAGTGGAATCCAAAGGATTCCACCAAAGCCTTTTGAGCTGGATTAAGCTCCTACGTACGATAATTCCTTTCACACCGCCAATGTACGTGGATCCGGGTTCGTAAAGCATTATCATGGTCGTATAACTATAAAAAATATATGCATTAATAAAGTAAACATAGGCATTATAAAAAATATATACATTAATAAAGTTGGCAACTTATAATTTCAAAAATTACCTCGCCAGTAAATATCTGACTAGAAATGTGCTCTTCACGTTGCTTACTAATAAGCGCGGTAGTCGGTCCGCCAGGAATACGACCGTCATTGCGGGTAGCCATCGCCAGTAAATATCAAGAGGAGGATAATGTGGTGTGGGGAGTGTTTGGGGTAGGAGGAGAATGTGGTGTGAGGAGTGTTGGGTGGGGGGTGTTTATAGCAATGGAATATAGCCGTTGGCCAACGGCTAAAAAGCCAACGGTGCATGGCTCGCCAACTGAGTTGGCGAGCGGCCCCTCGAGGAGGGCGCCCCGCCAACTCAGTTGGCGAGATGCTCGCCAACTCAGCACCTCGCCAACTGAGTTGGCGAGTGGTCCCCCCAAATGCAATTTCTCCCAACTTATCCCGTTTCTTATAATTATTTAATAAATTATTACTTTAAACGAAAAAATGTAAACAGTGTCGTATCGGACACAATTTAGACACTCAAAAAACATAGAGGAGATCATTATAGGTCTCTGAATATCTTGTTTACGTTAGGTTTGCGGAATTAGGACCTGATGAAAAGAAAAAGAAAAAGTCAATTCTTTTACTATGTTTGAATGCCAAAGAAAAATTAGCGGTAGAGTAAATCGATCACCAAGAAAAAAAAATATTAGAGAGAAAAATGGTTCATGAATTCATTTCTCTATCCTCAATTATTCACTTTTTCTTTCATTTTTTTTTGACTTTTTCAAAGATTCGAAAAATAAAATTAATAGAAATTATAATTTCAAAAAAAAATTAATAATAATAATAATAATAATAATAATTCCTTTTTAGAACCAAAAAAGATTTTAGTAAGATGTTATGGTATTATCGAATGAGACTTAAAGAGTCACCACTGCAATAAGGTGAACCAGTCCTACTGAATAATTTCTCTTGTCATGCAACTTTTGCCTCTGTTCTTGCTTGTACAAAGTACAAACTACATGCAAAAACCCATCTTGAAATTCCGAGAGTGGGAGGAGAATAAAGTGGGTAGGTTGGAGGTCATAATGCTTGCATGTTGAACTTTCGGCCTAGGACAGCTTGCAGTGAATGAAATATTACTTTCTCCACACATTTTATTTTGTCAGTTGTGCCTGTTGGGCAGACAATGGGCACCGGTAGAAACTAATACCTATTGTGTTCAACATCGAGATATTCTCCACAGCTACTGCTACCAACTTTAGCAGTGACCATTAGTCAAGTGCTCCCTAAGAAACATGTGAACATGCTGTCGCAATGAGCACTCAGTCACATGGAGGTTAGGAATCCTTCCTTGATTATGTTCTTCAAGCTGTGGGTTTGTAGGCCTAGTTTGATGCAAGGAAGGGAAATAAATTTTCTTATTTTTGATGGGAATGGAAAACTAAAATTTCTGTCAGATCTTTTTATTTTTTTCTTGGTTTTGATAAAACAAAAAAATAAATTATTGAAGTTTATTTGATTTTTTTTTTCAGTATTTGATTTGTTTAGTGAAGAAAAGAAAAAATATACCCATAATATCCGTGTCTTTTAAAATGTTTGGTATAAATGTTGGAAAGAAAAAAAGTTTAAAAAATTTGCAAGAAAAGAAGCTGGCGCAAACTCAACTGGCGCCCAAAATAAAAATAAAAAATGACGCCAACTCAACTGGAGTCAAACTCATTTTTTTTAGTTTGGCTCCAGTTGCTTTGGAGTCAAATTCAAAATTTGAGTTTGGCTTCAGTAAACTCAAAAAATTGAGTTTGGCGCCAGTTGGGTTGGAGCCAAACTCAGTTTTTTTTTTTTTTTTTTTTGCTCCAGTTTGACTGGCACCAATCACGATTTTTTTTTCTTTTTGCCACATTTCTTTCTCTCCTCCGTCCATTTAGTTACCACGGATCGATTTAGTTGCCACAGATCCATGAATCTTCATGGAGGCCACAGCATATCTATAAAAGAGTGAACAATTGAAACTAACATTCACTAAAAATAGAGAGGAGTTCACATAAGAAAAAGAGAGAGAGAGAGAGAGAGAGAGAGAGAGAGAGAGAGAGAAGCGAAGCAACAGAAGAAGAAGAAGAAGAAGAAGAAGAAGAAGAAAATGGCAGAACACAATGACGACCGTATTTCCGGTGGACCTACTACCGAAAGAGAAATACAAGAACGTAAAAATCACATATCTCGACTGATATTTTCTGGAGATGTAAGTTTTGTTTATTTATTTGTATTGATTAAGTTTATTTATTTAAAATAGTTTATTTACTTGCTTAAGTTATATGTGTAGTTATATGCCTATCCGCATAATGGACGTTTACGTGAACATGGTCGATGACGCCACGTAAAAGATGATCCTAACTTAGCCAAATGGGAGCTAACCTCCGAACAGAATGCTTTGGTTGAGTCTTTTGGATTACGTTACATAAACGAAATTGAGTTCCTGCAACACGACAGGAATTTGATTTTTAGTTTGGCAGAGCATTGGTGGCCCAACTACAATACTTTTCAGTTGCCAATAGAAAAAATGACAGTTACACTTTTGGATGAAGACAACATCATAGGGTTACCTATTCTAGGTATGATAGTTTATTACGTAATATCTTAATTGATATCTTGATTTGAGTAATATAATAATCTAAATTAATATTTACAGGTGACCATATATATTTCTCAAAACGATCATATATTATTGGTATGATTCAACGGTATCTTGGTGTGTCTGCTCCGACCGGACAAGCACAAAAGTGTAGATCATACGTTAACATAAGCTGGCTAAGGAATAACTTTATGTATCTTGACCGTACATCTGACGGTCAGGTGATCGTAGATAAAAATCGGGTATAAAATTTAACTATTTATTTAACTATTTATTTCAGATTAAAATATTTATTGTAGTTTGACTCACTAGTAATAATTTAATATTTAATATATTTGTTGCACAAAAGCATATTTACTTGCTTTATGTGGTTCAATTCTTTTTCCAAATGGAACTGGTTGCAAAGTAAGTGTTCGTTTTCTACCCTTTTTGGAAAATTTGCAACAACGTACTCGGCATGCATGGGGAGCAGCGGTATTGGCGTTTTTTTATGCCTCCCTGACAGAGTTTGTCACAATGACATCGGATACCAGTACCGAGAGTCTGATTGGATGCATAATTCTACTACAGGTATTTGTCATAACAATATTATTCAATTATCATGTTATTACATTCTTCTTAGACTTGTTACATAAATCTGACTGGATGCATGATAATGATATTATGTATGGCCGTACGAACATTTTGGTATCGGTATACTAGTTACCGGTATCAGTCGTGAAATCGGTATCTTTCCGGTAGCTAAGAGATGGACGATTAAATTTGTGGACCAGGATCACTGCAGATATCAGATTGCCTCTCTTTACCGACCATAATTTGACTTGCTACAGTACAATGAGGTAAATAAATTGTATATTTTTATTAGTCTTTAGAAAGCAACTGGTACCTGGATTTGACTCATTAATTCTAAAATCATATTCTTCAAGACTAGCATATGCATCAAAATAGCTGTCATTTATTTCAGTTAATGTCATCTCCCGGGCTCTCTAAGCTTTGGAATAAGAGATATTTATCATATGTTCTCTATGTATATCTTTAACAACTTATGCTGGACTGTAGGACTGATTATCCCTAATTATGTCAATTGTCTTGTTTTTGATCCATGGACTAGTAGCCAACGGATGAGAACCTGTTGTGAGTCCACCTAAACAAGAATGTCGGTTTTCTAATATAGCAATTTTAAAAATATTACCTCTACGAATAGGTCTAGCATATACTCTCCAATCACAAGTTGGTTGATTACAAGTATATATAATTTTTTTGGCATTGTTCTGCTCGCTATCTGAACAAGTAAACTTGTGTTCAATTGCTAGGTTACTGATAGAAGTTCTAAATGCAGAACGACTATCACAATATTGTCCAACAAATAATTCAGTAGTGGTAGTATTATTGACAATATCTTCAAAATTATCATCTACATTTTCAATTAAATCATCACTATATTAATTACTTTGAAGATCGTCTAAATCATCATTACTATCTAAAACCAATGTATTGTCTTCTTCATAAGATGAAAGATGTCGAGATGTCACGCTCCAGTCCCAAAATATCGAGGGACTAGACACGTGGCAAAGGCCAGCAGCACACTCCAATGGGCAAACCCAATTTAATGGACCCATTAGAGTGTACTTAAGTTGTAAAACAACAATAAAGGTCTACGATACATGCCACATTTCTAATTCTAATCTCATCCATAGAAGATAAACACAATCAATATCAGAATAATCAAGATGATTTAATAATCAATTAGTCTCAATAAATGTCTCGGGGAACAACCCGATAATGAGTTTAATACATAAATCCACGAGACATGAAATAGAGTATCAAAAACAGAAATGACTGAGTATATAAAGCAAATACTCAGGAGAAATCATCTGGCATCACCTCGTCCTCTGGTACTGGTATTGCTCTAGCGTTTGCTCTTGTCCCGTATACCTCGGGGTAGATCTCTTTTGCTATACCTGGGAACATAATCCGGATTCCAAGTCCTCAGGGGACATAGCATGGTACAAGAATAACTCAAGCCAAATAAATGAAGTATATAAAAATATATCAATAGGACAAACTATGTAACCAGCTAAGTGACATGCAAGTGAGAGCATTAATCATACTCATGCTGAAACTACTAAAGGCTCTGGGAAACCCATAGTAGCATTTATTATCTCGAAGGGCCAGTACGTGTGCTAAAGCTCTGTGTCAGAGTCTAAGACACTCCCAGTAATTTATTATATATATATAATCAGCCTTTAGTATGGTAAGACTCTCCCCATCCAATGTAATCTCACGTCTCATATCCATAACACGCAAGATCGTGACCTCTAACTAATGCAGCGAGTTATAATGATAGATATGCATATATAAAGTCTATGACACGAATCCTGTAAGTCTATACAAAATCATCATGAATACTCGGGAAAGATTCTGTCTTATGAACAGTGTCAAGTGTCCTATGGTATGACGTACTTGATAAAGCAAGCACGAAAAATATATAGGATCGCAATATCAATTCTCTAAGTGACGTTACACAACTTCGCGTACGACGTTGACACCCGAATATTATTCGGAGGCTAAGCAATGTCACACGGTCCTAGGTTGAATAGATACATCACATAAATAAATCAAGAGAATAATATAAAGCAAGTACTGCAAGATTGGCAAGGTACACTTGCCTGGGGTTTGGATTCCAACAATTGCTCCTGTATCAGCGGGATCTTCAAGTACTCCTCCGGTTGCTGAAATAAACACTATCATCATATTCAGAAGATATGAAATAGCTAGTATTGCCTATCCATAAGTCTAATTTGGACACAGGGACAAATTGACAGCTTCTGGTCAAAGCGGGGTCCACATGTGGCCCACTTCGTACCGAAAAATATGCCAGAGACAAAAGTTCTCCAAATTCGTCAAACTTAGTGTCTACAAGTCCAGAACGATAATACGAACCCAACAGAATGTCCAGAACTGGATTCTGATGAGCCGATCACAAAATTGCCCGTCAAGTTGAGCTGTGGGGCCCACGGTACGGGATTTCGTCAACGTTCTCAAAATCGAACCAAACTTGGGTCACAGGACCAGCGTATCTCTACGAGTCCGATGGCGTAAGTTTTGTTTCGAAACAACAAGCACACACAAAGTTACAACAAATTTCAGAACAGGGTCGATACGGAATGTTTTCGACGGATACGCGTTGATTCCGGTGTGCACGCACATCTAAATCAACTTTAGCAAAATCACACACGTCCGTATTGACAATGCGCACCTTTCGGTAAAATTCGCACACGACCAAGTCGCCTCATTTAGCCGGACGCACCTAGTTCGAAAAAATTCGGGTTTTAAATAACCAAGCTCTTGGTCAACTTCACCCGAGAATAAATTACAATCTACAGCACATAAAATTAAACTAATTACAGGGTTTGAAACTTGGTTATATTATCTAATTAACTGTTTAAACGAGTTTCTGAATTATTAAACAGGCTGCACGCAAAACAGTCGTGAACTTGTAATTCGGGACAATTTCTGAATTTCAGAAATAGGGGTAAATTTTTCTGTTTTTGCGTCGCGATTTGCGACCGACACAGGACGCGATACCCAGTCTAATTGCACAGGGTTCGAGGGGGTCACGCAGCGAACATGTCGCAACAGTCTATTCGAAAAATGACCCGACGAGGAGAGAGAAATTCTCACCTGAACAGGGGGTTGGAATTGACTATGCTTCACGTACACGGGGTGGCGCGGCGCACGTCGGCGGAGGGTGGCGGTGCTACTGCGGCTGCCGTGCTCGTCGTGGTATCTGTGTTGTCGCCGGAGGTCATCTCGCGGAGGAAATCGCCGGGGAAGATCGTCGGTCGGAGGGGAGACACGGGTCGCCGGAGGTTGGATGGATGGCAGTGGCCGGGGAGCTAGGAATCGGGTGGCGGCCGAGAGTGGCGGAGAGGGGTGGCTGGGGAGTCGATGGTGGAGAGGAGCCGGGGTTCGATAGGGGTTTTATAGGAGGCGATGGCCGGTACGGGGCGGTGAAGCGTCGGAGAGATGAAGGGATAGGGGCGGCCGTTAAGGAAGGCACTGGGGCAGTGGTTATTGGAGGCGGCGGGGAACGGCTGGAAGTCGGGGGATTCGGGAATTTGGATTTGTTACTGTAGCAACGGGTTGGGTCGGGTTTGGATGCGGGTCCAGATCCGACCCGATCCAATAGGGTGGGTTTAGTATAGGTTTGGTTCGGTTTATTTTAGGTTGGTCCGGTTCGGTTCAGGATAGTTTATTTAAAAATATTATTTTTAAGTACTTAAAAATAGTTTTTTGGTCCAATAAATTCCAGAAAAATTATACTGTCTAATTCTTTATTTTACACTCAAAAATATTATTTTCATAATATTTTAATATTTAATAAAATCACAAAATTATTTAATTCCAGAGAAACATTTATTTTACTTATTTAAAAATCACAGTAAAATCCCAAAAAATTATTTTTTATTTCTGAAAAATACGGGTGTTTACACGAGAAGAATAACAATTTGTCGAGAAGAACTAGGAGCTTGTCGAGAAGACCTAGGAACTTGTCGAGAAAAACTAGCAACTTATCAATAAGAAGTAGGACCCGATTCGTAATTACAAACATGTTGACTACATATATTATCAAATCTTTATGGTACTTGAGTTATGAAAATACTTATAAATGACGATTGTAAATTTACTTCAAGAACAAAACTCCAAACTTGTTCACAATCTAATAGAAAACAATGTGTCCCATAAACGTGTCTTAATATAAATTGATATTGAATAAAAAAAATCAATAATCATATTACGTAATCTTTCTGATGAAATATTACGATCAATTATAAGAATTTAGGTAAAACCTCCTTCATAGGATAGCCCATTTACTGTACCTCCATGCGAACACAGCAGCTTTAGACTTTGATCCATGAATTGAGAATTGCGAGAAAAAAAATTTACAGTAAGAGTTTGTGAACGACTGGTTGATTGGCAGTAGGAATGAAGTAGTTTAGTTGAGGAAGAAGATAATGAGAATTGTGAAGAATTGGACATTCTTCTTTCCTCTTAAAAAGAGTAATATACAACGGTTAAAAATCCGAATGTTAAAAATCAGACAGTTGAAATATAAACATTTAAAAAAAAAAATTGAACGTTGAAAAAAATGTGTCTGACGCCAACCCAATTGGAGCCGAACTTATATTTTGAGTTTGGCTCCAATGTAACTGGAGCCAAACTAAAAAATTGAGTTTGGCTCAAATGCGAATGGACAGTTGGATTTACGCCATATTTTTTTTTTTTGTAAGTTGGGTTGGCGTCAACTCCTTTTTCTTACAATTTTGCTATACTTTTTCTCTTTTCAGCAATTATACCAAACATTCTTCCGTTATATGAAATTTTCTGAAAAAATATGTATTGATAAAATATGCAACAATACAATGCTACTTTTGTCTAAATTTTTGTAGTAAATGCTGGAAAAGGAGGAGGGCAAATCAATTTCATTCCATAGGTTATGAGAGAAACCATTTTTTTCATGTCAGGGCAATACTTTTCAAGTTTGTGGCTACCAAACAAAGAAAATGAACAAGTTTTTTTTTCAGATTCTTTAAATCCCTGAACATTCACGGAAAAGAAAGGAAGGGAGGGGAAAGTGAATACTAATTAAAGATGAAAAATTGACTCCTCGGTTGGATGGAGGGAACAATTTTTTTCTCATAATTTTCTCCAATAAAAATTAATTTTCTTTTTTCCTCAATTATTTTTACGTCCAAATATAAAAAAATAAAAAATAAAATTTATAACTCCGTGATTTTGCGAATCAAACGAGACCCAAGAATAAACAATGCAACATCTTGGAGCTTCACATCTAAGTATAAGAAAGTTCCTGACTTTTGAGCTGTGTATGGGAAAGTAACCAAACTCCCATCGTAATTGAAGAAATAATTCATTTTTGCAAAAAATCGAGTTATTCAATTAAGATGTACTATGTCTTCGCCTACCAACTAATAGAGTCAAAAGACTTTGATCAAACAATTTGTAGTATTTAAGAGTCATACTCGATGATTTTTCCTTACTTTGATGTCCTAATTGGCAATTATATTCCACAGTGAAATCATTATTGCGTTTCATAGGAACAGTTGAGTTGATCCCCACAATGCAGTCGCAGATGCATGTAACCAAAGAATAGCATTAGACCCACCAATCCTTAGTAGCCATTACTTCAAATCTTTCTCCTGCTTTCATTGCTCAAGTATAGTGTATAATTTCTATTTGTTTATGCTCTTTATTAGTTTCTATATGTTTAGTCGCACGTGGTGTGTGCCATGTAACTCTTATGTTTACAGTTGGTATCCAATGTTTTCTTCTTCTTTTTAGACAATCCACAAATACCATGATTTTAGAATACATTCAATTGTGAAATCACACTTGAGGAAATTTTGTCACATTTTCATCTAATATAAAAAATAAGTAATATAAATTAATTTTCTATTGCAATAAATAAACTTTAATTTTAATTTGAATAATATTAATTACCTCGTGCTTCTGACACTCTTTGAAAAATAATTTTTTTTCTTCTTCCAATTATTATTATTTAGTTATAATATATTCAAAATTTGACTTATCGTCGTTATACTTCTAGCGGTTAGGTCTACCAATTGATTCAAAAGATGGTGAAGATAAACTAATTATAGAAGCGTACATGGATCCATCGTTCATCCAGATTGATCTTGTAGCGAACCTCTCGTTATGTCTTTCAACTTAATACGGTCATAATCGACAAAGATGAATTATGTGTGTGTGTTTGTTAATGGGGATGTAGAATATAAGAGAAAAGGAGAAGTTGTGTAGGTTTTGTGAAATTCTAAAAAATTGGGGATCATAAAACACACACACACACACACACACACACACACACACACACATATATATATATATATATATATATATATATATATATATATATATATATAATATTTAATCTCTCATCAAATCAGATATATTTCTAAGGTATCTACACATTATCTCCATGACAATTATACCCTTAAGCCTAATTTTTTATTTTTAATTAGACAACTTTAATCTTGCTTAATTATTTAGATAACACAACACAATTAATTTTACATATGTGGCCCTAATCGTTGAATAACTCCAACGCCGGCACTCCGTGATAATTTAGTTGTTTTAAAATGATTTATCATTTATATTAGTTAATAATAATATTTTTAGAAAATTTGACTTATCGTAATATTTCTTTATCTGACATATACCATTGTTTGAAAACACCACTCTGTTTTAATCAGGACACATTTGTTCTGTTTTGTTAATAGATGCAACAGATGCACAAACCAAGTCCAGTGTCAATAGATGCACGAACCTCTGCAACCGTCAGGAGGCTGCATGCCACAACTCGTTTTAACTCGTGTCACGAGTAATCCAGATCTTGGTCTCGGCGGCTCGGCCACCAGGTTAATCCAGATAGAACCTTCGTTGCTATCTATCATTCATGGATGTAGTTCCACACCTCCGAAGGTTGAAACAATTTATACCTTTGCTAGAGAATTGTAATTGCCAATAAAACTTTTACAATATTCAATATTATTCTCAATTTATTACAGTTTTTAAAGATGAATCTATAGCTTCCTTGATTTTGACAATCCACCTTAAAGAATTTTTGTATGTTGTAAAAGTCTCCATTTTGCTATGGAGTGGACTTGGATTTTGGGGCCTAGTTCCTGACACAAGGTTGGTGCAAGCAACAGCCTTTGTTTGCACATTTGCAGTAGGCAGTTAAATAAATAATTTGTAAGTAACATTTGTTGACATATCAACAGAGGTCGTTGTAGTATAGTGGTGAGTATTCCCGCCTGTCACGCGGGTGACCCGGGTTCGATCCCCGGCAACGGCGATTTTTTAATATTATTTTTCTTTGGTGATTTTTTTTCTCATAATTACATTTAGTGCATGTTTTATGTCTACTCAAGTCCCTTGAACTATCTAAATTAACATCAAACATATATTATGTGCACTTAAATCCCTTGAGCCCACTAAATTACAATTGGTACATGTTTTTGTGTTTACTCAAGTCCCTTGAACTCTCTGAATCAACATCTTCATGGTGCACAAATCCCTTGACCCTCTGTATTAACATTTACTGTACTACATGTTTTATGTTTACTCAAGTCTATCATACTGAATTGTCTCAGCTATCAGTTGAAGCTGAGTTAGCGCTCCTCAATTAAGTCCAGATCTTCAAAATTTTAGTTGTGTAACGATCGTGTACAAACTCTCAAACGTTACGTCGAACATTTCAAAAAATAAATAAATAAATAAATAAATAAAATATTATTTACACTAAGTACTCTTATGTTTTTTGTTTATAATACGGAGTAATCCTAATTTTAAACAAATTACACTGACCTCCCATAATTTTTTTGTTTATTACACGGGGTACCCTTGCTTTAAGATAAAAATAAAAAAATTATAACACTAAATACACCTATTTTTATTTTATTTTTTCTAAAATGAGGGGTGGTCATTGTAATTAAAAAATAATTTTTTTTTTCTAACGGGGGGGGGGGGGGGGGCGGTGAGTTTTCAAATTTAGGTTTCTTTGATATCATACTGAATTGTCTCAGCTATCAGTTGAAGCTGAGTTAGGGCTCCTCAATTAAGTTCAGATCTCCAAAATTTTAGTTGTGCAACGCATCGTGCACAAAGTCTCGAACGTTACGTCGGACATTTAAATTTTTTTTGATTATTTACATTAAGTACTCTTATGTTTTTGGTTTATAACACGGAATACTCCTACTTTTAAACAAATTATACTAACCACACTTACCTTTTTTGTTCATTATACGGGATATCCTTGCTTTAAAATTAAAAAAAAAAAATTATAACACTAACTACTCCTATTTTTTTATTTTATTTTTCTAAAGGAAGGGGTGGTCAGTGTAATTTGTTTAAAAGCAAGAATATCCCGTATTATAAACAAAAAAATATAAAAATAGTTAGTGTAAATAATCCTATATATAAATTGGTTAGTTTTAAGTAAAGTTGCATTGTTGTTTTTCTATTATTCAACTTAGTTCTTGTCCTAAATACCTTTTAGGATTATTTGACCACATTTGATTGGTTTGTGGACGGGTACCATGTAGGTCAGTCCAATCATGTTATTTATTGTTAAAATCATAAAAAGTGTGATTTGTATGCCCAAAGCAACACATTCTTGCACATGAGACTAGTTTGTCCTCTCCCTTTCAAAATAATAATAATAATAATAATTTCCCTTCCACTCCTCTCACGCTCTAAACCATCACCAATCCTTCCTATTTTTAAACGCCAGATCCTCTGGCTAGGAAATTTAATAGAGGGGTTAAATTAGTTTAGAATAATTAATTAATTAATTAATATAATATAGTAATAAAGAAAATAACTTTGTTCTTATTAGGAGTTTATTTAGAAACAAAAATATGAGGCTAATACTAATAATAGTGATCAGAAAAAGCTACAATAATTATAAACCTAATTATTAGGTAATCAAAATTAGGAGGTTACACTAGACCTGATTAATTTCGGTTCACTTTTAAAGATTTGAATTCATTTTGATTAAATAATGGAGTTGTGAAGGTTTGTAGACTTAATCTAAACAAAGTTCGAATAATATCTTGCTTAATGTAAATGGATTTGTATTATGTTAAGTCTGATATACATTTTAATCAGTTGAAATAATGCCATTTTTAATTATTATATTATGAAAATATAGAAAATAAGTTAATATCATGTATTTTAATTAGATTATTTATTTTAATAAGTTGAAAGTTCGTGATAAATATTTTATTTTTATTAAGTAGAGATTTAAGAAACACAAGATAAATGTAATTTTAGAATCATGATCTCAAGCACACGTATTTTGTAGTCATCGTGTTTTGACCGAAATCAATGTAATTATGATTTTGAAATTACAACTACCTGTGTTTCTGAATTCCATTTGATTAGAAAAAATAAAATAAAAACCTTTATGTTCATTTCTGACTTTGTTTGCATGATTCAAATCGTGTTTGGGACATAAACTTGGTTTTAGGCTATTTATGTACCAGGAAAATTACTGTAGCAAAATAGATTTATATTAAATTCATGTAAACGAAACAAGTTTGCAAAATTTCGAAAAAAAGACAGAGTCCGCCAACAGTGTTGGCAGAAAACAGAAGTGTTGTACTCTTGGCAAAAAAAAAAAAAAAAAAAATTTAAACTGTTGTACACGTAGGCAAAATAAAAATTAAAGTGGGGTCCACAGGCCAATTTTCGCCAACACTGTTGGCTGAAATTGGCCCCACCCAATTTCAGCCAACACAGTTGGCAAAAATTGGGTGTGGGGGCCCACTTGTTCGGTTCAGTTTGTTTGGTTGGATGGTTTGTTTTGTTGGTTTGTTTTAATTAGTTATGTTTTTGTTTTATTTATTTAGTTTTGTTTTGTAATTATATTTAAGAAAATTTATTTTAACGAAATAAAATTAAAATAAATTAATCGGAAAGAAAAATTTAGAAATATTTTTTTTTGGAAATTTGTTTCCCAAAGCATAAAAATTTGTATAAATTCTATCAAAAGCATAAAAGTTTAAAAAATTACGAAAAATACATCAATTGGACATTTATATTTATAAATATTATATATTATATTTAAATAAAAAAATTCTAATTTTTTTGGTGTTGGCGGAACCACAAGCTAATTTATATTTAAAGTGGGACCCACAAGCCAATTTAAATATAATATTTATTTATTTAAATTTTTCTAAATTTTTTTTTAGGTCGAAACATCGTTTTAAATCCGTGGGCCCCCACACCCAATATAAATTAATTTTGCTACAGTAAATTATAAATATTCGAAAAAATAGACCGAAAATAAATTTTTGAGGTCGAAACATCGTTTTTTTAGCGATTCTGAAAATTTTCGAAGTTCGTAAAACTGTGAAACGGTTTATCCCGTAGTACTTTTCGATACGGTCATTTTGACACAAACTGGAGCTTGTTTCGATCTCTCAGTCAAAAGTTATGATACTTTAAAGTTTTAAATTTTATATTTTTGTCCGTAACATGTGCGTCTTGTTTCGGATAATTTTTTTTTCTACACGATTTGTGTTACTCTCGTCGAAAACATACAAATCGACTTATTATTTAACGAAAAACGATTTCAAAACAAATAGCTATTATCGTTCGAAATCTGCTCGACGGCAGACGTAATGTTCTTACAGCAGATTTTTTTTTATATTATTTTTCTAACGTCTGTTGACGACGAAAAAATTAACGATAAAAATATAATATTTATAAATATAAACATCTAATTGATGTTTTTTTCGTAATTTTTTAAACTTTTATGCTTTTGATAGAATTTATACAAATTTTTATGCTTCGGAAATAAAATTCCGAAAAAAATATTTCTAAATATTTCTTTCCAATTACTTTATTTTAATTTTATTTCGTTAAAATAAATTTTCTTAAATCTAATTACAAAACTAAACTAAATAAAACAAAAACATAACTAATTAAAATAAACCAACAAAACAAACAAACCCATCTAACCAAACAAACCGAACCGAACCAAACAAGTGGACCCCCACACCCAATTTCTGCCAACACAGTTGGCTGAAATTGGGGGGGGGGGGGGGGGGGGGGGCAATTTCAGCCAACAGTGTTGGCGAAAATTGGCCTGTGGGCTCCACTTTATTAATTTTTTTTTTACTACGTGTACAGCAGTTAAGATTTTTTTTTTCTGCCACGTGTACAACACATCTGTTTTCCACCAACACTGTTGGCGGACTCTGTCTTTTTTTCAAAATTTTATAAACTTGTTTCGTTTGCATAAATTTAATATAAATTTATTTCGCTACAGTAAATTTTCTGATTTATGTACACAATTGTTTGGGATTTAGTTTTGAAAACAATGTTTGAGATACAATTTTTCTTTTAAATGGGGTTTGCGTTTGTAAATTGAAAAGTTTAATAGCTTGGAAAGGTAAAATAAAGTTTTTTTTGCATATAAGTCCATCAAATCTATCATATGTTTTATATATGACACTCAAATTAATTGCTTATGAGCCCTCAAATTACTAATAAACGAGTTATGAGTTTCTCTCATTAATTTAAACTAGTTACTTTCATGTATATAAAAAAAAATCTATGATATTATTGAAATATAAAAATTAAAATTATGTTATAATATTTTAAATAAATTTGAATATATTTTAGTTATGATTTATTATAAATATATTTTTAGAATTTTTGATATATATTTTGTTAGATAATATCATTTAGTTAGTTTAAAGGTAATTTAAATTTTAAAATATTTTATGATTTACATATGTTCAGTTAATTATGAGGCTTTTAGGTTTTTAACTTTTGTTTTTTCAACTATGTGAGAAAATAACTATGGTTACGATACTTAATTTTTTTTTAAAAATTATAAATTAAATTGGTTGATAATATACATACTAATTTGGAACCAATTCTAAGTCGTATTATATTAGTAGAGAAGTAGAGATAGACATAATAAGAATAATGATTGAAACATAATCCAATAGTTAGAAGATGATAATGAATTGAAATCTAGTATGATGAAGAATCATAGTGTAAATAGACCAATTATGTATAATTGAGTTAGTTTTGGCTATAACACAAATAGATGGTGGTCTAGTAATCCAATTACTCATATTTTTGGGATTTTTACAAAGTGGGCAAAGATCCGGGAGACTATGAACATAATTTTAGAATATAATATCATCCATAACTTAAATATAATTTTAAATTTGATCTAACTCAATAAAATTTAGAAATTCATTCTAATAATATTTAAGTTTAACTTTGGTATAATCCATAATTTAAAAGCTAGTCATTGTAGAAGTTTAATCTATTTGTATCTATCAAATTGATACAGGGGTGAGCAACGGTTCGGTTCAAACCGAACCGAATATTCAAAAACCGAAAAAATCAAAAACCATTTTTTGCAAAACCGAAAACCGAACCGAATTTGTAAAGACCAAAAAAAAACCGAACCGAATTAAATCGGTTCGGTTATCGGTCGGTTCGATTTTTTAGGTCCAAGTGGTGAGTATATTCCAAATTCATAAAAATAAAAAAACCCAAACCTAACTGAGAAAAACCAAAATTGTGTACCAAAAACAACAATAAACTAATTTTATACCAAGTGGTGAGTGTATACCAAATTCATAAAAACCGTTTTTTTTTTCTTTTATAATGTAGTGATTCGGTTTTCGGTTCGGTTCGAGTTTCGGAATAAAAAACCGAAAACCGAACTGATAACCGAAATTAATCAAATGATAAAACCGACATCCGAACGGTTGCTTAAAAACCGAACCGAATTTTATTTTCGGTCCGGTTCGGTTCGGTTTTCTGTTAAAAATCGAGAATTGCTCACCCCTAAATTGATATTCTACTTTGCTTATATAAAAGAAAAGGAGAAAAAAAAAAGTATGAAATATAAAAATAAAAAGAACTTGGATAATTTTGCCTAATTTTATCATTATGTAGTTTAAACAATGCACCATGCATTTCAAAACTATGCTTTAGCCTAAAATTTCGATTTTGAGGCAGTTAAACCAAATTTTCAGAGACATGATGAGTCTTGGTTTGGTTGGGCCAAACTTCGCCTAATTTTCCTCGTTTTGGTAGAACAAACAAACTTGAAACCAACGAAGTTAGAAACTAATCAAATTGACTTCTTTTCTTTCTCCTTTTTTTTTCTTCTTATGCTTTACTTGTGTGTTTTCCTGATTTTCTAATAGAGTAATATATCATGATAAATTTTAGGATAAAGTAATAGGTAAGACTATATTTAATTGCTCTAAATTCTAAATTTATTTAGCTTTTAAATTATTAGATAAATTTGACTATATTCTAAAATTTGTTAGAATAGATTAAGATTTTGAGGTATATACCACAATAACTTTTATTAGATTACATAATATTCAAATTGTTAGTAATATCTCTACTATATGATACGAGGTTTAAAAAAACTACTAAAAATGAGCTGTCGAAGCATTTGCATATAATTGCATAGAAAAAACAATAAATTCTAATTAATTTCAAAGAATAAATCCTAATCAATTTTATACCTTAAATAAAATCCTAATTTTTTGGGTACTATCTAACTATTTTATATTATCTAACTAAACATATATTCAAAGTCCTAAAAAAATATCTATAACATATCATAATTAAAATATATTTAAATCATAATTAAACTATTTTTATCTTATCTAACTAAACACATATTTAAAATCCTAAAAACATATCATAACAAATTCTAATTAACATGTATTCAACTCATATTTAAACTATTTTAATAAATTCCTAACTATCCGACAAAATAATTTTTTTTGTACTGATCAAATTATTTAAAAAAAAATTGATGAAAATTACTTGCGTAAAGAACACGAGTACACGTGCCTAGTATTATCTTCCATCTTCTTCTTCTATACTATAATGAGCCTTCAAACCGGCTCAAAAGTGAACCGTCTAAACCGTATGTATATATATCATTAATTATTTATTTTTAAAAAATTAATATTACATAAAAAATTATTGAAAAAAATAAAATATGTTATATGCAACACTACAAGGATTCAAACTCAACCAACCAGGAATAATACCTTCCACGTTAACCACATGAGTTACAAGATATTTTTGTTTATAATTAGATAATATTTCGTAGCCAGCCGTTTTCAATACTCTTTATGAAAAGTAGAAATATATCCATAACTAGTTGTAATTAAAATAGAATAAAATATATAATAATTCTAAATAAAATATAATAAATTTTAAATTAAATATATTTAAAAAAAATTATAATAATATCGGAAGAAGAAAATTTTATTTTACTTGCAGCGCATTTGAATTTACTAGTATATATAGTAAAGTCTAAAAATCACATACCATAGTTAACCCATATTACATACAAATTTTACTGTTCAGTGGGACACGTCATGTTTTTTTTATTTTTTTTTATATAAAGTGGTTTCTAGACCGCTCAAAAATGAGCCATCTAAGTCGTTAATAAATACTAAAAAAATTAAAAATTTTAAAACTTACTTATGGTAGATAAATAAAATATTAAACCAACTTGTATCTTATCCGTCCAAATCCTAATTAAATACTCAACCAAGTTAATAAAAAAAAAAACTAACTGGAGACTAAAAAAAAAAAAAAAAATCTAAAACCAACATCATCTGTAACCCACGCTTTTCTTCTACCAAACTTAAATACTAAATTTAAAATCATTTAAATGCTAAATTTAAAAATTAATTAAAAAATATCAAAAATATTAAATTTGTTTATCAATTTAAATTCAAATATATTTAAATATTTGAGCTAAGTACATGGTATTATCTGACTCACATATTCAAAACTGTAAAAATATATCAATTACAAATTCTAATTAAAATATAGTTTAAAATAATATATAATTTTTTTATTTTTTTTTTGTAATTTTACTTTTACGTGCGTTAGTGGAGTATAATTAACAGCTTTCAAATACATACTTATCTGATTTTTCCAATGTAGATAAACAAGTAAATATATATATATATATATATATATATATATATATATATATATGAACAGTTGGATTTTGCCAATTTGAATATTTTGAAATTTAAATATTTTGAACCAAAGTTAGAAGGTTATCATTACAAAATTTGACTTAGATTGGAAACTTTCTAGTAAAAGATGAGATAAACCGATTCAATTTGTATTATATATATAGGTACATCCAATCCTGATTAGAATTAGATTTCTCTTCCCTACCCCTCTTCAGATATTCTCGGACCCTTTAAAACCTACCATGGTGAGATTAGGTTATGACTCTCAACTAGAAGTGTTTTCTTATTCTTTTTCTCTTCTCCGATGATCAACGAGATACTCAAGAATAATACTGACATTTATGCGCAGCCGCTCGACGTCCCCGACGACGCTTTGGGAGACGTACCGTTGCTTCGGTGGGACGACCTGAAAATTTTACCAACCAGATACACCGGCCCCTCGGAGTGCGGAAATAGTCAACCCTACAAGAACAAGAGCGAGTACGAAGACGCGCTCGAGTCGTCCGAAAAGGAGGAGTACGAAGTTGGGCTTGGACGTGCACTCGAACCTGAATCTGAACCCGAATCCGAGATGTACTTGTCTAACAACAAGAGGAGGAAGTGCGAAGATAGTCAACCCTACGAAAATAGTCAACCCTACAAGAACAAAAGGGAGTACGAAGACACGCTCGAGTCATACGAAAAGGAGGAGTACAAAGTTGGACGTGCACTCGGACCTGAGCATGAACCCGAACCTGAACTGTATTTGTCTAATAACAAGAGGAGAAAGTGCGAAGATAGTCAACCCTACAAGAACAAGAGGGAGCCGCCATACGAAAAGCTGGAGAGGGAGTACAAATTAGTTGCCGCCAAAAGTGCACTCGAATCGTACTTGTTTAACAACAAAAGGAAGTACGAAGAAGATAGGTTCGAAGAGACTCCTACACCTTGTACAAGTCAACTAGAGACTCCTATGCCTTGTACTAGTCAACCTTTTTCTTATAAGAGGAGGAGGAGGAGGAGGAGTCAGAGGAGTGTTAGAAGGAATACATGGTCTCTCGATCCCCCGGTGTTGTGGCGTGACGATTCGATGTGTCTCGGTGGTAATGACACTTCGGAACTCCGCGAGATCAAGAGATGTAGCTACTGCAATACGGAGGATTCTCCGCAATGGAGAGCAGGACCTGACGGACCTCGGACACTTTGCAATGCGTGCGGGATAAGATACGCAAATGGAAGTTTAGCAAGAAAAAGATCGGTGACCAAAAGAAATTGTTTTCTCCGTATAAAAAAGAATGATTGTGTTTGATATATATATTTACACATACAACTGAAAAAAAGGTTTTATATATATATATATATATATATATATATATATATATATATATATATGTGGATTCGGATAAAAAGTCTCGTTTATAAAGTCCCAAAAAAATTCCGTCATTCCTAACCGTTGGATCGTCTTTAAGTCATATAATCTTGACCGTTGTTTTGATCAACGGTCAAGATTATATGACTTAAAGCACCATCCAACGGACCACAGTAACGAAATTTTTTGGAAACTTTATAAACGGAACTCTTGATCCGGATTCTTTTTCTCTCTCTCTATATATATATATATTTTTTTTTCAGAATGCTAGATGTCCACCCAAAACCATATTGTAGCTTCTTTCTTGTTTGTAACGATCATCCACTCAGGAAGATTTATGTGCTTATTCATCAAGAGTGGCGCTCGTCTAGGCAAGTTGGACAACGGTTGATGGTCTAAAGATTAAAGAAACATCAATATATACATATTTAAAATAGAACAAATATGTATAATAGACCATCATTAATACAAAAGAGTCGTAGTGTAGTGATTATCATGTTTGACTTATGCTAGAGCTACTTAGTTCAATTTCAACAATATTATTTTTTATATTTATATTTAATTTTTTTATTTTACGTTATTTATTGAAATTTATTTTAAAAGTTAGTCTCGGATTCCATGAGCTTAGAGCCAGCCCTGCACTTCATGCATATACTCAAAGACAAGAGAAGGTTTGGGGGTAGTTATTAGCTTGGCCGAGCCAACTCCCCGCACGACCAATCTTGATGTCTTGAAGGAGATTATGGTGATGAGGCACTCTTGGTCATTTACTACTTGAAAATCTCAACAATGTTGACAGTTACAAAAGTCTCAAAAGTCACAAAAGTGAAATAGGATTTTAGTTCATACAAGCCATCGACATAAACGTTTAACCCTCTCTCATGTCCTTGCGCTTCTTTGCGCATCTCTCCACCTCATCAAATATGGAAAACTCTTGGGGATTGTCGAAATTCAACAATTGCTCACTTATTTTTTTTGCAAGTTTTTCTGTGTCACCCAGAGAGAGACTTGCCAAGCTTCTTGGCTTTGTGTATATGAACATGTTTAAACCAAACAAAATTTGTAAAGTAGATAAAATATATGCGAACTTTAAATGCTACAAAATAACAAATTGTTTCTTACCATTTTAGTTAATGTTAAATTAAGATCGATTTTTTCGGTTGGCGGTGTTTGTATCGATGACTCACATTTTTTACGATAATCGGGATTCACCACCCTTGGGTGCCCCTTTTACAATACTATAACAGATACGCGTCGCTACAATCCCACACGCGAACCACTTTTTCTTGTTCCTCCCCACCTAGTATGTTTCAGTGCTACTAGTCCCAAGTTACCACTAGTCCCAAGTTACCGACACGTTGTTGTAAACTGCATGCACATCATTTAATGGCTTTTTTTCTTCTTGGGACTGAACATTTTCAAAGAAAGTGTCGTTACCGTCTGTACGTAGCTGAACTAGCGCAGTATTCTTTCATTCATGTAAGGCTTCTCGATATTATTACAACTGATCATGCCATTTGTTGGTATTTTTGCCTTTGGACTAGTAAAGATAGTCCCACATTGACTACACCACCAAGTGGGTATCTCAATATAATACTTTGTATGAGCTGAGGTGTGCACATGGGGTGTGGTGGGGCACATGGGTGCCATGTAGGGGTGTTTTCCTAGGAGACAAAATGATTAACTCCTCATGAAAGCATTTATGCTTTTTGTCATGCTCTTAGAATTATTTTTATAGGAGCTAAGCCCCAAAGGGGCTTAGCGACTCAGACTCGGGCTAAGTGGCGCTTTGTTTGCGCACTTTGCACTTAGCATCGTCGCAAAGCGCCTGTGCGTTGTTGTTGCGCTCGTGCGCGAGTTTTATGCTCGCGAGTGCTGAACGAACGCTGAGCGGGCTATGCATTGGGCTGCAATTGTGGGATATCAATTTTGTATATTGGATTTTTAGTCCCACGTCGGAAAGAAGAGGAGAATGGGCTTCCATTCTTCCCTATATAAAGAGCCCTCTAGCCTCCATTTGATACACACCAAAAGTTGAGAAAGATGAGTCCAAAGGAGTCCGTTTGAGTCACACAAAAAGCAGACTACGAGCGTTCCAAAAGTTCTCTTGTGAACTTGCTGGCACCTGGGAGCATATCGTCGATAGAGGACGAATCTTGCTTTGAGCAACGATGGTCTTCACCGTCTAGCAAGAATAATTTTTTATTCTGCCTTCTTTTTCTTTTTCTTCTTGGTTCGTTCTATCTGATTGTAACTGTGTTTTGTAAGGAAGAACTGTCACGCCCCAGTCCCAAAATACCGAAGGACTAGCCACGTGGCAATGGTTAGCAGCACAACTCCAATGGACAGACCCAATTTAATGGATCCGTTAGAGTGCACTTAAGCTGTAATAAATATAAATGCAAGTCTTCACCATCTATCTCAGTATAATTCTAATCTCATCCACAGAAAAAATATAATACAATATGATAGACCAGTCAAGATAATAGATAAAAAAATTAGTCCATCATCAAGTCAACATAAGTAGTGTCTCGGGGAACAACCCGACACAATAAAGGAAAGAGAATATCACCAATACATATGTCCAGTCCAGATATGAAATAACACTAAGCATAAATAACTGAGTAAATAACAGAGTACTCAGGAGAAATCCTCTGGCACAACCTCTTCCTCTGGTGTCAGTACTGCTCTAGTGTCAGCTCATGTCCCGTATATCTCGGGATAATTTTCCTCGTCTATACCTGGGAACATAATTCGGATCCAGGTCCTCAGGGGACATAGCAAGGTACAAGAAACACTCAAGCTAAATAAAATACAGTAATAAAAATAAATCCTCAGGACAAGCTATGTAATCAGCTATATGAAATACAAATGAGAGCATCACTAGTACTCAGGCTGAGACCACTACAAACTCTGTGTTGGGGAGCCCATAGCAGCAAGAATATCACGTAATGGGCCAAGCTCTGATACAGAGACTAAAGCACCTCCAATAATAAAGTATATATGTATATAATCAACCTGTAGCCTGTGTGTCTCTTCCCACCCAATGTAACCTCACGTCTCATGTACACAACGTCTCATGTCCATAACACACAAGATTATGACCTCTAGTTAGTACAGCGAGTCATAATGATATCTATGTATATGCAAGTCTCATGTCACGAATCCTGTAAGCCTATATAGAATCACCATGAATAACTCATGAAAGATTTTGTTACATGAATAGTGTCAAGTGTCCTATGGTATGACGTATAAACACCCTGTTTTTCAGAATAATTCTTAATATACATATTCGGTATTTTCTTGGAAGACAAATCAAGGTAATTAAGGGTTAAGGATTTTTAAATGCAGTTTATTGGAATTAAATTATTGTGGAAATAAGATTTTATGGTGTAAAATGGCAAACCGAGCATGTGGTATTTTTGGTGAATTTATTGGACTCCGGAGTAGTGTTTAAGTCCTTAAAAACTATTGGGAGTGTAAACCGAACCAAACTTGAACCAACCCAGACCAAACCCACCTTAGCGGGTCGGATCCGGGTCAGACCCGACCCGTTGAGAACCTAAACCCAAAGTTCCCTGCCGGATTTACTGTAGCGCGGTATAAAGTCCCCCTTGGCATCCGTGCCCAGCCCTCGGAAACCTTAGATCCACCCCGCCGTCATCTTCTCCGTTCAAGCCTCCTCTTTCCCCACCTCGAGACACAGCCGAAACCCTCGACCCTTTCCTCGCTCACCCGCGCGGCACCGACAGCATCCGTCGGCTCGCTCATCATCGCCGTGCCCGAACGGCGCCACCGCTTCCCGGTCCTTCGAACCGCAGCCCGCCGTCGATCCTAAGCCCTCCGTCTCATGATGAATCCGCCGTCGCCCTAACGACACAGCCCGATTCACCGCCGCTCGATCCCAGCACAGCCGTGAGACCCCATTGACCCCCCCCGCCGCCGTGTCCAGCACGACCTCGACTTCCCTCAACCCTCGACCCGCCGCCAGGCCGCCCGATGCTGACTTCCACCAACCACAGCGACTCCGACAGGACAGTTTGAGTCGGACACAGCAAACAGTACTCTCGGACACGTGGAATTCAGCGTTCACGGAGCCCTGTTCAGGTATCGTTTTCTCTCGCCTCGCAACTCCGTTTTAGTTTCCGTCAGTAGCTACGCGTAGCCTGTATAACCCTCTCGGTGCCCGCGCAACCCGCTCGGTGCATCGCGTCCTGTGGTGATCGCACACCGCGATCCAAAAACAGGAAAAACAACGCCCTGTTTCACCCCGGAACTGAGTGCGCCCCGCCAAACGGGACGACTTGGTCGCACGCGGTCTTTACCGAAACATGCGCGTCGATGATACAGTCATGTGGGATTTTGCAGAAGTCGATTCGGATGTGCGTGCACACCGGAATCAACGCGTATCCGCCGTCGACACCCCGTATCTGACTTTTCTGGAACACGCTGCAACTTTGTGTACACACGTCGGATCGAGACGAAACTTACGCCATCAGACTCGTAGCAATACGCTGGTCCTGTGACCCAAGTTTGGTCCGATTCTGAGAACGTTGACCAAATCGCGTATCGTGGGCCCCATCGGCTCCACTTGATGGGCGATTTTGTGATCGGCTCATCGGAATCCAATTCTGGAAGTTCCGTTAGGTTCGTATCATCGTTCCTGACTTGTAGACACTGAGTTTGACAGATTTGGAGACCTTTGACCCTGGCATGCTTTTCGGTGCAAAGTGGCCCACATGTGGACCCCTCTTTGGCCCGGAAATGTCCTTTTTGCCCCTGTGTCCAAATTGGACGTAAGGACAGGCATTTCTAGCTATTTGACATCTTCTGAGACTGTTGGTGATGTTTATTACAGCTTTTGGAGGAGTACCCACCGGATCCACTGATACAGGGATAGCTTTTGATATTCATACCACAGACAAGTGTACCTTGCCAAACTTTGCAGTATTGTTACATATTTTTCCTTGATTCATTATATTGTTGTGCATGCTTAACCTAGGACCGTGTGACGTACTTAGCGTCCGATTATTAGTCGGGTGCCAACACTGTACGCGGTATTGGGTACGGTCATCTAGAGATGGACCTTCGTGACACTTTATATTCTTGTACTTGTCATACCAAGTACGTTTTGACTCAGGACACTTGACACTATTCATGAGACAGGATTTTTTCGAGATATTCGTGGTGATTCTGTATAGGATACAGGACATGACATGGATATTATATTCTTAGATATAGTATGACTGGTTGCATTAGCTATGATCCCGCTTGACATGGACATGAGACGTTATGGTCATGATATGCGTGGTTACATTGGGTGGGGAGAGACACACAGGCTACAGGCTATTTTATATATATATCTTCTATTATTGAGAGGTCGTAGACTCTCGGAGCAGAGCTAGACCCACTACCGGTTATTACCGCTACCGGCTCCCCGACACAGAGCTTGTAGTGGCTCAGCCTGAGTACCCGTGTTGCTCTCACTTGTATTTCACTTATATGGTTACTTACTTGCCCTATTTATTCCATTTATTTTCTGCACTACTTATATTTTGGCATGAGCTTTCTTGTACCTTGCTATGTCCCCTGAGGACCTGGATTCGGATTATGTCCCCAGGATTTGAGGACGAGATCTATCCCGAGGTATACGGGACCGGAGCAGGAGCTGATCTAGGAGCTGTACCGCCATCTGAGGACGAGGTCTTAGCTGAGGACTTTGCCTGAGCATCCATATTTTATGCTCAGTATTTATTTATTTATTTCAGTCATTTATTTCTGGTCTGTTGAACCTTTGTAACAGATATTTTATCGGGTTGTTCCCCGAAGCACTTTGTGAGACTATATGATGATTTACATTCCTTATATTCTGTGGATCATATTTTATATCTTGTGTGGATGAGATTAGTTGTGCCATGATTGTCGTAGACTTGTTTTACAGCTTAAGTATGCCCTGATGGATCCATTAAATTGGGTTTGTCCATCGGTGCGTACTGCTGGCCATTGCCATGCGTCCGGTCCTACGGTATTTTTGGGACTGGGGTGTGACATGACGTACTTGATAAAGCAAGCAAGCAAAAATATATGATCATGGTATCAACTCTCTAAGTGACGTTACACGACTCCGCGTACGGCGTCGACACCCGAATCTTGTTCGGACGCTAAGCAACGTCTCACGGTCCTAGGATAAATAGGTACAACACAGAAGTATATATATAGAAAGAACACAAGCAAATAATATATCACGATCTGTGTAAGTTGGCAAGGTACACTTGCCTGGGCTCTGAACTCCGTCAATTGCTCCTGTAACAGTGGAATCTCCAGGTACGCCTCAGGATGATGAAACAAACATCACCAGTGCTCTCAAAATATTTGAAATAACTAGGATTGACTATCCATAAGTCCAATTTGGACACAGGGACAAAATTGACAGTTTCTGGTCAAAGCAGGATCCACATGTGTCCCACTTCGCACCGAAAAATATGCCAAAGATAAAGTTTTCCAAAATTATCAAACTTAGTGTTTACGAGTCCAGAACGATGATATGAACCCAACGAAACTTCCAGAACTGGATTTCAATGAGCCAGTCACGAAATCGTCTGTCATGTGGAACCGTAGGGCCCACGAAATGGTATTTCGTCCACGTTCTCATAATCGAACCAAACTTGGGTCACAGGACCAGCGTAACGCTGTGAATCCGATAGTATAATTTTCGTTGCTAAACGATAAGCACACACGAAGCTATGACGAGTGTAAGAATATGCCGATACGAGACTTTTCGATGGATACTCGTTGATTTCGGTGTGCACGCACATCCAAATTAAATTTTGCAAAATTTTACACGTCCGCGTTGACGATACACACCTTTTGGTATAGTTCGCACACGACAAATTTGCCTCGTTTATCGGGACGCATCCCTTTTCAGAAAAATTTGGGTTTAGGAAATCAAGTTTATTACGAAATTCAACAGCAAATAAAATACATCATACATCAAAATAAAATAAACTAATTAAAGAGATTAAAACTCAGTTATGTTGTCTAATTTACTGTTTAAGTAGAATTTTAGTATCGTGTGCCGTTATGAAGATAACGAAACTCAAACAAGCGTACTTGGAACAGTTTCTGCTCCAAAAAAGTTATTTTTTCCTGTTTTGTGTTGCAATTTGCGATCGACACAGGACATAATAAGCTAAACTAATTACACAGGGTTCAAGGGGGTCATGTGGTATTCACATAGGACTTAACGGGTCGCTATTTGGATTACTGTGTAGGGAGATACAAGGGCGAGAAGTTGAGTACCTAGTTACTGCTGCTGCTCGTCTTGACTTCGGCGGCTGTTCGCGGCGGTGGCGCGCGACGGTCCGGCGGTCGACTGTCGGTGATGGTCGGGGTGGTAGAGGAGATGATGGTATTGGTGGTCGGCTAGTTTGGGGTTTATATAGGGTGAATGGGGGAGGTTACAGGGAGAGGAAGAGTGGGGGTCGTCGGTTTCGGGGGAGGGGAAGGAATCGGGACGCGGGGGGGGGGAGGGGGGGGTTCGTGTGCACTGTAGCAGCAGGTTCGGGTGGGTTATCGGGTCTGTGGGTTAACGGGTTCGGTTGGTTTAGTTTTTGGTTGGTTTGATTTGGGTTGGTTTGGTTTGTAAATAGCTATTATCTCTCTCTCTATATATATGTATGTAAATAGCTATTAAAAATAGTTTTGGCCCTCAATAAATTCCAGAAAAATTATACAATACTCTAATATTAGTTGAACACCCAAAAAAATATTTTCTGCAGTATATTAATAATTAATTAAATACACATAAATATCAATCCATGAATTTTTATTTATTATAAATGGCTAAAAATTAAAAAAAAATCTCCCTTAAATTTAGTAATTACAAATAATAAAATTAAAATTTAATTTTTAAAAATTAGGGTGTTTACAATCTACCCAACTTAAAAGAATTGCGTTCTCACAATTAAGAAAATAAAACGTAACCAGTCAGGAAAGGTTTGCTCCAGAAGAGATGACACGGTTGCTATACATGTTTGTTGAAGCACGACACAAAGGATAAGGAACCATGAACAAGGAAATTTTTTTGAGAGGAAGGGTGAGAGTTTTGTTCAAACAGAACATGTAGGGAAGCAATAAAAACTTTTTTCTAGGGAATCAGAGATAAGTAACTCAAGAGTAAAGGAGTCTGGTTAGAGCGAGGATCAACTACAGCTTCTGAAAACTTGGGTACCACTTACATACTACTACTCTAGACCAACCAGTTCATGCTAACATAATACTAGGTATAGGCTAGGAAATGGAACTAACAGGCACATGCTAAAGTATTACTAGGAATATTCGCTACTATAGCTAGCTATGATAAAACTAAATCTTACTCATATTTGCTACTCCTCGAGTCTGTGCCTCCTCCACTGTCATCGTAAAAGCCTGTCCACGTCCTTGTGGTGGTTCCCTATGATGTTGTTGGGCTTGCTGGAAGAGTGCTGCTTGTAGTGCCAAGGGTGACCTCGGCTGATATCCTCCCGGTGTTGGTGGTCTGACTCCTCCAACTTTCGTCTGTGGTGCTCTCAATGCTGGATAATCTGGTCGACGTGGCTGCTGGACTGATCTCAGTGCTGGTAAATCATGTCGGTGTACCATCGGTGCTCCTTCTCGACGCTCAGGGCAATCCCTGGCTAAATGCTGGCTGGATCCGCAAGCTAAACATAATCCCTATTTGCGTCTGCATTCCTTCTCAACATGGCCTACCTTTCCACAATAGTAACAGGTAGGAAGGACTAGTGCTAATGGTGTAAATGCTCTCTGTGGTGGATTCATATGTGGTCGCTTTGCAGCTCCTCTCTGTTGTGCTCGGTCTGGTGCTAGTGCATGCGGCCGCTTTTAGCTGGACTCTCTCCTGATAATGCCCTCCATGCGTCGGGTTACAACAAGGACGTCCATATAAGAAGTAGTTACAACGGAGCCAATTAATCTCTGTAGCTCAAAGTTGTCCGTCAAAGAACTTCTCCACCCTGCATTGCTGGGCCTCTTAATGAACTTGTTGTGCTTACATCATTACGTAGAATATTTGGAACATTTGTTGTCCGTCTATAGGCTGTCCTGGTGGAAAAATGGGCATTGGTGGAGTAAACTAATGTGGTGGTGGAAAGTCGTCTCGCCGGAACCTCGAGGCATGCTGATCTGCTTGATTGCTTTATTGAGTGGAGAGATCTCCACTTAGTGGCGTCACCCCATCGTCGTAAGTGACCACATCATCTTGTGGTGTTCCCGCGGAGTCTCGTCGCTGGCTCGTGGATCCATTACTCTGCATACAAAGTAAACTGTAAGAGACACAGAGGAATCAAGGCAGGATGCAAGTCAAGAAATTATTTCGAAGTCGATATAGAGGTCAAGAATAGATTAACAAGTGAATGAGATCCTATAATTTATCCTATCCTAATTGCAGGCTTGCTCGGTTCCTTAGTTGAAACCGAAGCAATATAGTCGTTGACCTGCATGGGCCACCACAAAGACTATGTCACGCCCCAGTCCCAAAATATCGAGGGACTAGCACGTGGCAATGGCCAGCAGCATAACTCCAATGGGCAAACCCAATTTAATGGACCCATTAGAGTGCACTTAAGCTGTAATAAATATAAATGCAAGTCTATACCATCTATCTAATTCTAATCTCATCCACATAAAGAACACAATACAATATGATTGACCAGTCAAAATAATAGATAAAAAGAATTAGTCCATCATCAAATCAACATAAGTAGTATCTCGGGGAACAACCCGACACAATAAAGGAAAGAGAATATCACCAATACATATGTCAAGTCCAGATATGAAATAACACTAAGCATAAATAACTGAGTAAATAACTGAGTACTCAGGAGAAATCCTCTGGCACAACCTCGTCCTCTTGTGTCAGTACTGCTCCAGTGTCAGCTCTTGTCCCGTATATCTCGGGGTAACTCTCCTCATCTATACTTGGGGACATAATCCGGATCCAGGTCCTCATTGGACATAGCAAGGTACAAGAAACACCCAAGCCAATTGAAATGCAGTAATAAAAATAGATCCTCAGGGCAAGCTATGTAACCAGCTATATAAAATGCAAATGAGAGCATCACTGGTACTCAGGCTGAGACCACTACAAGCTCTGTGTCGGGGAGCACGTAGTAGCAAGAATATCACGTAATGGGCCAAGCTCTGGTACAAAGACTAAAACACCTCCAATAATAATGTATATATGTATATAATCAGCCTATAGCACGTGTGTGTCTCTCCACCTAATGTAACCTCAAGTCTCATGTCTATAACACGCAAGATTATGACCTCTAGCTAGTACAACGAGTCATAATGATATCTATATATATACAAGTCTCATGTCACGAATCATGTAAGCCTATACAAAATCACCATGAATAACTAAAGAAAGATTCGGTCACATGAATAGTGTCAAGTGTCATATGGTATGACGTACTTGGTAAAGCAAGCACGCAAAAATATAGGATCGTGGTATCAACTCTCTAAGTGACGTTACACGACTCCGCGTACGACGTCGACACCCGAATCTTGTTCGGACGCTAAGCAACGTCTCACGGTCCTAGGTTAAATAGGTACAATACATAAGTATATATATAGAAAGAACACAAGAAAATAATATATCATGATCTCTGCAAGTTGGCAATGTACACTTGCCTGGGCTCTGAACTCCATCAATTGCTCATGTAATAGTAGAATCTTCAGGTATGCCTCCGGATGCTGAAATAAACATCACCATTGCTCTCAGAATATTTGAAATAGCTAGGATTGACTACCCATAAGTCCAATTTGGACACAGGGGCAGAATTGACAGTTTTTGGTCAAAATGGGGTCCACATGTGGTCCGCTTCGCACCAAAAATGTGCCAAAGACAAAGTTCTCCAAAATTGTCAAGCTTAGTATTTACGAGTCCAAAACGATGATACGAACTCAACGGAACTTGCAGAACTGGATTTCAATGAGCCGGTCACAAAATCGTCCGTCATGTGGAACCGTGGGGCCCACGAAACGGTATTTCGTCCACGTTCTCAGAATAGAACCAAACTTGGGTTACAGGACCAACGTAATGCTGCGAATCTGATAGTGCAAGTTTTATTGCAA
Organism: Iris macrosiphon; assembly: GCA_036927795.1. Lineage (NCBI taxonomy): Eukaryota > Viridiplantae > Streptophyta > Magnoliopsida > Asparagales > Iridaceae > Iris > Iris macrosiphon. The sequence goes on along the minus strand of JAYESA010000019.1, from coordinate 50,414,098 downwards.
AATGACAAGCACACACAAAGTTATAACGAGTGTCAGAACAGTCTGATACGGTGCTTTTCGACGGATACGCGTTGATTTTGGTGTGCACGCACATCCAAATCAAATTCCGCAAAATCCTACATGTTCACATTGACGATACGCACCTTTTGGTGGAATTCTCACACAACAAAGTTGCCTCGTTTAGCGGGACGTACCCCTTATCAAAAAAAATTGGGTTTAAAACATCACATTTTTGACGAAATTCAACAGCAAATAAAACACAGCATATATCGAATTAAAATAAACTAATTAAAGAAATTAAAATTTGATTATGTTGTCTAATTTACTATTCAAGTAGAATTTCAGTATCGCATGCCGTTATGAAGATAACGGGACTCAAACACGCGTACTTGGAACAGTTTCTGCTCCAAAAAAATTATTTTTTTCCTATTTTGCGTCGCGATTTGCGATCGACACAGGACACGATAAGCTAAACTAATTACACCGGGTTCAAGGGGGTTATGTGTTCTTCGTATAGGACTTGACGGGTCGCTATTTGGATTACTGTGCAAGGAGATACATGGGCGAGAAGTTGAGTACCTCGTTACTGCTGCTGCTCGTCTTGACTTCGGCGGTGGCGCGTGGCGATCCAGCGATCGTTGGCTGTCGGCGATGGTCGTGGTGGTAGAGGAGATGATGGTGGTGGTGGTTGGAATTTATATAGGGTGAAGGGGGAGGTTACAGGGAGAGGAAGCGTGGGGGTCGTCGGTTTCAGGGGAGGGAAGGGATCGGGAAGCAGGGGGTGGGGGTTCGGTTGTACTGTAGCAGCGAGTTCGGGTAGGTTATCAGGTCTGTGGGTTAATGGGTTCGGTTGGTTTAGTTTATAAATAGCTAATATATATATATATATATATATATATATATATATATATATATATATATATATATATATATATATATATATATATATATATATATATATATATATATATAACTAAAAATAGTTTTGGCCCTCAATAAATTCCAAAAAAATTATACAATACTCTAATATTAGTTGTACACCCAAAAAATTATTTTTGGTACTATATTAGTAATTAATTAAATACACATAAATATCAATCCATGAATCTTTATTTATTATAAATGGCTAAAAATTACAGAAAATTCTCCCTTAAACTCAGTAATTACAAATAATAAAATTAAAATTTAATTTCTAAACATCAGGGTGTTTACAAGAACTAAGGTAGTTTCAGTGTAACTTTGTTCTGTCCATCTGCAACTGTGATTGCAAGGAAGAGCGAGAAGTTTGGTTTATTCTGATTTTTTTGTAATCTTGAGAGTAAGTTGTAATCAGAATCATTTTATAGTTCTTCGTGAAAATCGAGAATAGTCAGAGTGAGAACTTTTGTGTGAATCTTTGATCTCGACCATGCGTTCTTCCATCTTTGGTTAAGCCTCGGGATTAACAATCTCAAAGCAAGATCCGAGAAAGATGGAGAACAACCGTGCGAAACTTCTCGACACCAGTTTTAACAAACTTGAAAAATTTGACGGGGATCATTATAATGCTTGGAAGAGGAAGGTCTGCCTTAATTTTTAACTCGCAGAGTTGGACTACGTTCTGACAGAACCGGAGCCGGTTGTTCTAGACGGTGATGATGCTACTGTTCGGGCAGTTGCTACTGCAACTGCTAAGCAGAACAAGTGGAGAAGATACAACAATATTTGTAAGGTACTGATTCTGAACTCCATAGAGGATACTCTGGCAGAGTCATACAATAAGACGGACCATGTTAAGGTCGTCTGGGAGTCTCTAGACAAGCATTACAAGGCGGATGAGAACCGCAACAAGATTCATGTGACTGAAAAGTTCTGGAACATACGATTTGAGGACGACAAGAATATGCTGTCTCAAGTCAAGGAGTTTCTCAAGTTACATCAAAAACTTGAGGATGATGGCATGCCCTTAATCGACGCCTTTGTCGTGGGGGGTATTGTGGCCAAGCTTCCGCCAGGATGGAACAATTTTATCTCGGACATGAACCGAAAGAAGATGTAAGTTAGCCTTGATCAACTACTGCACAACATCCATATTGAAGATGAGTTGAGGGCTCAAAACAAAGTGGACACGTTGTCCAAGCAGTTGATAAAAGCTAACTTGGTGCATACGGGCGACTCCAAGGGGAAGCAGAAGGCTTCTCACTACAAGAAGAAGGACTTCAACCATCTCAAGGTAAAGTCGGCTTCGTTCAAGTCGAAGCCCAAGCCCAAGTCAGATGTGACTTGCTTTAACTGTGGCAAGAAGGGCCACTATCAGAGAGACTGCAGATCCAAGCCCAAACAGACAGAGCAAGGTAAGCCTAACAAGGTTGCTATGATTGCGCATGTTATGATAGCTGGTGTTGACACTGACTGGTGGGTGGACACTGGCGCATCCTGCCATGTTTGCTTGAAGAATGAGTTGTTTACTATCTACAATCCTACACTTGAGAAGGTTATGGTGGAAAACCATGCACAAGTTGAAGTACTTGGGACCGGAACGGTGGTACTAAATCTGACTTCGGAGAAGTCACTAACGCTTCATGATGTGAAGCACGTAGCGGTAATAGCCAAAAATCTGGTCTCAGGAAGTCTGCTCTGCAATGCAGGCTTGAGGATGGACATCAATGTTGGACATATGGTGATGTCGTACAAAGGAACATACTTCGAAAAATCATTTTGTACCGAAGGAATGTTTAAACTTTAGCTTGTAACTCCTACAAACAATATTAATGCAGTCACTTCTTCTGGTTACTCTCTTGAGTTATGTCATAATAGACTATGACATGTTCACTGTAAAAGGATAAACAAAATGTCTAGTCTATGGCTTATCTCCAAATATGGGGGTAAGAAGGTGGAGAAGCGTGAGGTCTGTACGCAGACAAAGATCACAAGAAAATCGTTTAAACGGGTTAACCAAGTACAGATCTTCTGGAGTTGGTACACTCAGATATCTGTGACTTCAAACAGTTCTCCATAAAGGCCAGGATAAAGTATTTTATTATATTCATCGATGACTACTCGAAGTATGCGTTCGTCTATCTGCTCAAGTCAAAAGATGAAGCGTTCGAGAAGTTCAAGGAGTTCAGGGCTGAAACTGAACGTCAAACATGATAACAACTCAAGAGACTCAGAAGTGATCGAGGCAGAGAGTATATGACTATTAAATTTGCATCGTTCTGCAAAGAACATAGAATTTCCAATGAGACAACTGCTCCGTATTCTTCTCAATCAGATAGAGTAGCTAAAAGGAAGAATATGAAGTTGACAGAGATGATGAACTCAATGATGTTAACTGTAAGTCTTCCAAACTGCTTATGGGGAGAAGCTGCGATTACGGCTACGTTCATTCTGAACAGAGTGCCGTACGCAACTTTCGATGTCACTCCTCATGAACTCTGGTTCAAAGTCAGACCCAACTTGAATATCATTCGAGTGTGGGGGTGCCTGACATATGTGAAGCTTCCGGACTTAAAGATTTAGAAGCTGGGTACGAGGACTACCAAGACCACCTTCCTGGGATATGCTGAAAAGAGTGATGCTCGGAGGTTTCTTGATATTGAGTCAAATCATATCATCGAATCTCGCGACGCAAAATTCTTTAAATATAAGTTTGCAAGGCACAAGAATATTGTTTCTGCAGACATTCCTGAGAATAGTGTGAGTGCACAGGAGTGCAACACTTCCAATAAAGATGTAGTCCAAGAAGAAGAATTTATTCTAGAGACAATGTTCAAACCAGAACTCGCAGAGCCGATGTCTAAGCGAGTAAGGAGACACAAGGACTTCAGAGATAATTTTATCACCTATCATGTGGAAGCATATCCGCTTACCTATGATGAGGCGATGAAGACCAGAGATACTGTCTTCTGGAAGGAGGCTATCAATGATGAGTATGATTCAATAACCTCTAACAAAACTTGGGTGTTGATCGATCTACCTGAATGAGCAAAATTGATCGGATGCAAGTGGATCTTCAAGAAGAAGATGAAGGCCGATGGAACTGTTGACAAGTTAAAGGCAAGACTGGTAGCGAAGGGGTTTTCTCAGAAGCAGGGGATCGACTACTTCGACGTATATGCTCTAGTAGCGTGGATGACGACCATCAGGATGTTGATTGCTCTAAATATAATTCACAAGCTAGTCATTCATCAGATGGATGTTAAGACAATATTCCTAAATGGAGAATTGACCGAAGAGATTTATATACAACAACCAGAAGGATTTATCATTAAAGGGCTTGAAGACAAAGTCTACAAGTTGGTGAAATCATTATACGGTCTGAAGCAAGCTCCCAAGATGTGGCACAAGAAGTTTGATAAAGTCATAAGATCAAACGACTACAGGGTCAGTGAAATGGAGAAGTGCGTTTACACTAAGTTCGCTGACGGGAGAGGAGTCATTATTTGTCTATGCGTGGATGACATGCTAATCCTGGGTACAGATCTAGCATATGTCACCGAGAGAAAGAAGTTTTTCTCATCTAAGTTTAGTAAGAAGGACTTAGGGGAAGCTGATATTATCCTGGGGATAAAGATCATCCGGACAGACACTGGAGTATCGCTGTCACAGTCTCATTATATTAAGAAGATGCTCACACGCTCTGGATATCATAATCTTCCAGGGATCAATACTCTGTACAGGTATGACAAGAAGTGAAGCCAAATATAAGAAAAATCGTTAGGCAGCTGGAGTACTCAAGCGTCATCGGGAGTCTGATGTATGCAACAACTGCCATAAGGCCTGACATAGCTTTCGCCGTGGGGATGCTGAGTCGGTTCACGAGCAATCCATCAGTGGAGCACAGGAAAGCTGTGAAGAGAGTGATGAGATATCTCAAGAGGACTCAGAAGTATGCACTGCACTATATCTGTTATCCGACAATGGTTGAAGGCTTCAGTGATGCAAGATGGTGTTCAAAAGTAGAGAGCAAAAGGTTCACATGAGGATACGTCTTCTCTATGGGTAGAGCAACTATATCGTGGAAGTAGAAGAAACAGACAATGCTTTCTTATTCCTCGATGGAATCTGAGTTCTATGCACTGGCGACTACAGTAGATGAAGCAGAGTGGCTTCGGTGTAAACCCTCTCAATTAATTCTATAGATAGTCAGGTATGGGATGGAAAATTTTGGTTTAGCAGCAGATGTTTGAGGTTTAGAGTAGGGTTGCATATGTCTGTTATTTATTAATTAAACCCTTGGCGTGCCCTACCATTGTTGAATTATTCGGAGCCCAACATCAGCCCATAAATTCCAACAGACTGTTGTACTTTTGACTTGACCCGCCAATTTAGGCACTGGACTTTTTCGTCAATCAAATTCGTTGTGCCCTAAATTAATTACACAACTTCCCGTATCAAAAAATCCCATATTTAAATTTTGTGTCGGACACCTGTGTCGTTACCTTCAATTTTGAGATACCAATTTAACTCGTTGAGCCGGACCAACTAAAGGGTCCAAGAATGACTCCAAGACCACACCATTTTTGACCTCTGTGTCATTTCCAAATTTAGACCCCAAGTGCCCCCATTTAATTTAAAAGCGTGGGACACTTTTATTCTAATTAAAGCGGGGATACCAATTTTGACTAATCCCATTTTAATCCCTATTTAATCTCAATGCCCATTTTATTAAGTCAATGCCAAACACACAACACCCCCTCACCCTACAAAACACCAAACACCAATTCTCCCACAATTTTTCCATCATTTCATGTGTTTGTGCAATTACCCAAACTTAAGGGGCTAAATTGTAAATATTGCAACATGTGGCACACCTTTATTGGTCAAGGCCAAATGGAGAGGCTACCTCTTCTTTGACCGTAGTCAATTTTTCTCCTCCCCTTATTTTTTCATGAAGAAATCAATTCCCTTCATGTAACATCCTCACCACTCATTTGAATTGGGAACATCACCACCCTCCATTCATCTCACAACCCCCTATAAAAAGTTACCATCACCTCCCTCTTCCCCATGCCGGCCCTAATCCCCAAAAACCTAGGAAACCCTATCCCCCCTCTCTCTCCTCCCTCCTCTATATTGGAAATCGAGCCAACACCCCCTCCATATTTAATTCTTCCTTCTTCTTCCTTTCTTCTTCTTCCTGGATGGATGTTCTCCGGCCAGTTTCCCGACGAGCCATTCTCCGGCGCAGCCACCGCAGATCCGGCCACTGATCCGGCCTGCTGCAACCCGCGCCGAGATACCCCGGCCATTCTTCGGCCTACTGCTTTCAGCCGCACCGCCACTGCTCCGGCTGTTGTCCCCGCATCCAGCGTCGAGCCCCCGCGGCTCCGGCACTGCCACCTCGACGAGCCGCATCCAGCCTTCCACCGCAGCCACCACCACCTGCAGAAGCTTCCTCCACTCCTTACTCCGGCTGAACCATAGCCCGATCTCCACCACCACCATTGCACCATCACCTCCACCACCACCATAGCCCGATCTCCACCACCACCATTGCACCATCACCTCCACCACCATTGTACCCCCACAGCCACCACCACCCTGCTGACCAGCTTGTCCTCCGGCCAACCCCCGGTCGACGTCGCCACGTCGAGGTCGACTCTCTCCCCCTCTCTTTGATTATATCCTTGTTGAGTTATTTTTAACTAGGGTTTTATTTATATATAACATGTTGATGAAGATGTAGTGTTGATGAAGGGCATGGGAAAATGACTTGAGATTGGGTTTATTGAGGTTTAATGTATTTTTTAGGGTTTATGTAGTGTAGTATAGTATTTTCTTTGAGCTATGTGTGTATGTATATTGGATTAGGGTTAATGTAGGTAGGGTTCATTGTTTACATGAATTTAAATGTTTTGCATGGAGGTTTAGGTTTAGTGTTTGCATAAATAAATTATAAAAAAAATGATAAAGGATTTTCCATGGGGGTTTAGGATTTGATTTTAAATAAATGTCCTGGATATATTACATGGTGAAAAAAATGCTAAATCAATTAATGAGGATTAAATTATGGAGAAATAAGTTTATGATATTTTGAACGTTGATGAACACTGAGGAGCACGTGGTTGATTGTGGACTAGTGTGTAATGTAAAACCACTAATCGGTAATTTGGGGACTGGAAATTAAAGATGGTTAAATTAGAGTAGTACTTTATGATTTTGTAACAATGATATGAAACGAAGAGTTAATAATCATTAATTGTGTTTTGAGGATGGTTTGATGATATGGTACAGATGACTAGTTGATTTGATGTATCGTACCAATAGTCAACTGTGATCAACCCCCCTAGCGTCTTGTCCCTGTGAGTCGTAGCTGAGACTGAGCATATGTATAGATGTGTGTCACATCCCTGTTTGCCGTGTGATAGATTTTGATTGGGTTTGTATCTCATCTCTAGGTACTACGGGACCTGAGGACTTGGACGTGGTATCGGATCCCCATCATCAGCAGCCGGACGCAGGCAAGTGTACCTTGCCACCCTGTATTTTAGATTACAGATATTTATTATTTTATTATGTACATTGTGCACGTATTGTTTACGATCGATACTTCGTGTCCGGATCACAACCGGGTGCAGACGTTCGACGTAACATTTTGTAACGAATGCTAGATATTCGTAACACCTCGATGTACGTACCTGAGTATATCGTTACCCCAGGACACATTCATACACTGATATTGTGCCAGATTCCTGTATCCTGATACTGACATCATGAACAGAGACTGGGACGATCTTAGGGTTATGTCTGTTGAGTTATTTCCGTGTGACGAGACTGTTAGATAGAGGTTCAGGTTCAGCGCACCATCGTTGACCGCTTGGGATAGGGAAGGCAGTTACTAGACGTTTGGGCTCCTCTGCACGCGCTTATATATGTATATGTATTATTTCTGTAGTGATCATGTATCTAATGTAGTGGTATCACCCGTGTGACTTTGCCCGGAGCTGCGGTACGTCCCGTGTGTCTCCGTGTCCGGAGCTACGATTTTATTTTGGACAGTCCACGCGTCGAACATTGTCTTCAAACTGTGTCTCACTTAGTTGGTTATGCTAGACTACACCGTCGTTGCACTTGTACTTTCTGTTGTACTTTGGCATGTTGTATTTTTGTACCTTGTTACGTCCCTCTGAGGACCTGGTTCCCTGCCAGTTTTGTAGCATAGACGATTATGGAGCATTTGGAGTTGCTGATGGAGTGGCATATCTTGCTGGCACTGTACCAGGTACTCATATCATTTCCATCGGCATTATGGTTACTCTATTCTTATTGATTATTCATCTGCTGTTGTAGCCTAGTATTTGTAGACTCATCTCTTCTCGAGTCTATTCGAGTTTGTGTGTTATTGGACGACCGACTTTAGCACATATAGCTCTTTCTTGTTTACTGATGTACATTGTGGATTGAGACATAGAGGTTTACATTTATGGGATATCTAGATAGTACCTTTATATTATACAGCTTATACGTACTCGAGTCAGACCAGAGTCTGGTCGAATGCGTAGCTGGCGTGTCATGTATTCCTGGTCCTACATATTTTGGGACTAGGGCATGACATATTTTTGTAGTGGCCCATGCAGGTCCGTTTTAAATCGTCTTGGTCACCTGACTGTGCCAAGCGAGCCTGCAAATTAGGAATAGATATTATGATTGTTAAATAGGATCTCAATCCATAATCGATTTTAAAAACTCACTTTGTATGTGATTATCGCCCTTGGACTTCCAATTTGTATTCATTCAATTTCTGTCAATATCGTTATCATTGTTTCTCATCCCCTATTATTCGGGAAGACGGACGCTTGTGCCTGATGGTTTCCTCCGGAAGAAGATCGAATACCAGACGACAGAAGACAAAATTCGTGTAATATTCCCTGAGAAGATTGTTACCCTCAGTAGGGTAGGTTGATAGGTTCTTTTTGGATTCTAGAACTGGTGTGGAAGGCTAGCAAGAGAATTGGAACCAGTAGTACCCTATTCGTACTTGAGATAGCAGTGATCTTGGAAGTACTGGGAGCTGGAAAGATTGTTGATCATGACCTAGAATAATTCATGGAAATGCATAGCCTGGTGATGGAAACTAGTGGTTGTAAATGATAGCGATATCAGGAATGATATTATGGACTAGAGAAGATAAAATTTCAGACTCTCACTTGGAAGATAATGATCTGATTCCAGGAATTCTAGTATGTGCTTGAATGATACCATTATTGTACTATGTGACTTGGAGAGATAAATAACGAAAAGAAGAAATTTGAGGAATAAGATTTTAGGAAAACCTTGAGGAGAAGAGAAATTATACATTAGGCAAGGAAAAATTTTCTTTTGAGGATTGATGTTGAAAACAGAACGGGAGAAATTGTTATGAGGTTTAGTCTAGACTATGACCTTATCCTAGACATGGATTGGTAGAGCCAATACCACGCGACGCTGGATTGTCGACGTGGTTGCATTATTATTATTTTTTGACCACCAGGTTACCCTGAGTTGAGTTTCTACAGGGAGCCCGAGAGCATGGTGTCCAACCTTAGCGACACACAATGCAAAGGGTGAACCAGTGTACCCCCGCATTATATCAAGTTTGAGGATGTATTACTAGAGAACCTTCCGGGCCGGCCACCTGACAGAGAGTTAGAGTTTGCTAAAGAGTTGACTCCCAGAGCCGAGCCAGTTATTTTCTTGCCTTCATACTAGCACCGATATGGTTGGTTGAGTTGAAGGTCCATAGTAGAGGATCTCTTAGACAAGGATTTCAGTCGGGCTAGTGTTTCTCCATGGGAAGCAACCATCTAAATAGTGCCGAAGAAGGACGGGACGGTACGCTTGTGTATCGATTACAGGGCGCTTAATGCTGTAACGGTAAAGAACAAGTATCCACTGCCGCACATCGATGATTTGTTTGATCAGCTTAGTGGTGCATGTGTATTCTCGAGGATCGATCTCAGATCCGATTATCATCAGATCAAGGTACGGAGAGAGGACATCCCGAAGACGGCCTTTCGGACGAAGTATGGGCACTATGAGTTTTTAGTCATGTCGTTTGGTTTAACCAACGCACCAGCAGTATTTATGAGTTTGATGAACAATGTCTTCCACCAGTACTTAGATAAGTTCATGGTGGTATTTATAGACGACATCTTGGTATATTCCAAGAGCCAGGAGGAGCATGAGAGACATCTCAGGATCGTGTTGGAGACGCTGAGACATGAGAGGTTGTACGCCAAGCTCAGCAAATATGAGTTCTGCTTGGATAGAGTACCGTTTCTGGGATACATAATCACCGGAGATGGACTATCAGTTGACCCGGAGAAGATAGCTGCAGTTGAGACATGGCCTACCCCCACATCAGTTACAGAGGTTAGGAGTTTCCTCGAACTTGCCGGATATTATCGGAGGTTCATGGAAAACTTCTCGAGGATAGCTGCGACTATGACGCGACTGACACGTAAAGGCGAGGAGTTTATCTGGACCGACGAGTGTCAGGCGACTTTCGTTGAGCTGAAGAAGCGTCTGACATCAGCATCGATTTTGACACTACCTTCAGGATCAGGAGAATTTGTAGTGTACAGTGATGCGTCTGGGAGCGGATTAGGATGTGTACTGATGCAACACGGCAAGGTGATAGCCTACGCATCGAGACAGCTGAGAGTTCATGAGAAGAACTATCCGACGTACGATTTGGAGCTAGCTGCAGTAATTTTTGCACTAAATCTATGGAGACACTACCTTTAGGGTGAGCGTGTTGAGATTTACACATATCATAAAAGTCTAAAGTATGTATACACGTAGAAGGAGCTCAATATGAGGCAGAGGCGCTGGCTTGAGTTGATGACAGATTATGACATTGAGTTGCAGTACCACCCTGGCAAGGCGAATGTAGTAGCAGATGCCTTAAGCAGGAAGCCCATGGCATACTTTTTGACGACTCAGCGGCAATTGCTAGAGGATTTCCAGGAGCTTGGGATAGAGATTGTATTGCCAGGCAGGGATGAACAGATGGCCAGTCTTGAGTTTCAGTCTACGTTGATTGAGAGGATCAAGGCAGCCCTGCCTACAGATGCGAGATTTCGACGTCTACGAGAGAGGACAGAGGCCGACATGCAGACGGGACTCATGATTCATGAAGACGGAACATTGAGGTATGGAGATCGCCTATACGTTCCGAGTGGCGAGCTACGCCAAGAGTTGATGACCGAGGCTCATAGCTCGATTTATTCTATTCATCCCGGGGGTACGAAGATGTACCGAGACTTGAGGCAACATTTCTGGTGGCATGGGATGAAGAGAGAGATTGCAAGATTCGTGGCGAGATATTTAGTTTGTCAGCAAGTCAAGGCTGAACATCAGAGGACTGCAGGACTATTGCAGCCGCTTCCCATTTCCGAGTGAAAGTGGGAACACATTACCATGGACTTCGTCACAGGATTCCCGCGGAGCCCTAGCGGGAAGGATGCAGTTTGGGTTGTCGTAGACAGGCTCACCAAGTCTGCATATTTTTTGCCCTTCAGAGTTGGGCAGTCCACGGAGATATTAGCTGACATGTATATGAGGCAGATAGTACGACTACATGGAGTGCTTGTCAGCATCGTATCAGATCATGATTCTAGATTTATGTCGCATTTTTGGCAGAGTATGCAGGAGAGCCTAGGGACTCGTCTCAAGTTCAGCACTGCATATCATCCACAGACTGATGGCCAGTCAGAGCGCACGATACAGATATTAGAGGATATGTTGAGAGCGTGCATGATTGATTTTGGAGGATCTTGGGAAGACCATCTATACTTGGTAGAATTCTCCTACAATAACAGCTACCAGGCTAGCATATAGATGGCACCATATGAGGCACTGTACGGCAGGAAGTGTAGGTCACCAGTATGTTGGAGTGACGTGGGAGAGCGTCAGATACTTGGTCCAGAGCTGGTGACACAGACAATGGAGAAGGTCAAGCAGATTCAGAGCCACCTGTGTGCAGCACAGGACAGACAAAAATATTGGGCAGATGCGCACCGCAGACCATTGGAGTTCAAGGAAGGTGACCATGTATTTTTGAAGATATCGCCTACTCGTGGTACCATCAGATTCGGAGGCAGAGGCAAGCTGAGTTCGAGGTACATCGGGCCTTTTGACATCTTGGAATGAGTTGGCGAAGTGGCTTACCGTCTTGCATTGCCTCCATCATTAGAAGGAGTGCATGACGTATTTTACGTATCGTAGTTGAGGAGATATATGGCAGACCCTAGCCATGTGCTTGATCATTCGGAGATTACAGTCGGGCCCAGTTTATCTTACGTAGAGCAGCCAGTGGAGATACTCGATCACAGTGAGAAGACTTTGAGAGGTCAGACTATTCGACTGGTCAGAGTTGCATGGAAGCATCATTCGCCAGACGAGTCTACCTGGGAGCGCGATGATTCCATCGACAGCGTTCCCGTATTTATTTGAGGAGCAAGGTACAAATTTACGTACCTCATTTGATTACTAGCTTATTTTTAAATTCTCTTAGTTATTATCGTGCTTTACTTTTAATTTCGGGGACGAAAATTTTCTAAGTTGGGAGGATGTAAACCCCCTCAATTAATTCTATAGATAGTCAGGTATAGGATGGAAAATTTTGGTTTAGCAGCAGATGTTTGAGGTTTAGAGTAGGGTTGCATATGTCTGTTATTTATTAATTAAACCCTTGGCGCGCCCTACCATTGTTGAATTATTCGGAGCCCAACATCAGTCCATAAATTCTAACAGACAATTGTACTTTTGACTTGACCCACCAATTTAGGCACTGGACTTTTTCGTCACTCAAAATCAAATCCGTTGTGCCCTAAATTAATTGCACAACTTCCCGTATCCAAAAATCCCATATTTAAACTCCGTGTCGGACACCTGTGTCGTTACCTTCAATTTTGAGATACCAACTTAACCCGTTGAGCCGGACCAACTAAAGGGTCCAAGACTGACTCCAAGCCCACACCATTTTTGACCTTTGTATTATTTCCAAATTTAGACCCCAAGTGCCCCCATTTAATTTAAAAGCGCGGGACACTTTTATTCTAATTAAATCGGGGATACCAATTTTGACTAATCCCATTTTAATCCCCATTTAATCCCAATGCCCATTTAATTAAGTCCATGCCAAACACACAACACCCCCTCACCCTACAAAACACCAAACACCAATTCTCCCACAATTTTTCCATCATTTCATGTGTTTGTGTAATTACCCAAACTTAAGGGGCTAAATTGCAAATATTGCAACATGTGGCACACCCTTATTGGTCAAGGCCAAATGGAGAGGCTACCTCTTCTTTGACCGTTGTCAATTTTTCTCCTCCCCTTATTTTTTCATGAAGAAATCAATTCCCTTCATGTAACATCCTCACCACTCATTTGAATTGGGAACATCACCACCCTCCATTCATCTCACAACCCCCTATAAAAAGTCACCATCACCTCCCTCTTCCCCATGCCGGCCCTAATCCCCAAAAACCTAGGAAACCCCATCCCCCCCTCTCTCTCTCCTCCCTCCTCTACATTGGAAACCGAGCCAACACCCCCTCCATATTTAATTCTTCCTTCTTCTTCCTTTCTTCTTCTTCCTGGATGGATGTTCTCCGACCAGTTTCCCGACGAGCCATTCTCTGGCGCAGCCACCGCAGCTCCGGCCACTGATCCGGCCTGCTGCAACCCGCACCGAGACACCCCAGCCATTCTCCGGCATACTGCTTTCAGCCACGCCGCCATCGAGGTCGACTCTCCCCCTCTCTTTGATTATATCCTTGTTGAGTTATTTTAACTAGGGTTTTATTTATATATAACATTTTGATGAAGATGTAGTATTGATGAAGGGCATGGGAAAATGACTTGAGATTGGGTTTATTGAGGTTTAATGTGTTTTTTAGGGTTTATGTAGTGTAGTGTTTTCTTTGAGCTATGTGTGTATGTATGTTGGATTAGGGTTAATATAGGTAGGGTTCATTGTTTACATGAATTAAAATGAATTTAAATATTTTGCATGGAGGTTTAGGTTTAGTGTTTGCATAAATAAATTATAAAAAAATGATAAAGGATTTTCCATGGAGGTTTAGGATTTGATTTTAAATAAATGTCCTGGATATATTACATGGTGAAAAAATGCTAAATCAATTAATGAGGATTAAATTATGGAGAAATAAGTTTCTGATATTTTGAACGTTGATGAATACTGAGGAGCACGTGGTTGATTGTGGACTAGTGTGTAGTGTAAAACCACTAATCGGTAATTTGGGGACTGGAAATTAAAGATGGTTAAATTAGAGTAGTACTTTGTGATTTGGTAACAATGATATGAAACGAAGAGTTAATAATCATTAATTGTGTTTTGAGCATGGTTTGATGATATGGTACAGATGACTAGTTGATTTGATGTATCATACCAATAGTCAACTGTGGTCAACCCCCCTAGCGTCTTGTCCCTGTGAGTCGTAGCTGAGACTGAGCATATGTATAGATGTGTGTCATATCCCTGTTTGCCGTATGATAGATTTTGATTGGGTTTGTATCTCATCTCTAGGTACTACAGGACCTGAGGACTTGGACGTGGTACCGGATCCCCGTCATCAGCAGCCGGATGCAGGCAAGTGTACCTTGCCACCCTGTATTTCAGATTACAGATATTTATTATTTTATTATGTATATTTTGCGCGTATTGTTTACGATCGATACTTCGCGTCCGGATCACAACCGGGTGCAGACGTTCGACGTAACATTTTGTAACGAATGCTAGATGTTCGTAACACCTCGATGTACGTACCTGAGTATATCGTCACCCCATGACACATTCATACACTGATATCGTGCCAGATTCCTGTATCCTGATACTGACATCATGACCAGAGACTGGGACGATCTTAGGGTTACGTCTGTTGAGTTATTTCCGTGTGACGAGACTGTTAGATAGAGGTTCAGGTTCAGCGCACCATCGTTGACCGCTTGGGATGGGAAAGGCAGTTACTAGACATTTGGGCTCCTCTGCACGCGCTTATATATGTATATGTACTGTTTTTGTAGTGATCCTGTACCTAATATAGTGGTATCACCCGTGTGACTCTTTGCCCGGAGCTGCGGTATATCCCGTGTGTCTCCGTGTCCGGAGCTACGGTTTTATTTTGGACAGCCCACGTGTCGAACATTGTCTTCAAACTGTGTCTCACTTAGTTGGTTATGCTAGACTACACCGTCGTTGCACTTGTACTTTCTGTTGTACTTTGGCATGTTGTATTTTTGTACCTTGTTACGTCCCTCTGAGGACCTGGTTCCCTGCCAGTTTTGCAGCATAGACGATTACGGAGCATTTGGAGTTGCTGATGGAGTGGCATGTCTTGCGGGTACTGTACCAGGTACTCATATCATTTCCACCGACATTATGGTTACTCTATTCTTATTGATTATTTATCTGCTGTTGTAGCCTAGTATTTGTAGACTCATCTCTTCTCGAGTCTATTCGAGTTTGTGTGTTATTGGGCGACCGACTTTAGCACATATAGCTCTTTCTTGTTTACTGCTGTACATTGTGGATTGAGACATAGAGGTTTACATTTATGGGATATCTAGATAGTGCCCTTTATATTATACAGCTTATACGTACTCGAGTCAGACCAGAGTCTGGTCGAATGCGTAGCTGGCATGTCACGTATTCCTGGTCCTACGTATTTTGGGACTGGGGCGTGACATCGGGAGATAATGTATGATCTTCCAGTGGTGGGTGCAAAAATTTTGGCGGTACCGATTTACTGCGACAACCAAGCGACTACAGCGGTGGCATCAAATGATCTTTTCAATGGTAAGAAGAGGACTGTACGACTGAGGCACTGGACAGTGAATGCTCTTATCAAGACCGGAGTCATTGTCGTGATTGATGTTCGGAGCCAGAAAAATCTGGCCGATCCGTTCACCAAAGGTCTTAAGCGCCAGCTGGTCAAGGATACAGCAATCAAGATAGGCTTGAAGACATTCTGATATTGTGTCTCTGTAATCCTACCATTTAGTTTTATGCTATTGGCTCAAAGAGAAATATACTAGGCATCTAGATATTGGTTCAAGGGAGGATCATTGACTGGGAAAATATCAAGAACAGTGGGTAGTCCTTTGAGACATTGAGGGGTTACGGACCCATAACCACCGTTGTCTACTAATTATTCTTTTCTGTAGAATAAGTGTTGTGGGAGGATGACTTGCCTTAATGCATTTTCAGGCATTTTGAATGTCTGGTGTACTTAACAGGAAGCACGGTAGCGCAGTACTACAAAGGAGCGTAAGGTCTCTATGCTACAGTGGGTGACACCACCGAGAGGTTCCTCGGTAAGGGTAATGCCTCGGCTCTGCGAGCCATATCACAACGACGTAACATAGGCATGTAGCCTAATGCTATAGAATGAAGAGTGTAGGCAACAATACAAAGAGGTCGGTGTCCTCATGTTATAGTGGTGTGACACCACAGAGGTAAAATATATAAATTCTCGGCTACGCGAGCCATGTTACAGCTGCGTAACACCGCAAGAAAGCTCAATGCTTCATGCCGGGTAGTTTGGCACTACAAAGAGGCTGGGACCTCATGCTACAGTGGCATGACACCACAATGAGGTGTAGCCTCGGCTCTGGGCCATGTCATAGCGGAGTAGCACCGCAAGGAAGCTCGAGGCTTCATGCCAAGGACTCTTTAAAATAACTCACCTAGAGCGTATGGAAAGAGATATAGGCCATCTCTTGAGGAAAAACTTGTAGACGCCCAAAATACATACACCAAAATCAGGCGTGCACATGGCCTTTAATGTGCAACCAGAAGCACAACTGATGTCATTGTGTGAGTGAAAAGAATTACAACTATGGTGCAGAATTCAATACATAGTCCATTCTTGTATCATACTGTTGTTCGACCAATGCGGGAAGATTCAAGTCGAAGTGACATCTATCCTAATGCATGATGGGCAGTCACTGTGGGGAATGCTCAACCCAAATATATTGAGATATGTGGGAGATTGTTGGTGTTTTGCCTTTGGACTAGTAAAGATAGTCCCACATTGGCTACACCACCAAGTGGGTATCTCAATATAATACTTTGTATGAGTTGAGGTGTGCACATGGGGTGTGGTGGGGCACGTGGGTGCCATGTGGGGGTATTTTTCTAGGAGAAAAAATGATTAACTCCTCATGAAAATATTTATGCTTTTTGTCATGCTCTTGAAATTATTTTCATAGGAGCTAAGCCCCAAAGGGGCTTAGCGACTCGAATTCTGGCTCAAGGGCGCAAAGTGGTGCTTTGTTGGCGTACTTTGCACTTAGCACGTCAGCATCGTCGCAAGGCGCTTGTGGGCTGTTGTTGCGCTCGTGCGCTTGTTTTATGTGCGAGTTTTATGTGGGATATCAATTTTGTATATTGACTTTTTAGTCCCACGTCGGAAAGAAGAGGAGGATGGACTTCCATCATTCCCTATATAAAAAGCCCTATAGCCTCATTTTGATACACACCAAAAGTTAAAAAAATGAGTCCAAAGGTGTCCATTCGAGTCACACAAAGAGCTAACTACGAGCGTTCCAGAAGTTCTCTTGTGAACTTGCTGGCTCCTGAGAATATATCGTCAATAGAGGACGAATCTTGTTTTGAGCAACGATGGTCTTCACTGTCCCAGCAAAAATAATTTTTTATTCTGTGTTCTTCTCCTTTTTCTTCTTTGTTCGTTCTATCTGACTGCAACTGCATTTTGCAAGGAAGAACGAATGTAGTTTTCATTTTATTGTAACTCTGTTCTGTCCGTCTGCAACTGCAATTGTAAGAAAGAACGAGAATTTTGATTTATTCTGATTCTTTTATAATCTTGAGAGCAAGTTGTAATCAGAATCCTTTTATAGTTCTTCATGGAAATCGATAATAGTCAGAGTGGGAACTTTTGTGTGAACCTCTGATCTCGACCATGCATTATTCCATCTTTGGTTAAGCCTCGGGACTAACACCATTAAATAGAGGCACTGATAAAATATGACGGATAGTGTCTCGTAAATCCACATATGAATCCAAAACTATATGAAAATAAATTACATGGAGATTCATATTAAATTAAGTACATGAGGGTGAAAGTAAATTAAGAGTGGTCGTATAACCTGTTTTTTTGAAATATCATAGAGTGCAATCCTTAGGGCGACCAATGTATGCTGCGCTTATCGCGCTCTACACTCTGAGGCCATTGGGGGCTTCCTTCTCTTGCCTTCAATTTGACTTCTGCGACTGCAACAAAATAGTTTTATATCTTTTACAGTGTTATGTATTCTGACAGTTCTGAAAATAGACAGGATTGTCAGAATCCTGACAGTCCTAAGACAAATAGTTATAATCTTAGGTTTATGGCAGTCCTAATTATTGTTTGGACTGCGACAGTCCTTTGTCGTCCCAACCCAATTTACAGTCCTTTGACAAATTTATGGACTTTCATCCCCCCTAGATTTGGATTCAAAATAATCAATAATGATGTTCGAAAGATACAAACCATAACATACATTAGTGATATCTAAAAAAAAATAAAAAAAATCCTAAAAATTGTTGAACTTAAGATGATATCCCTATTGTATGATAGTTTCTATCACTTTTAGTGGTGTCTATAGTATTTTTTTTTAAAATTGGACAAAATATGTAAACCTTACTTTGGACATGATTAGATTTTACTCGAAATTGGTTTTCATAATTATCTTTGACGGGTAGGATATAATCTTCAAAAGTAGACTCCGTCCTCAAAGCAAGAATGGACATATCAACACAAATCCTACCCCACTCCACTCACCATGTAAAAGTAGTTTTACTATCATTTTGTATGAGTATAGCAAATGATCCGTATCGATTTGACTCAGACTAGACTTTCATGACAAACTGTGTACGATCTTTTCTATTTATATTTGACTAAACCATACACAATATACTAAAATCTTATCTGTACCTATGTATAACTAACCTATAATATGA
The DNA here is from genome assembly GCA_036927795.1 of Iris macrosiphon. Classification (NCBI taxonomy): domain Eukaryota; kingdom Viridiplantae; phylum Streptophyta; class Magnoliopsida; order Asparagales; family Iridaceae; genus Iris; species Iris macrosiphon. The sequence continues at coordinate 50,395,137 of JAYESA010000019.1, read as the reverse complement.
TTTTGAATTTCTCTTTAATTTTTTATCATTTAAATTTTAAATCTGTTTTTGCATTAACATTATTGGCATTTCTAAAATATCATCCTACAATTTTTTCCTCTGTGCATGCATAAATTAATGTTAAATTTAATATAATTTTTTTAAAATTTGAATGGTAAAAAATTAAAGAGGAGTACATGATGACTATTTAGGAGTGTCAATAACAGCACCCATAACTAATTACCATGAGTATCACTAATTTTTTGATATAATATTTTCTTACCTTTTCCATCAAGAACCCAAAGTACGAGAGAGTCGATGTGCTGTCGAAAAATATAATTTTGTCATAATTTGCCCACACACAACACCTTTATTCCGGATTAACGTAGTATTTTACGTGAACATAAAATCTACTATTTTCAATAGCAGGGTCCAACTTTTGTGGACCAAACGCATGTCCGATGTAGAGTTTTCATATAAGAGCCTATACTTACATCAAAGAGATGTTTTCTTCGGCGAAGTGAAGCGAACTTTTTTTTTTTTATGAAATCGATATTTTTCGTACGCATTGTAGTGAAGTAGAACAAAATATTTTTTTGTTTGTTTGTGTGCTTTGAAGAAATGGAGGTTATGTTTGTTGTTGAAGTGAGTGAAATGCGTAACTTTTTGTTGAAATAATATTTATAGTAATTTTTTTTGAAAGTAAAGAGAAAGTGGTTTTTTAACCGAACCAAACTGCAGGAGGTGGGAATAAGAATTTCCAACTTCGGCCCTCTTCGATTTGGTACCCTGTTCATATTAAATTACAAATTCTCTAACCAATCCGAAAGCCGCGAACCAAACCGCCCCAAGTCCAGCCCATCGCCACTCCTGTATAAAAGCCCTAGTGCAAT